>CM060951.1:145265142-145827642 GCA_030765055.1 Mantis religiosa
AGTATTTGATTAAATAACCTGATTAGTGACCTCATAGCACTCTGTCTCCCATATTAGACCAACTCCATTCTACTTCCTCCAGGGCCCACCGCTTTTCCATTTTTTTCGTCGTTTACAACACTGTAAGTACTTCATCCTCTATAATTGGATCTATAACACCAATATTGTTATTTCCATTTATATTGTCATCTTTCATAAAATGCATCCTAGTTTCCGTTAAGTAATTTAAAATGTTTCATAAAATCGTTTACATTCATATACATGGTAGATAAAGTAAAAATGCACAGCATAAGAAGTGGTTGAATGCTTCTGTTTGGTTAAACGATTTTTTGTTGTTGTAATTTATGTCCTCGGACGATGAATGGAATGGGTGAAATGATGCTCAAATGAGTTAGGGGTCATAGAGCTTAAAGTACCCGACATTCAACTTTAAGGATAAGGGAATACCCCGGAAAAAAAAACCCTAGCCACGTAGCTCACCCTGACCGAGATTCGAACTCGGGACCTCTTGAACGTGAGGCAGACACGCTATCACCACGCTACCGAGCCAGGCTGTTTAAACAAATTGGATACCATAAGCGGGATATGCAATTATAACAGACTTGAACAGTTCACTTTATTATGTTACGTTACGTTACGTTACCTTACGTTACGTTACCTTACCTTACCTTAACTTACGTTACATGACATGACATATGACATGGCCTGGCATGGCATGGCATGGCATTGCATTGCATTACGTTACATTACACTACATTATATTACTTGTAGCGGGATTTTTATGGTGATGATATGGGGCGGGATTATCTCACCTGCACTCGTCCCGCGTTGGGGCTGGGGTTGCGGGTTGAATTCAGCCCTCCGAGAAGAAAATGATGGAGCCACGGGTTGCTAACTCTTCTCGGACCACTCAGATGTATCTAAAATCTTCTGTGTAGCTTCAGTCATTACATGAGAAACCTTTTCTTAGGTATGGTCGTAAGCGAAAGAATTCTTTAGTTAAATAAACACAGAAACAGGTAAATCTTTTTATTTATAAAAATCCAAACTTGTAAATTTAATTACGATACTTTATGCATTTTTCTATACAACACTTTACATAGGAATGATGTTTTGTCGATACAATTTTCAGAAAGCCTCTGTTAGCTATTTATAATATTCCACAATCCAGAACACGTCTGTTCTCTTCGACGATACACAATCGAAAAAGCGCCTTCTTTCCTAGCTGTTTTACCAAGATTATTGGCTTTTCCTTCTTTCGTCGCCACCACTATCAATTAAAACTTAATTTTTACTGGTCCACGTCACACGTTACATAATCTCATTTTAAAACGACCAATCATAAAATACTCACACTAATTCAATTACATGTAGCGTCATCTCATATCCTACTGAATTTTAACAATTTCTTTTCTTGCTTGTTCTAACATGTCCAAATTGATTTTTAAGCCACACATTTAAATATTTTTCAATTCTTGGGGCCTAAACGAAAACAACCATTACTTACCTATACTATATTATACTATATTAGCACAAAGTTTACGTCAAATAGTTAGTTTGTGGAGTTAAATATTTCTCCAATATTCCCTTTTATTATTTTGAAGCTCCAATATTAACTTTCCTAAAATTAAATGTGATTATTCCTCTTTTACTTCCCCCTCCTACCCTGGTCATACAAATGGAACAAAATTACAAAGATATCACATGATGATCACCTTTTAATGGATTTGACTAACTTCAACCTACTGTATTCCCATACTCCCACTGCATGCACGAGGAAGTGTGTGCTAAAACTGTTTCTACAAATGTTTATCTCAATTTACATTAAGTAAGATAAAAAGCGTTTGTAAGAATTTGCAGAAACGGGAGTGATGCAAATGCTAGACATCAATTCATTGTTTAATTTTCCTTTAATAACATGAGAAAATAACTGAAGACATGCATTTCCGATAATATACTGATTATGAATGAGACATTAAGTACTAGAGGTGTTTTATGTGATTCTATGGTGACTGGCATTACGTTGATTGCTGACAACTGATTTGTAGGCTCCTCTCTAGATATTTTAAAACACAGCTGTCATGTGAATAATAAGTAATGACGTCACATGCTGTAGTGGATATTTAGCCCATGTTCTCCATTTGACAACGAGTGACATATTGTTCTCTGCAATATTAATGAGCCGTCATAATAAGCTAACGTTAATGGGAACACCTAGAGCTCTTTGATGGTGAAAATAATGTGGTCACAGGAGGCATAATGACAGTCCAAATATAGAACTGAAGTGTGGAGGTGGTAATTTTGACCAGCGTGGGTAAAATTGTACAGTTTCTCTGTATATTAGCCAAAATTTATTTATAAACATATAATCGAATAAATTTGCCAAGTTTTATTTCTGCACTATGCATTTAGAAAATAATGATTAGAAATGGATGCTTTCAGGCATCTTGAATACAAAAATATTTTTTAAAAAAGTTTCTGATATGTGTGTGTGTGTGTGTGTGTGTGTGTGTGTGTGTGTGTGTGTGTGTGTGTGTGTGTGTGTGTGTGTGTGTGTGTGTGTGTGTCAAAAAATTGTAATTAAAATTAAAAGTTGGGTAAATAAGAAATTCTTCTTTTGTTTTTCTTCCATTCCCCTTCATATTATTCTTCTACTTTCACGGATTATATTTTTGCCTGTTCCGATCTCATATACCTACGCTCAGCTCCAGCGCTTTCTTTTTACCGACTTCCTTACTCTAGATTTATACAGCAATGACATTTTGGAATACAAAACTATTTTTTAAAAAAGTTTCTGATGTGTGTGTGTGTGTGTGTGTGTGTGTGTCAAAAAATTGTAATTAAAATTAAAAGTTGGGTAAATAAGAAATTCTTCTTTTGTTTTTCTTCCATTCCCCTTCATATTATTCTTCTACTTTCACGGATTATATTTTTGCCTGTTCCGATCTCATATACCTACGCTCAGCTCCAGCGCTTTCTTTTTACCGACTTCCTTACTCTAGATTTATACAGCAATGACATTTTGGAATACAAAACTATTTTTTAAAAAAGTTTCTGATGTGTGTGTGTGTGTGTGTGTGTGTGTGTGTGTGTGTGTGTGTGTGTGTGTGTGTGTGTGTGTGTGTGTGTGTCAAAAAATTGTAATTAAAATTAAAAGTTGGGTAAATAAGAAATTCTTCTTTTGTTTTTCTTCCATTCCCCTTCATATTATTCTTCTACTTTCACGGATTATATTTTTGCCTGTTCCGATCTCATATACCTACGCTCAGCTCCAGCGCTTTCTTTTTACCGACTTCCTTACTCTGGATTTATACAGCAATGACAGTTTTGGTATCGCATCAATCGTAACCTTGGTATTGGAGAAAACCAATTGTTTGTTTTTTATTTGTTAAAGAAGTGCTTTTATTTTTAGCTCTTCTCTAATATTCCCATTTATAATGTGTTATTGTACAACTTTTGAAGCCGTAATAAGTACATTTCCGCTGGTTTAAGTTTGTTTTATCCTTTTTCTTGTGGAACCCTGACCTGACTTACATTGTTACTGGTAGTGATATTGTTGAATAAAATCTAAGCTGCGCAACTTTTCTAGCTTCGTTTCTCAGTGTTCGTCTGATTATTGCACAAATATGTTGATATTTCTGTACTTTATAATTTACATCCAATTGTTCTTCATACAGTATATCACAGACCGAATACTGAAAGTGTGAAACCTGTTGCAAGAATATCTTCCATTAGTATTTTTGTTCTTACTGGATATCTTCATTACTTCAGTTTTTTATTTTGAAATTATCATTTTATATGTCTTGTATATATTATTTAATTGATAAGCTGTTTATTATAGTCCTCTTCTCTGTCAAAAATCAATCCAATATAATCTGCAAAGCATAATATATTCAACATTTTGTTTTGTCCATTTCTAATCCAGCTATCCCACATGAGTAAATGCCAAATTTCACATGTAAATTCAGTACATTCAAAATATTTGAGAAGAATATTTTCAACAAAATCTCGCGATTCCAAACCTCCTTTACATAGAACATTTTCCGAAAAATTTTATTTTCCCAAAAATGTTTCCAACGATTTTGACTGAAATATCACATTTTTACAAATATTACATCTACGTTCTGAATTTTCTGAGTATAGCCTGGACTATTAACAAGGAATTTTCTGAGCTTTCTTTAAATTGAAAACCTTAACTGATACACGAAAAATGTATCTATCTTTAAAAACACAATTTATTTTAGATAACTATTGAGATATAAGACAGTTCTAAGATATATTTAATAGACGCCTTTTGACTGCTTTTAAGTTCTGTGGATTCTTCATATTTCTCGCCATTACATGAAAGCACATGTAGCTAAAATCAGGATTGCCAGTTCAGTTCCTAATCATTTAGTGTCGCTTTTCCCATTTTAATCCTAATAAAATGTGTAATGTAGCCATTTCTACAACGCTTTATTTATATTAAAACGAAGTAGATCAATTTTCACAACAATAATTTCATATCCCTGATAAATAACAATAGAAGTTGGAGAGCTTCTTGAATGTAATTTTTTGCATATTTCATATTGGTGTATGAAGTTTTCAACATCTAATGTCTTGTGCATGGATCGTAAAGCTATGGAAAATATTGAAGAATTTATTTTCTATAACATTCCACTTATTTTTTCATTTACAACCCATTTTAAAATTATCATAATTTAAAATCTTTTCTTACCATTCATATAAACGATATATAATTTTTATAATTATACATCAAATGTAATTTAAAACACTAGTTTTGATAGCAAAATCAGCCTTTGGATAGGATAATCAACAAAAATTTCGTATTAAATGCAGTAAATTTGTGCTAAAGGTAATATTCACCATTTCAGCTAAGTTTATAAAATATATAAAACAATTCAGAAGCATGTACTATATACTAGAAGGAAATTATGGTTAACACAATATTTGGGAAAATATAAAGAAATAATAGATTATAGTATTCTTCAATTAAGTAGATTATTTATGACCTTGCTAATGTCCCCTATTGCCTCGGTTTCCTGTAACAGTCTTACATTTAGGACTAAATTTATTGAAAAACTATTCCTGCATACTGAAGTAAACAAAAAAAATTAAATTATGATATAATGCTTAAAACTAGGGCTTTATGCTGACCATTGAATTTCATATTGTTACAAATATCACATGGTATTACAAAATACAAGCAACACATATCTCAATAATAGCCGATAGTGCAAAATGTTATTTGAAATAAAGTGTGTTTAACGGGGGTTGTGTTTTCTGAGAATATTTCTATCAATAGGTAATCAATTATAGAGAATTTTACAAAATTCTTTCCAAAAGAAATGTTCCAAGAACATTATAGGTATGCATTTTATTTGCCATATAAATATCCGAAACACTTACATTTTAACATACAAATAGTTAAAAATATTAACAATATTTAGAGAAAGTGTACTGTCAAACAGTAATTTCGGGAAAGTTTATTTTCTGGAAAATTTTCGTGTAGGAACTTTGGAAGCTACTGAATGTTGGATATAGATTATGAACAAAGAGTGACCCGTCGCACAATTAGATCTTTGCAGCTACCTCCCGAGGTGGAGAAACCAGAAAACGCACTGGGAACAGCCAGAGAGGCCACAGAGGCGCTTGGAAGTCGCTAAGAACACTGCACAATGAATAATACTGCATTTCTAAAGGTACTATAACGGTTATTAAATATTTTTTATATATTTGGAAATTTGTTCCTGATTGTTCTAAAAAATATGATTTTTATAAAATAGAATGTAAACCTGGATAGGCCACACAATAATATAATTTACGTAATAGTATTTCTAATGATTATTACAAGGGACGTCCGGAAAGTAAGTTCTGTTTCAATTTATCTCCGCTGCAGCGTTGCGATCGCAGTTCCACACATGCGCGGTAGACGCTCTGTATCAAGGAGAAGAAACGTGCGCCATTATGAGATCGCTGTCAGCCACGTACGCTTTGTTGTGCTTGTTTACAATGTTGGTGTTGTTTGAAAATTCCGCTGTTTGTGAAATCAAATCTGTGAATCGTTTTCTGAATGCTAGGAAAGTGAAACCAATTGAAATTTATTGGGTGTCAAAAGGTGTTGTGTTTCTTCACGACAACGCACGACCACACACTACAAATGTGACGAAAAACTTCCTACAGAGATTTGGTTGGGACGTGTTTGACCTGCCCTGACCTCGCTCCTAGCGACTTTCACCTGTTTTTGCATCTCAAATCTTTCCTTGGCGGTCAACACTTCAACAATGACGAAGAGCTGAAAGTAAATGTTTCCAACTGGTTGAAGACACAGGCGGCAAACTTCTATGAAGAAGGTATACAAAAACTTGTGCCTCGCTGTGACAAATGCCTGCAAAATGTCGGCAGTTATGGGGAAAAGTAGTTTAAGAGTTGTAGAATTTTGTGCAATAAAGACTTGTACTGTATCCGTACACAATTTGATTTTATTACCAAACAGAACTTACTTTCTGGACGTACCTCGTATAATACTGTGATTACGTAATGTTGTGACGTGGACCAATAGCATAAAAGTAATTTATATTTTCTAGATATGTCGTACGCAGAGATTCGAGAATATGTAGATAATTTGGCGTCATTATGCACAAGATCATCGTCGTGGAAGACGTGTTTTCTCGGTGCCGATCTGCAAGTCTGCAGAAACCTGCAGTGCAATGATGCAGTATTAGGTAATCATCTTATGAAAAGACTTAATCTACAAATTTTAACGTTGTGACAAACTATATTAATGATTTTTGTGGAAGCAATTCCAAGATTTTGAAAGAAGTGAAAAGTTGTTACATTTCCTACCATATCAGCCTAAAAATTATACTCATTCTCATACTACGGCCAGAGATATGACTCATTGCTCCAGAGCACCAAGGCATACATCTACAAGAATTCTTCCAGATCATCCCAAAAGGTGAGAGTAATTAATCGTTCACCATGCCTCGTGCCTTTTGCACAAATTTTATGTTGCGGTACATATTTTTGAGATGCTCAAGAGCCACCAACTTTACATCACGTCATGCACTTCATGAAGTGTACTGAAATCTGTAAACTAATACAACTCCATCCAAGTCCAAGTCGATACTGATAGGCTGTTAACAGCCAGAAGGTTTAGCTGCGTACCCACCCAGGTTTTGGGTCTGACCGCAGGTTGATAATTTTGATGGTTACAGGATGAGGTGGGATTATTTTATTGAGGAAATTTTTTAAGGTAACTTTTTGCTTCTCTTTATTTTGTATAGGATGCCAAACAGCTCTTTTGTTTACACCCTGGAGTTTTATTTTTGCTAAAGTGGGGTAAATTTTGTAGCCAAACAGCTCATTTGGGGATTTTTTAAATTCAGCTTATGCTGCTGTTTGAATTAACTCCTTTGTTACTTCGGGTGCCCGCATGCCATACGGGGTACCCGGTAAAGCCTGAAGCGGCGTCTCGTAGCGTCGTAATCTCCTAGAGACATACAAATCCATTGTTGTACCACTGCTGTAAATTACGCAATTCCTTTAGGGTTGTTATAACGTGGAATTTTTAATGTAGTTGCATTTTATGTTATAACCAGAGCTAGAAGTTCGTACCGATTTCTTTGAGCAGTGTAAGAGTGACCAGGTATGGCTATATAACGCAGCATTACTAGCAAGGGCAAAGTTCATAGTGGAATCCAACATTAATGCAAAACAGGTGTAACTGCATGACACAGAGCACGTTGATAAGAAGGAAGACATTCGAATAACATCTTTGTTGTGTTTCAAAGATGAGCAACTAAATTTGTTGTACTACCTTTTGTTTTCTAAAAGTGTACTTATTCATGTCCTTATTTACTTCATTATTTACATTTACATTTCAATGGAATACTTCAGCAAACATGGAGAAAAGAGAAGCCAGATTGAGAAACTAAATTAGCTGAAATCGTTAACGAATTTGCAACAGATTATCAATCAACTAAATCTTGTTTTACGGAACATAGAATGAGATTTTCATTTGAAAGGCTTCAGAGGTACATTATTGCCTTTAGTAATACGGCCACAGATGAGTAAATATATAGTAAAATTCCTGCTTTGTCATTTTGTCTAGTAAGATTTTTCAGAATTAAAGAAATTAATTTTATTATTTGGATATTATTTTACATTCGATCAGGAAATGTTACAATCCGGTTACAATTGCTTGGGTATTGCCACAATGTGACTATTTAAATAATGAGATCAGCCAGAGACAAAACCCGTATGTACTATATAAGAATTTGTATGTTGTACATAATGATCTAAATAGATGTGCAATTACAAAAGTCAAATAAGTCATTTTTTCTCCGGGCAACCGGTTTCAATGCCTCTCCGCCGTTATATTTCTATCGCATTACGGTAAAAGTGGGGGGGGGGCACCTAGTTGGACTGAACCAACGCGGATCTATTGTGAGCTACCACATCGCAGGAGGAAAGCTTGAAGTGGAAGGAAACACGCAGATCGGCAGAAGTTGGGAGCCGAGTAAGCCACAGAGCTGTACGGAAGTCCCTAATAGTTCCGCAGGTAACCACCAGTTGCACAAGTGAGGCCTGGGCAGAAGGATAATCTGCATGTCTGACCTACCGTAATGTGACAAAAGCCGTTCTTAATGTTATTTTCGTAATTATGAATTACACTGGAAATAATAGTGTCACCCTGGCGGTAGAATCGCGAAGCCGATGAAAAATGATGGCCGGTGGAGATTCGGAAAACTTCGGAACCAATCGTTACCGGTATCGACAGACAGTTGAATGTAGAGTTGGTAAAAATAAACAGTTTAAGGTTAGCTAGCAAACTGTAATGTTGACGAATGTATTTGCTAGGAAAATAAAGTGTAGTTTGTGTGTTCCGTAACCTCGTTTTATTATTTCACGAACCCACAAAGTCACACTGGTGTCAGGAAGCGGGATAACTACATCACCGAAGATTATGGCCATGGAATCGGTATTGCAAATGCTTTTGCAGAAGATGAACGAGTTAACAGCGAAGTCGGAAGCGGCAAATAACAACTTGGCCGCGAAGATGAACGAGTTAACAACAAAAACAGAAGCGGCAAATAACAACCTGGCCGCAGAGTTGAAAGAAATAAAGACCGAATTGTCCACAGAAATGAAGGCAGCGAACGACAGTCTGGCCACGGAGATGAAGGAGGCGAACGAAGTCCTCGCCGCCAAATTTGAGGAACAGTTGGATGGCGTGAGGGATGACGTGACGGAGCTGGGCAAGCGGATGGGCCAAGTGGACGAGCACGTCGAGGACCTGGCGAACCACTTCAATGACCTAGAGGAAAAGGCCGACAATAACGCCAAGTCCCTGAACGCCATGGTTGAAGACGTCGAAGACCTCGCGAACCACGTAAACAACCTGGAGGGAAAGGCCGACAGCAGCGTCAAGTCCCTGAACGCTATGGTGGAGGACGTCGTCGGCAGGAGACTGAAGGATTTGAAGGCTGACGCACCGGGACGCGACACAACATCTGCGCGCGTCAAACCTCCCAAGTATGACGGCGCGTCAACGTTTGAAGTCTTCCGCCGCCAGTTCGACACAGTGGCCAGGCACAACAGATGGTCACCGGAGGAGGAGGCCACACAGTTAATAGCCAGCCTCCAGGGACGGGCCGCGGAAATCCTAAACGTGGTGCAGACGATGGCGGCGCCCAAGGACATCTGGGAGGCCCTGGAGAATCGCTTCGGGAACCACCGCTTAGCCGCAGCATACCGCAGCCAGCTAAAGGCAAGGTCGCAGCAGCCGGAAGAGACGCTGCAGGAGTTCGCCATAGCGATCGAACAGCTGGCTAGCAAGGCCTTGGTTGACCTGCCACTGGAGTTCGTATCCCGGGAAGCCGCCTACAATTTTGTCGACGGGGTACGGGACACGGAGATTCGTCAGCGCCTAATGCTCGGCGATTATAAAAACATCCACGAGGTGCTGACAGCGGCATTAAGGATGGAGGCGGCCAAGGTAGCATCTATCCCGACGTCGAGAACGAGGAGGGTCCGCTACGCCGGAGACAGAAGACCAGCTGAGGGACGCCGGCGAACACCTAGTGGCCTGTGTTGGAAGTGTGGACAGCCCGGACACCTGCGGAGAGACTGCCCACACCAGGAAGAGCAGCCGGAAAACGAGTAAAGGCCGTCGTGGAGAGGGGCACGTCGGCGCCATCACCACCATCCCCTCGAGTGACACTGCGCGCCGTCAGCCGGCGTATGAATGACAGCCTCATCGTGGACGGTTGGGTAAGAGGAAAGCCGTGCCGCGTGTTTGTGGTACACCTGGGTCGCCTGGCCCGCTACGAAGGCGCTGTTCGGGACGACCAGCCTTGAGGAGGGAGCAGTGTCACCCTGGCGGTAGAATCGCGAAGCCGATGAAAAATGATGGCCGCTGGAGATTCGGAAAACTTCGGAACCAATCGTTACCGGTTGCGACAGACAGTTGAATGTAGAGTTGGTAAAAATAAACAGTTTAAGGTTAGGTAGCAAACTGTAATGGTGACGAATGTATTTGCTAGGAAAATTAAGTGTAGTTTTTGTGTTCCGTAACCTCGTTTTATTATTTCACGAACCCACAAAGTCACAATAAGCTTCAAGTCAAGAAAAAGTAAAACAAGTAAAGGTTTATCTCTTTGGATGTAACTAAAGGTCTACTTTACTTTGCAATTTATCGGGATGTAATAGACCTATTGCAACAAATTTCACTCATGATGAATGAAGCGTCAAATTGTCATTTTGTATTTAAAATAAAATATAACATTATATTTACTGGGTTTTTGACTGGCTTATCTAGTCTAATAATAATTACAGCATTCCCTTAACTGCTTCATGTCTGCTAAAATTTTTCTCAGTTCCTGATTTTAGTTCAGAAATATCTGTGGCGGAAATTTTAGACAAATTACACTTCACGTATGACAAAGGTTGTTTAATAAAATTTTTTTAATTTGTTTTCAGCATTATTTCCTTATTTGGTCGTTCTGCCTATTGATGATTACTTTAATTTTTTCACTTTTTATATACCGCATTTTACGTCTGTCATTGTCTTTGCATTCTGAACATTTGCTTTTCGGAAATTATGTTCACTCGTTTCTTTTTCGATAATTTTTTATTTAATTTAATTCATTTTATTTTATATTTTATACAAATTAAATACAGACACATTTACACTTTCTCATAAGACCCAACTTTGAGGAGAGCGGGAATAATTGAAACCCGAATTTGAATTAATCAGCGCAATTTACCTTCACAGTGTTACATTTACCTTAAGATTTGAAAACATGCTGATCTCTGATGTTGGGAAGATTTAGCGTGTAACACGCATTGGTTTTTATTTATTTTTGTGTCATGTTTTTTCCATTTCAGCTCTTCTTTGTTCTCAAATGTGAACACTATTTATGTGTGAGGTTTATGTCAACAGCACACAGGCATTACGTTTATTATTTATTATACAACTTATATTCACTGGTTGCCTACAACAATACATTGCGACCTAAAGCCCAAGAATTGCACGACACACACACACACGCACGCACACACACACACACACACACACACACACACACACACACACACACACACACACACACGATACATATACACACGTCGATGATGGATGTTAGTGGCTTTTAGCTCTATTCTGAGATTATTATGGGTAGACAGTGGCAAAGACGAGCATTTTCTTCCTTCCCTTCATTTCTCCTCGAAATAACTTCTAAGTTTACTGGGGAAGCATTCTCCTATGATTGTCGTTTGTTATAGTGAACCCTGTGTACGGTTCTTTAGGATCACGTGCATTTAATGAGAAAAGCAATATTATTTCATATGGCAGACCAGCTCCTTAATTGAAGGACTTGACTTAATCGCATAGAAGTTTCGAAACACATTTTAATAGTATCACGATAAAGGTAAAGTATAGTTGAAAGAAGGGAGCTACCGTAATTGGAACAGAGCACATCAGTAGGCCCCACTGCCGTTTTTGCTTCAAGTTACTTCTGTGAGGAAGGAATGAGTAAAGGTACAAAGGGCGACTAAACTGTATAAAGGTGACCTCAAGCCTGGACAGTATTTCTAACATTTCCAGTTTTATGTATAGAGGCCGACGTAAGTATTCGAACGTAAACATATTTATTACTTATATAATTTTAAAGCTA
The DNA here is from genome assembly GCA_030765055.1 of Mantis religiosa. NCBI lineage: Eukaryota > Metazoa > Arthropoda > Insecta > Mantodea > Mantidae > Mantis > Mantis religiosa. Next base: position 145,277,322 of record CM060951.1, read on the forward strand.
CGCAGAGTAAGTATACGTAAATACAACTGGTACAAAATAAACTTGAGTCTTCCATTAAGCATATAAACTCATAAATAGCAACTGAAACTAATTTGCACTACAAGGAGAAATAAAATGGTTAGTTTACATCTGGACATAAGTACTCGAACAGAGAACAGCTAGTATTTAGTTTTCATCCCCATTCTTTGGATTACTGCTGATAATCGTTTGGGCATTGCCTGTATGTGTTGTTTAGTGACTGCAGAGACCATATTTCTCCACTCTGTTTGAAGAAGTTCTTTCAGATGGTCCTTGTTTCTGTTGTGATGCTTCCTCAAACACTACTCGAGCTCCTTCCAGATGTTCTGTATGGGATTTAACTCTGGAGACTGGGGCGGTGTCTTCAAAGTGTGAGGAGTGCTATCCACGATTCAAAGCCTTACAATTTCAGCAGGATGCGCTTCGGATCATTGTCCTGCTGGAAGTAACAATCATGCCCTAATCCCAGCTTCTCTGCACTCTTTATAACATTGCTTTTAAGAATCCTCTTGTATTCAAATTTGTCCATGATCCCATCTATGAACACCAGTTCCCCAAAGCCAGATGAAGCTATACAGCCCCATACCATCACACTACTGCCACAATGTTTCACTGTAGCTACCATGTTCTTGCGTTCCCATTCTGTATTTGGCAGTCTCCACACTTTAAGACGTCCATCACTCTTGTATAAGCAGAATTTGCTCTCGTCCGATCAGGGAACCTTATCCCAGAATTCTGTTGGTTTCACCACATACTGTTCAGCAAATTCTATACGCTTTTTCTTATTCACCTTTTAACATATGGTTTCTTCCTGGGAACGCAGGCATTGTACCCAGTACTCTTTAGAACCCCTTCAACTGTTCTGGTGTGAACCACAGTGCCAGAATATTGCTCAAGGCATCCTCTAATCTCAGAAGCAGTTTCTCTCGGATTCTGCTTCACCATTTTTATTATTTGTCTCCTGTCTCTGGTGGCGAGTTTAGAAAGAGCGCCATTTCTAGGTTTATTTACAACAATATTTGTCTGTTTGAAGCGTTAAATTACGCAGAACATTGTAGTTTTGCTTCTATTAATGGTTTTGTTAATTTCAGAGAGAGATTTGTTTTGATTGTACATATTTATCACGATATTCCTCTCTGTCACCCTTGTCTCCTTACCTTTACGTACCATATTACCTGTGAGTTCACAATCGGCTGAAGAATTTTGAACACACTGTCTCGAGGCATATCATAAGCACAACTACTATGTGGTAGGGGCGTGTAGGGTACGTCCAACCACTTTTCTCTCTGTTCGATTGGGTACGTTCGAATACTTCTGCCCTCCAATAAGAAGGACAATAGAATAAATACAGTACAGATTGTATAATAAATATATGCAAAGTTATATTTTAATTACTGTTTCCGAGACACAAAAGGTTAATTTTTACATGTCAACAATTCAACGCTGCCAAATAAATATTACAGTATATATAGTACGTGCAATGTTACATGGTATATAATTCAAATACTTATATCGGCCTCTGTATATAACGTCGTTTCAGGCTAACCACGGGTCCCCTCATTTGCCAGTCCCTCCCCCTCTCCAAAGACGGATAGCTCCTGAAAAATTACAAGGAAGAAATTTCTCCAAAACACACATCCACCGTCCAGCCGTAACCTGCCGAACATCGTCACTTGGTCTTAAAAACCTGAAACTCTGATTAAAGAACCGATAGGTACAGAAACTGAGGAGGAACCTCCTGTGGAAAAACCATTGGTCAGAGGATGCTGTTGTCGACAATCGAAAATTTGGCCTCGCGAATGTAAATTACCACATCACATCATACGATTATGTATCATCCAAATATAATAATTATGATAATTATCATCATCCAGTGGATAGACGTTCTGATCATTTTCATATGTTAGAAAACCTGAAAGAAGTTCGTCCCTTCCTGGAATAAGACTCAAACCACCAAAAGAGAAAACATTCTCTTAGCCTATTGTGTCATTTAGAAAATATAACAGCATTGTAAATGAACTTAACAATGCAACATTTTCCTTTAGGAGATTGAATGTCTAGATTTTTATATATTTAGCATTTCCTAAACATACAACTGTTATCTCCTTTGTGCTGCGAAGTCAGTGATAGATAGCGACAGTCCTGTCAAAACATTCCAACGCCCTTTTGTTGGGAAAATTAAAGTACGGGGAACTAGTTTACGTTTATGAATGACGCTCCATTTGCTTCGATACAAGGGAAGAAGCTGTCACTCTCGTAACATGTGTCAGTTGATAGCAAACCTGTCGAAAAAGCTGAAGAGGGGCATGGGAATCACTTCAATACCTCAGTATCGGGCAGGAAACTAACCTAGGATTCAACTAACCTGTAAGCAAGGGCGTTTGCAGAAATGAGAAAAATATTGAATATCAGTATATTTTAAAAAGCCGGTAGGTGGGCACTGAAACTAATGAGATGTGATTCACAAAGTAAACAGATGTTTTATACATCCAGAAACGTTTAGTTGTGTAATCTGTATTAAAATGACAAATTTTAGTCTTATTGTGATACAAATGTGGGAACCTTATCAATGTGAAAGCATATCAGTTATGGTCGTCGAAAGCAGCCAAAATATATTTCTGAAATATCCTTGAGCATAACCTGTGGCATTAATGTTCTAATTTTATTTGGCTACGAAATCTTATTGAAATTTTACATTTTAAAGAGTTATACATATATGTTTCAACTTTAAGTGAATATTTTACATGACATAATAAACAAATATAAATAATGCTTTTACTTTATTTCATAGAACGGCATTATACTTCAATTCCCGTATCGTTAGTACTTTTAATCTTTTTTTTATTTAAATATAATGGAAATGTGAAGTTATTTAGAAAATAATAAAATAAGTGACATCAGAAAACAGTATGAGTTTGAAAACTAAAACACAATATTTGACATTAGGTTTAAAAGCATAAGGACAAATGCCCCAATAACAGAAATTTTTTACCTCGCTAGGAGCACAGGTAGTGATTTTTAAATTGACTGCGTTGTACACGAATAACGAATAAAATCAAAGGATAATTTAATTATATTGATTTGTAATCAGTATTAATTGTCCTGTTAACAGTTGCAATAAATATTCATACATGCATATTTGAATAAAAATAAATGTTACTACATGAATTTGAAATTATAACAATTCCTCAGAACCATTTTGAAACCAAAATTACAGCTATTACCAATAGCTGATGCCCACCGGTCATACAGATGTGTAATTAATTATACATAGTTGTATTTCAACACCATCTTAATGTTGAAAGCATGCTGACCTAGTGTATCAACACTATAAATGTTAAACTCACATTTGTGTGTTGAAAACTTGGGATTTTGAATGGAAATAAGCTTAACAATCTCTGATAAACGTCATGTTCAATGGAACAGTATTTATATCGTACGTTTTGACGTTTACCCATTGATAACGCCCAGAACCCATTACTTTAAGGAACAATTTAGAAAATAAATCAAGGGATAAAGAGCTATTTTCATTCTAAATGTATTATTTTTTGTTACTCATGACTTTTTTGAGCCCTACATTTAAAATCATCTTTAACTCGAGCATATTGGAGAGGCTTTAGTCCCTCTTTGTCGGCCTTGTTTTTGCACCGATTACATTTTCCTACTACTTTAGCCTAACTTAGCTTAGTACTTAAATAATTAATTAAATATAATATACTTAATTAAATATAAATTATTTCCTTATAAATTTAATATAAAATATAAACAGTAATGGCTAATCTCTTCTAGTGCCCCACCTAAATGAGAAAATCTCTTCTTTAAAAGTGAGTTGCAATTTAATGGACTTCTTATCTTATTAAGTACATACAGGAAACTTACTCCGTAAGTGGGACTCGTCGGGAGTCTGGAACCTAGGATTTTTATTTCTTAACATCACATTTTATTTAAAAGTACGTGCGGGTTTAGACAAGTTTGAAATTAGTTTCAAAACTACTAAAAGATTAAAATATTCGTTTTACGAATGTAAGAAATTTTCTGAGATTTTAAATAATTCTCGTGGAAATTATGCAAATGACAATACTATATGCTTTTTATTTAAGTAAATTTATGGAAATTAATCATTTCTTCACACTAGCCGTATACAGGCTAAGATTTTGGATTGATAAGGTCGACATGAAAAATTCAATACCACGGCCGGGATTTGAACCGCGGATCTACTTCGTTTCAGTTCAGTCGCTCTTACCCATTGGGCTACCATGGCCAATTTTCCACCATGACATTAAATTATCCAACTGACTCATATATATGTATTTTTCCGTTAAACCACCAGGGGCTCTCGCATCCGAGATACACCGTTTGTAGCGACTTACTATTGTAAGTACTTGAGTCCCAGGCTTCAACATTTAACTTTAAATTTAATGAAATGACGGGCAAATTGGCCATGGTAGCTCAATGGGAAAGAGCGACCGGACGGAAACCAGTAGATCCGTGGTTCAAATCCCGCCCGTGGCATGGAATTTGTCATGTCGACTCTATTAATATGCTTTTTATTTTATCCATTTTCAATATCTGAAAGATCACTCGTATGATAAACACGATATGCACCAGTTTTCGGCTCATAATAATTACCAGGGGATTTAGTTGCTTAATGCAAATTGTTCTCCAACCAAGATAATTCCCCATCTTCCCCAGAGTCTGGAAGTATGAATGAGAGTGTGAATGTGTGCGTGATGTAATGATTAAAAATCAAAGATAACGAGCTAACACCTTCAGTATGTTCCAAAGGAGAACGGCCACCGATATGACCATAGTATATATATGATATAAATGGAACAAGCAAAAAAAAAAAATGAAGGTTAACACAAGGCAAGACTAAACATGAATTGACTAATGTGGAAAGTACTCAAACACTTCCTCAGAGCCCATACTTGAATACAATAAAGCATTTGTGGAGAATTCTGAAAAAACGAGTATGTAAAAGCAAAGTTAGTGCTAAACAAGAGCTTAAACATGTTGTGGAGGAAGAATGGAGTAAAATCAGACCAGTAGAATTCAGAAACGCAGTTCAATGAAGAGAGGATGTGAGGCAGCTGTGCCCAACAAAATATTTGATTGTCAGTTGTGTCTTTGTTATTGAACTGATATTTCTAATGAACGAATGGAAAAGTTGTACAAAAATGGTCGTATTCCTTTTACAGTTTCATTTAATTAGTTTGTAACTTCATATGTTGATATTTAGATAATTCCTAATATAGAATTTGTTATGTTGTTTCACATGTTGGGAAAAATATTAATTCTACTGTGTCGTCTAACAGGCATTAAAATATTTTATTAGAAGACTGGAGTGTACGAATAAGAATGTTATATACTGTATATATCTCGATTATCATGAAGCAGATAAAGGAACAGGCCTTTTAAGTTGTGTTTGTACGAGTAGAGAAAAGCATTAGTATGCAGCATATCAGATTTGTATTTAATACAATTTAATTATAGCCTGTTATTGCTTCCTTTGTATGACGTGCTTGATATGTTCTTTATCGTACAACGTCACGTCATCATTGGATTGCAGTTAAAGTTAAAATTAATATTCCTAAAAGTATAAAGTTTTCATTAAATTCATATGAAAATATAATAAATACAAGTTGCAAATTAGGTATTTTTGTTAGCAAACTGGTGTCGATAATCGGTCATTACTGTGTCATCAACGTTAATATTGTGACCTCGAAAGTGGAACACCTTGTTCAACAACAATTAGTAAATTATCTGTTCCATTTTCGTGTAATTATTTACAGTTATTCACTATCATCGAAAAAGGTATGTAATACACATGCGTTAAGTGCACTGGAGATTCTAGGAAGTAGTATATCGTGTTTTAAACTCTTCCTCGTTCTCCAACGATGCACTTACCATTCTTGTCTAACAACAGACTGTTACAAAAGTGAAGAGATGCAAAGGGAAATGTGCTTTTGATACGTGAGTACTTTACACCGCGAGAGACAAAGAGATGGAACGCCGATTTAATGAAACGTCTAAATGTCTTTTATTTCATTTTGCGTAGGTGTTTCCGCTGACGTCATTGGATGCTTGCTCTTGTGAAGTTCTGGAAGAGTGTCGCATTATGCAACCTCTGCTGGATCATACCTGGACCCTGCCGCACGTGCCGTGTTTCCGCTCAAAGCAAAACATTGTGGCAGGGATCGAAAGGCAAGGAGCATGCGCAGAAAATGAAACCCCTCGGCACCTCGTGCTCAGTCCATATTCGACCCGGTACAGTGCGGCATCATACGGAGCTCCCCGGCACTGCAGTGGCAGGTGAGTACCACACACACATGGCACTCTTTCACACATCTTAATAAACGAATCCTGAAGAAACGGGGAGGGTGTGAGCACACCCTCTGCAACCATCTCCTTGAGAGCCCTGTAATGGTTCACAGCTCACCTGCAAGAGCGGGGAAGATGCTTCCATAAATCATTATTATTCAGGTGATCGAGAAGGCGCTGGTTTAAACCAGGCCCTCAACACACTAAATGTGTAAAATTGCCCTAAAATGAAATGTTCAGTTTTTTGTGCAACATTATTAATCGGAGCTTCGTCTTTAATTTTACGTGCACTATATTCCTGTAGTTACAATACTCCTATATTATATATAAATTTAAAAATGGCACTGCATCTGAGATTTTGTACTGCTAGCTCTCTACCAATACACAAAAAATACAGTAACTCCTACATATTCTGGAGTACTGGGAAACTTTAGTCCATTTGTTAGAGAGCATTTTAGTATATAATTTGCTACGAGTGTTAAAATGGAAGCTTCTGTGCATTCAAACCACTGAGTTGTTTCTTTTTCTTTCTTCTTTTTCCCCCCAGGTGTATGTGAGTGCTTTCTTCCCTACATTTTTGCTATTTTTCTCTGGGATTGACCTTTTACGTAAATAATTCGAATAAATGAGAAAATATTGGGGATAGCTAAATTAAATGTTCGGATGACAAACATAACCTATAACTAATGATGCAGTCCAACTTGCTGTTAGTAGCAATTTATATTTTATATAATTACTGATAAATTTTCGTCCGAATATGATACAGCAAGAAAATAATAATTATCTTCCTAAATAAACATACAAATTAGATAAAAATAGCTCTGTTTACTTGCACGTATATATTTACATCTAAGTATTCAGTCTGCTATATTCAGTTATTTCTGAGGTAATGGTTCATGAATGTAGCTGATTTAATGTGGGCTATTAATCTCCCCTTGAAACAGTATCATTTGAAAAACTGCCTACATCGATGACAGAAACCTATTGAGATTTAAAAAGACATTCTAAGCTTTATGTTTTTGTTGCAGCATTTATGTTTACTATAGCGAGAACGCCGCATTCCTATAATATATGTAGAACTTTTATAGTAGAAAATAGATTACTGAGAAACTAACATTTCATTTAAGTGGGTTAAGATGCAAAGGTACTTCACGTGTACACAAGAATAACTTCGCCACAATTTGTGAATATGCTGATATTTTGTGATCTTTTAAGTTAAGTTTCATAGTAATGAGTAAACAACAACAAAAAAGGTATTACCACATGTGTAGCATTTTCGCAATTTCTGCTTCATGAGAATATTTGTCTAACAATACCAAACTGCCACGACTCTTACTGATTTAATGCTTTTGCATTTTTAGATGTCATAAAAGACCTTTAATGGGCGCCATATGATGTAATTGATATTGATATTCATGAAATAAATAGTTTAATTAATTTTTTGCCAATATGTTCTCTGTTTTATACAAATATTACTAACAAACACCTGTTAGTGACACAAATTTAAATTAGATGATGTTAATAAACAGCAAAATAATCACAATCAGCTAATTCGACACATTACGGCCAAAACTTGTATAGCCATTTCAACGTTTAAGAGTGCAATTCACCTCATAAAATCCATAAGTGTGAATTAATCTTAAGTCTCTTATCCGTTTCTGTGGAATGTCAAGTCTTAATTCTAAAACAATAGCATTGATTCTTCGATGGTTCTGGTAAAACAGCTACATGTATTTAAATACTCATGTAAGAGCTGCATATTACAAAAGGACATATTTCACTGTCGGCTATATAAAATATTTGAAAACAAGCTCAACGTTTAACACATTTTTTCTCAAATGTGTTTTTGACATCTAATTTTCTTAATAATAATTTAATATTAATATACATTTCTGATATTATTATTATCATTATCACGATTATCATTATTATAATTATTATTTACTCTTTTTGTGATTTTTCTGATCAAGGGCATAGTGACGTACTTACTTTTCTAGTTATTCTTAGCTTACATAGTAATTTAGTTAATATAGAACTACACGTGATTAAATGAAACTAAGGATTTCGTATGTGTGTGCGTTATCTGCCGTCATTTGGTTAACATGCTGCTTTTGTATACAGTTATTACTAGTACACAAGAGTTCGAACCGAAGCAAATGATTTCAATAACTACTTCCTTAAATATTATTGTTTGGATTGCACTTCATGTTTCATTAAGAAGTCCATATAGAACATTGTTTCATAGAAACTTTCGCTTATTAGTGCTTAAAACATAACGGACGTACTAAAACACAAAAACACACACAACTTATGGATGTAAATAAGTAATCATTTGTACAAAAGCGGTTTAAAAGAGATGGTGTTTCTGAGGCAAGTGCATGTGCATTATAATTTTTGGACTGGAAAAATTGTAAGAAGATAAAAGCGAAATTGCCTGCTCTTTATGGAACCTCTCGCCACCTATGACAAGAGTTTCATATTGGTTCACAGACTTAAAACGTGGTCGAACATCCGTCTTTTCATGAAGAGTGCCCATAAATAAACTTTCACGAATAAACGTTCGCGAATCTTCGGGAACGGGAGCTCATATTTTACATAATAAACTGAAGATGGAAAGGCTATTCGACTGTTGGCTGCCGCGTATACTCACATTGGACATCAAGTTGGACAGCTTTCGATTTCGAAGCTGTGTTTGGAGCTATTTTAACGAAACCCGAAAGACTACTTTTATCTTTCGATGATACCCTGATTTATCGTAATTTTCTGGAAATCAATCAATCAAAATAATGGGTTGCTTCTGGTGCATCTGCTGTAAAAAACCAAACACTGTTTCAATGACACAAGGAGCGTTATGTTCATTAACGTCTTGGAAAGTAGAAAAATACGACTATTGCAAAATACTATACTGATTTATTTGTTGATTCGAAAATAAACGAAGAAGAGACGATCCCATATGCTGAAGCAGAAAGTGCTGTTTCACCACGACAACGCAGCAGCACATCTATCCGGTGTTGTCGCCACAAAACTGCATGACTTGAGTTATACATTGATATTGCACCACGCCTCTCCATATTTAATTGTCCTAGATGTCTGCAATTTCTTCTTGTTTCCAAACGCGGGAGCGCTTAGATCATATAAACTCATTGTCGCAATACAGGCGTAATTTGTAGGTTTGGAAATACCTATTTTTGGAGGGGTTAAAAATGGCAAGAGCGTTGAGAGAGGTATATATCCCTAAACGGTGAATAAGTATTTTTATTTGAAAAACATGGCGTTACCATTCCCTAAAATGGTGCTTATTTAACCACCCTCGTGTTACAATAAACAAATGCTATTATATGTTTAATTAATGTTATGGTTTATCAGAAATACGATGAAGATTTCCGTGCCTAAGCTTAGAGAGCCTACTTCACTTCTGGAATCCTGCACGAGGAAGGGATGCAGCGAAGACACATAGGGTGACCAGATTTTGGGAGCAGCCTCAAAAACAGGCAGAGTTTTTAATTTTCCTAGATATTAGATTCTTGCGCTCGTGGAAATCACCTGATGGTCATTTCCACATCGAAAACTACAGAGGCAGACCTAATTCCCATGAAACTTGAACCACTAACCCTAATGCCCGCCTCGGTAGCATAGATGGTAGCATGCCTGCCTCACGTTCAATAGGTCCCGAGTTCGAATCTCGGCCAGGGTGAGTTACCTAGATAAGGTTTTTCCGGGGTTTTCCCTTATCCTTATACACGAATATTGGGTAGCTTTAAGGTCCATGGACCCTGGACACATTTGAGCATCATTTCACCAATGTCATTCACCGTCTGATATTTCACTTAACGTTAGAAGACGTAAAATTAAAAAAAAAAAAAAAAAACCTAAGCCTGATAAGTAAATAACAGAAAATTCTCGACGCAGAATGCCTCTAGCAATCAGGGAAAACAGCGAAAGGAACGTATACTGTGAATGGTCAGCTATAAATGAAGCTGCAATCTAGCAAATATGAGCCTGACACGTTAATCCAAGAAGTCATCCAATTTGGAGTCTCAGTTGAAAAGTAACTGAGGTGGAGTACTAATCAGATTGTAAGACAAAATGATTCAGATATGTTTGTTGTGCATAAATATATTTCCAGGAGCTCTAAACTCTATTTCTGTCCGTTGTAATACTCTATCATCATTTATAATATAATAAAATTGAAATAATTTTCCAATTAAGAAGATGTGTTGATCGAATAAAATCTCCTAACTTGCCAGAGAGGTCATTTGGGAACGCATACGAAATTGCCTCCGTACTTCCATCGCAAAAATTTTTAAAATCACCAGTATTTATTTTCCTCTCTACAGGCAGCTGTAGAATCCTTCATCTCCATTCTGACAAAGAGTGCAAATAATAAGCTCCGGCACCGTTAACTCAACGTTGTAACCCTGGACCAAACTCTCCTCCTAAGCCGCTCTTGGTTGGCAAGGAGTTTAAGAAGCGGTAATCACGCTCACAATCGTGCGCTTCTTCAGATACTACGCAACCATGTCAGAGACCGACTGCGTCAGCACGGAGTGCAAGGTTGGGAGTGCATGATCAGATTGCGCATTGAGGCTGATGATGTGTGTAGGATCGTAAAAACCCTCTTATATCAACGAGGTAGTACACCTAAGTACTCCAGCATCCAGATAGTCTAGCCTAGGATCCCCAAGCCAAAGCATACTTTTTCTTCGACTATGTTGAAAGCACTATGCGTCTATGGGAAGACATAGGTCATATCGAAAGATGAATGAAACGGGTAAAATGATGCTCAAAGGAACCCAGGATCCTTAGATGTTGAAGTTATCCGAAATTCGTCTTTCAGGATTTGGGAAAATTCCGGAAACCCCCTTATCCAAGTAGTTCACCCTGACCGAAATTTGAACTTGGAACCTCTTGAACATGTGGCAGACACGGTACCATCTGCGTTACCAAGACGGACAAGTGTCCGATATCATCAAGAACTCCTGCGGATGGAAAGATTGTGACACTTTACGCGAAAATAGAAAACCGGGAAGGACCCGGTTCAGCTACCGATCCTTCCGCCTCCTTTCGTCATTCTCGAAAGTTCTCGGTAGGATAGTCCTAAGCTGCTTGTCCCCACTTTTGGCAGACATTCAAGTCATTCCCGATCATCAGTTTGCATTTAATCCCGGGCACTCTACAACACAGCAGCTGCGGCTGCCCCACTAGGCTTTCAGAAAGGAGGCTTCACTTCTGCGATGTCTCTGGGTTTGAAGAAGGCCTCCAGTGCAGTATGTTACACAAATTCATTCACCTGGAAATCCCTACATAGATTATCACAAGCCCCACCGCATGGTAACAGCCGCAGAATAAATATCCACAGTTAGACCAGCAGTTCCACAAAGGCTCTGGCTATCTTCAAAGCTATCCTAAACGATACCCCAATCAGCCGTACGTCAGCGTGGACGTGTATGTTGATGAGGTGTACTATTCTATAAAAATGAATCAAATAAACTTCCCAGAGCCCTCAGTCCTATAGAGTGACAGCCACTTCGTCGCAGAATGGTTCTGGCGTTGAGGTATACTAATTAAATCCGGAGAACCACGCCATTCTACTCACTATATTCTGGCTTAAATGCCAAAGAATTGAATGGGGAAATTCACTCATCTACCTGAGATGAAACCGGTCAGAGGCTTAATTCTCCGTTATGAGCACATCAGAGGTCTTTCCGAGTCAGGCGCAGGGGGCAGTTGTCTCATTCATCCCTATGCTGAAGTCTGGGTTGCATGTTTCACACCTCTTCCGTGCGCCCATAGTTCCCTCGTGTTATACGTCTTTGAAATATCGTGCATGGCTTCAGACAGATTGGTTCTAAGGTTACAAAGGACACAGGACAAAAGATTCAGATCCATCTATTCTGTAGGCCGCTCCTTTCCTTCTTCGATATGTGGAGGATGAAATTAGGCACCAAGATAGCATTTCATCAAAGCATTCTGCTTAGATATCTAGGAGATTCTGACCTCAGAAGATGCCTCATATGTAACACCGGGTATCTCGCATGACTTGCGGATCCCCGAGAAGATAAGAGCGGAAGAATTACAGCTGCAAAAGCTGAGCTACCATAGTCCCCGCACAGACTAATGTGCCTCTTTATGTTTAGAATACGTATTGAAGATGCAGTATTCTAAACACTTCCATCAGAGTATGGCGAGCTCTCCATTCTGAATTGCTTAAAGGAGCAACATGCTACCTCTTTTTTTCTTCTAACCCCCCCCCCCCAGGGGCCTACTTCGGTAGGTACGGGTTTGGCGCACCCGGGGTCCCGAGCCAACAGTCTCCCTCGTGTGGGCTCCTCTTCGTGGTTGAGGGAGACGGTCAACAGGCACACTCACGTGTAGGCCGTGCGTGGAGACCCGTGGAGAAGGTTTTTAGATTCTTGTCTAGTTTAGAGTTTAGGATTTAGTGAACGAAATTTTTAGTAGGTTTTGATTGATGTTTTTTATGTACGTGTATTTTTAATAGGTTTTGTTACACTAGTACAGTTTTTAGAAAGTTTTATATCTGGCTTTTGCCATGACTAGTTTTTTAAAGGGCACTGGTGACCGCCGTAGTTGAGCGCCCTTATATATATATATATCTTACTATTCTTCTAACCTGAAGTACGTACTAAAAGTCAGCCTGTAAAATATCTGTATGGTGTAACCCTTTCTGCGGTTAGACCTTGAGGGTGAGCACGCAACTGATCATAGGCTGTCAGCAACCACGGATGGAGGCGGTCGAGTGAATTGAGTTAACATTCACTTCAGAGTAAGGTTTAAGTGCAATATTGTGAATCGGTATGGAAGAGTGCAGTACGTTCCAGCACCATAGTGATGGGTCTGCAGGCAGTGTGTGCAATACAGAAGAAAGTTGACCAGCAAATATAGGAGTTGTGTCATAGTCGGCAAGTAGAGCAGTAACAGGAAAACATTGTCTACACCAGAGAAATTACAAGCTAAAGGAATACTAAAGAGGCATGTCTGCGCTGTGTACTTGTGAAAAGAGATGGTGATTGTAGGTTAACTATTTTAGTGGTATATAAATTTGACATTTTAATCGCATTGTCATCTGTCTTGTCATTTTTATCGCATTAGTAATGGTTGCCCGCCTCGGTAGCGTAGATTGTAGCATGTCTGACTCACGTTCAAGAGGTCCCGCGTTCGAATCTCGGTCAGGGTGAGTTACCTAGATAAGCCTTTTCCGGGGTTTTCCCTTATCCTGATAGACGAATGTTGGGTAACTCTAAGCTCCGTGAACCCCGGACTCATTTGAGCATCATTTCAGACATTTCCGTCATCGCCCGATATGACTTAACGTTGGAGGACGTAAATTACAAAAAAAAAAAAAAAAAAAAAATAGTTGCTTTGAGCCCAGGTAGCTACTAGTATTTGTGGCGTGAGTGAGTTTGGAGAGGGTGTCATCACTATGTTGACAGTTGTTGCGGCATTAGAGCTTACGATTCGAGAGGAGTAAGCGGCAAAATGATAGTTCAGCGGTGAAAAACATATGTTGTTTATTGATCAAATGCTAATCTATTAGATTCAATATACAGTTTCTCAGAGATAAATTTTACAGTCATAACAGAAAACAAATTAATTTTATACAAAAGATCTAAAACTCAAAATTTTTATAAATTTTACAGTGCTCACAATGAATATGACATAAGTCTGTGGAGCTTTGGATCTATTAAGCCGGTATTTATCTTGAAAGACTAAGGGAAACCCACACAAAAACCCGTCAGGGTACATGTTCATTGTCGAACACCAGGAATATGTTCAGCATAGATGTCTCTAGACGTCTTAAAGAGCAAGTGAGAAAATAAATTCCCCATAATTACAGCACTGCTCCGGCTAGGTAAACATGTTCTTTCAGTATCCGCAAATTCTAAGCTTTGTGCAATAAAATGTTACTGCGCTCTTTATCCTGGCATTGATATTGTTCATTTGAGGAACCGTTGAATGGTGAAAATTTTCAAAATATCATATGTTTATTTTCTGAATTATCATATTAGTTTGGATTCCCTGTCATGTCGGTCCGACAAGGTCAGTATCGCACCAAGTGTAGTGAGTGCAGAGCTGTCAAGCAAGGTGGAGACAATAAAGCGAGTGCCAGTATGCCTTATCGACGTCAAAGCAAGTCATATCTGCATGTGAGAGAGTTCGAACGGGGCAGAATAATCGGTCTCCGGGAATCGCGTTTGTCATACGCTCGTACAGAGAATGCTGCTACCAGTGATACGTGTCTGAAAGCAGTGGATAGACGAGTCGTATGCAGCGAAGAGCGAGTACTGAAGCACGAGTATGACCATGGCACGGAATGCCCGCCGTCTTGTCCGCATGACCATTGCGGCTTCGTCCGCAGTGTTGGCTGGAAGCTGAAGCACTGCTACAGAGTGAACTTGTCTGCATCAACGGTTCTTGCCGTCTGCTGCAGGTTGCACTAGTTGTCCACGTGCCATTATGCCGGCTTTCAGAACCCATAAGCTCCTCCGACTGCAACGGGTACGTGAACACCGCCAGTAGGATACTGAGTGGTCGGAGTGGGTACATGTAGTATTTTCGGGCGAGTCACACTTCAATGTGCCCTACAGTGATGACCGCATAGGTGTCCGGCGGCATCCTGGTGAGCGCCGCTGGTTTGTTGAGCAGCACCGCGGACAAACGCCAGGTGTGATGGTTTGAGGCGCCATTGGTTACAACAACCTATCTCGACTCCTACGATTTGAGCGCACTTTGAACAACAATCGGTACCTACCTAAAGCTGCTTTGACGAACCTGATGTGCTCCCCCTACTTCAGGTATCTCCAAACGCCAAATTACATCAGAACAATGTCTAGACACATATTGCGAGTAATGTATAAGCCTTCTTCGAAGAGCGACGGACATCATTGCGTCCCTGGCCTGCACTTCAGCTTGACATGTCGCCCATCGAACAAGTTTGAGATATGGTTGATCGGCACCTGGTGCGTCATGGTCTTCCAGTAAACAGTGGGCTCGAATATAAACTGCGTGGAGGGAAATCGCTCAGTGACTTATTCAGAATGTTTTATTCACTCCCACGGGGTAAAGCAGCTCTGATTGCAGTTCGTGAAGGGCACAACAAATACTGCATATTAGGGCTCAAAGGTCTGGCATCATTTCAACAGTTTATCATTTGTTACTTGTCATGTACTTAATCTGTTGTGTTAAATTCATTGCATTCATGTGTTTTCTTCTTGGTGTTGCAATTTTTCCAAATGGCAATGTGTGTATATACATATAAACTTTATCCTGAGGTTTAGGGAGACTTTTGCTCTAAAGATTGTAACTGCTGTTAAGGGTAGCTTCTATCCTCAAGACACAGGGTTTTCCTTTGAAAATATTTCTTCAGTTTTGCTTTGAACAGGTTTTTCTGAGCGTGGTATCTTCTAGTATAAATACTTTAGTTCTCAGAAACTATTTGACACAGCTAAATTAAATTTATAATAATGAATCCACCTCTAATTCTAGATACTTTATTGGATCTTTTGTGACAATAATATGTTTGATTATTTAAAAGCGTATTTATTCGTAATATGTAATCAAAATATGGGGCAATGAAAAAAATAATTCCATCTATGTAAAAAAGAAACTCATAAGATAAAATTAGACGATACGGTTTGCATAATCAAAGTCTGTCATGAATTAAGCAGGTTTAATATTAGCGGATTGATGATTTTAATCTTTTTTTAAAGTTAGGTAGACATCTAGAGAAAAGTTCACACATAAGAGGCTGTCTTTACTACTGCTGTTTGGTTCCGGGCGTGCGTGCGTTCCTTAACCGACAGAAAACCAATATACATTAATTTATAATAATTTGTATTGTTTCAGTAGAGAATACTTCACTTCTCTGTGTGTAAACAGATTCCCTATTTCGTAGGCCTGCGGTTTGCCTTACAAGTATTAAAGTACATTATCATCGGTTTCTTTATCCACCTGGAGGAAGGACTATTACAGGAAGATGAGGAAAACAGGATGAATTGTTCATTCCTCCAGGTTACATTGCAGTTGTATACCAGTTATTTAGAAATTGTGAGAGCAATAATGCGTAGTTGTAAATGTTAAATAATAACCTATTTGCAGTATCCACAAACTCTTTTTGTCAATGCTCTAATTATCCACAATTAACTTTGATTGTTTTATTCTTTTAATTCGGATGAAGAGTATTTTAGAACCGTTTCTTTTATTATCGAAAGCACTGTTTAAACTTAGTGTCGGTTTACTGAACTTCTGTGAGAACGACTTACTCATCTCTAGTTGTAATCGTCAATGAGCTGACAAAATGGAGTTGACATGTTGTAAACGGAAGCTATTCCCTACGGAAAAGAGAAGTTTATTGGAAGTTAATAATCTGGAATGAGCCGAGCTCTGCAGGAAGATTTACTCTGGGATGAAAATCCTCAAACGTTTCTACTCGTCTAGCGATAACATAGTCAGTCTCGTGCTTCGAGTTATTTACTTAATGTACCGGTAATAATTATCATCTTAGAGTAGATGTTTATAATAATCAAAATCTTACCCCATTTAAATTCATACCTTGAAGTGTTCCACGAGATCTAAATGCATTATAGGTTCATCCCATTTGAACGCGGACTAATGGAAATTCGACTATTCACTTGAACAGAAACGAATGAGCAAACTGGAAGTGATACACACCAAAGAGGTTTCTCTATTGTGAGACAATTGTAATTGCAATATGAAAAGAAGACGCTGAATTAGAGATAACTTATACACTGTGTATGAAATGTCAAAATGTTATGCCACGCTGGATTCTTACAGTACCTGATGGTGACCCCTTAGGTCGTTCCGTACAGCACCTGGTTGCTTTGGGAGTGGTCCCGGGTTCGATTCCCGGCTGAGGTGGGAATTTTTTCTACAAACAAGTTGATTCTCAATCTTCTCCAGAGTCTGGAAGTATGAATGAGAAGTATAAATGAAAAAAAAAAAAAAACACGTGACGTAGTTTTACTGTCATATTTTAACAGCTCTGCACAAGTCTGGGCTGGTGAGAGGCGTTTCTATCTTCTCTTGAAACTCAAACATTCCAGTTATGTTGGACTAACTAGCTCGCCCCCCCTTAATTGAAAGTTCATAGGACTATAACACAATCGCTGAGTATTACTGTTCCATCAATCTCGCAATCTTTAACTTTAGAAAATATCATGCTTTTTCTGTGCATACAAGATTAATGACGCGAATTAAATTTTAGGTACGATGGCAAAATACAAAATAAATATCTGAAGATAATGCGACTATAAAGAGATTCCTCTTAATGTTCCTCATTCCGCAGTGAAAAAATAAAGAGAGTTCCATAAATAATCTAAATAAAATCATACCAACATAAATTTGGCTATAGGAGAATCAAACTGTGGTAATTAATTTGTCCAGTTTATTCATGATGGAATTACAGTTCCATAATTTGGAGTTTGAATAATGAAATGCAGTCGCTATTACATGAATAAGCAAATTAGCAGAATAACGACTCTCAGTTTCAGCATATCACAACAGATATTATTAATGATAGTCAAATGTTTATGGCTTTAAGCTAGTAAATCGGTTTGTGGTGCATTGATAGAATGGATTACAAGTGGGATCTTTCATCGGCTAAATAATGTATTGTAGTTATTTCTTATATTTAAGCCTGAATGAATCAATGGCGTTCATTGACTCACAGAGACAAATTAAAATGTTGAAAGAGGCTACACATTTTCCGAAGGAGGCTAATATATTGACCAGAGACAAATTATGTAAATAAGTACAGGTAGTTTTTGCAAGCTTATGTTTATTATTAATATGCTCTGCAACAAGCATCATGCTTTGAGAAGGTACGCTAACTGGTTATGTATACTAGGGCTGTTCAATAAAGAATGATCACAATTTGTTTTTGACAACATAACTTTACTCATCCTCATAATTTTGATGGTCTTTCTCAAAATAGTCTCCACTGAATGCGATGCACTTGTCCCAGTGTTTCTGCCAGTCTCCAAAGACATGCTGGAAGCCAATTTTTTAGAGATCCTTCAAAATCGCCTCTGCAGCCTTCACCACTGCTTCTGATGAAGTATAATGCCTCCCACGAAGGCATTTCCTCAAGTTAGGGAATATAAAAAGTCACAGGGGGCTATATCCGAACTATAGGGAAGGCGAGGGATAGACTTCACGTTGATTATTGCAAGATATTCAGCAACAACTTTGGCAATATGCGGCCGCGCATTATCGTGGTGCAGTATCCAGCCTGCTTCATGGAAATGTGGTTTTTTAGGCTGATATGGACTTTCAATGTTTTCAGGACATACCTGTAGTATTGTCCAGTCATGTGATGTGTGTGCAGCCACAACGTGCTGATAAACCTTTTCATGAATATCAAAGAATGAGATGACCATAACTTTCCCAGCAGAAGCAACCACTTTTGCTTTTTGTGGTGTTGGTGATGAAGGAAATGTCCACACCGAGCTTTGCTGTGTGCTCTCAGGATCAAAATGATGTAGCCAAGTTTCATCAGCAGTGATTACGTTTGAAAGAAACTCCAGATCTTCCTCTAACATCAACTTTAATTGAATGTAGACCTGCATGCGAATGTTCTTTTGTTCGGGAATCATTGTTCTTGGAACCCATCGCGCACAAACACGTCTCATGTGTAATGTTTCTGTCACCAATGTGTGGGTGGCACTCAATGAAATGTTCCGTATTTCAGAAAGTGATCTTTTATTTTAACTGCGGAAAAGCGCGATGCGCAATCCCGACTAACAAAACTCTAGTCCCGAGGAGCTTTTACTTGTTTTAGGTGGCTCTAAAACAGGATTAGCTCACCGGTAGTGCAATGGTGAGCCACAACACCCTGCTCTTAAGGTAGCTCTCCGATCCTCTCTCACAATAGTAGCAGCAGTGTTGATGTTTTCTTCCGTAAGAGCAGTAACTGGAGCACCGGATCCATATTCTCCCACCTTTAAACATTTTAAACCACCTTCGAGCTGTGCTGTAGGGAAGAACAGACTCTCCATAGGCCTCCTGTAGCAATGTATAGGCTTCAACTGAAGATTTGTTGAGATGAAAGCAGAATTTCAAAGCCGCATATAACCTCCATTGCAGCGGTAGGCGATACTGAACATGTCTGAACTTGCCTGGTTCTCACAGGCGGGAACCAGGAGTACCAACAATGAAACTACTACGTCGTGTTTGTTTCACGTTAAGCTAACATAATGTAAGATTGAATTATAGTTTGAAAAATTATGACCGTAAAAAAATATGATCATTCTTTATTGAACAACCATCGTACATATTAAACCTTTAACATTAAAACTTGAAGCCTTTATTGTTTGTGGATTTGTTACTAGAAATTTAAAAAATATTTAAAATTCTAAAATGTTCGTATGTTTTATGAAAGTCTAGTTTTGATTAAAAAAGGAAGGCAAGAAATATAGTGCGCTATAAAATGTTTATGTATAGAGGAGAATGGTTTCCAATGAGACAGGTTCAAGACGTATAGAAGGATTGAGTACAAGGGTGACGTTTTGGCAATACTTGTAAATTATTTTATTGTTTAATTTATACGTTGTGTTGGAGGATTAAGAAATCATCTGCAAAGAAGCACTAGTAATATTATTTCAGTAATGATCCCTGACCACGTTCCTGAGATAAAGTTTCCGTTTACCGATTCAATTCAAGCTGGGGAAAGAAAGTTAAATTCTTTAATTAATCCTGCGTATGAACTACAAGAAATAATAGCAACATAACTCAACACAGAGTAAAGAAACAAACAAAATTAAAGATATAAAGGAGAAGTCATTTTATTACAAGTTGGCGTCCCCAGTAAAGCGAATTATATATAATGGAATATCAGTCCTAATTTTATTATGAAGTACAACATAAAAGGTAAATAATTGGGAAAATACTTGCGAGGGAAGCTATAGATTTGAAAGAAATATATTTTAATTATTATGATGTAAGTGTTGAGCTGCTCAAAGGAAGGACCCTATCCCAGGAAAACTGACCTGGGAATTCATTAAATAGCAGAAGTAGCTTAATGAAATTGTAATTCTCTTCCTATATATAAACTGCATAAGCAACATATTTTTCTTTTAGTTGGAAACGTTCACCTTTTCTAAACATTTCCCATATGTACTTCTGCACTTTCTCTCGTTGTGTGTGATTGAGCAAATGTATTTTATAATAATTTTGGTTTAATACTCACCGAAAGTCTGGAATGAAGAATTTTGAATAGGCCGAAAGATTATTTAACCCTAACACGGCGGTCCTACCGCCTCTCTTACCCGTTCAGATGAGTTGGAGGTCTCTTGTGGGTGTTCAGTCCAGTACTGACATGCTGATACCACCGCCCCGGGGTTCCTTCTGGTTTTGCTTCTAGGAGCGCTAGAGTAGTACCAGGACCAGTATTATGGTGATACCACTCGTCAGGGATGACGGCATTTTCCGAAGCTTTTCCCGAGTAATGGGTGTAATTGTGACAATCCCATTTGGAATTCTTTGAGGGGGAGTGGATGAAATGGCACAAGGAATATTCATATCCAAGATTATCTAAACAAAATTAATTCAGACATATAAGCAGAATTTAACACAAAACAAAACACAGGAAGTGGTTGCATAAAATTTCTTAAGATAATGCCGAGTTTATAATGGTACATGGTAGTCCTTCAGCGCCAAAAGAACAAAGAGAATTGTGGCAACTAAGGCAAATGTCCTGGCAAACACAGTCTGTTACATATTAATGAATAGAATAATGACGCTAATGTTGGATATCAGCAACTGCATTTAAAAATATTCCTTATGCACTGAAATATGCATGTGATAGAATTAAACACCAATATAAGCAGCAGTTTGTAGCTTTTAATGTAATACTTCTTAATTATTTTTGTTTTGGTAAGCGAATTACACAGCTCGGTATTTAGGTCAATTATACAGTAGAAAATACAGAGTATCAAGCAATACATGCATTAGAAGTTTAACTTATTGAAACTGACTTGATTAAAAATTAATTTTTATATCAGAGGTAAGGTTGAATTATATATGTACATTATTATGTTAAATTAGCCCAGATATAGTAAAGGCTGCTTCAAAATTCCAATGCGAAAATTTTGATATAGGAAACTCTTGGTATTGGCTCAATATTTGAAGATACCTGTAATTTATGACACTGGATGTTAATCAGAGATAATACAACCAAAACGACGCCAACCTCTAATGTGTCATGCAAATTCTCATTTATTTTCCTTGACGAACAAACATCGTTAGTGATTAATAATTTTCACTGTCATGGATATCATGCTATACTAAAAAGCTTGTGACTATGGAAGTTTATCTCATGGAAGTTGCTTGTGCATGTCAGAATGAAGGTTTTTTAAGCAGACAGTAGTTACCTCGAATCCGTGGCGTTAAAGTTTTCTTCCCATCTCTAGGGAAAGTGATTTCGTCAACGAACAGCACTGACAACAAATATGAGGTACTTCCCATGATGCTTTAATCTCCAGTTGCAAAGCTGTAATCGGTTAAGTTCGTCCATTGGTAGGTGCTAATGTATGCTTTTTAGATAGACTATATTATATTTTAGTGACGAAGATAAAAGTAGGGATAAATACCCTGCGGCTGTAACCCGGAGGATGTAGACTATTAAGTAGACTCTCCTGAGAGATCTGCTTAGCCAGTCATTCCCAAATGTTCATATCTTCGTCTGGGTCTGCAGTCGGATATTATAGGAAATGCTGCTTCCTCCTCCTCATCTCATAATCTACTACGATTTTCTTAAATTTATCCATAATATGCAGGTGTTCACTTAAGTCTATGGTGACCTTTAAGGAGACATTACTAGCCTAACTTCTGGCCTACTGAGATTTAATTCATCTTTACTGAACCAGAGTTAGCTTCAATGTGTTTCCATTTGGTGTCCATTGCTGCTACTGGTTGATACTGAAATTAGTGTGATGATAGTAGCAAACAATTTAATTTGACGTCATCAATATAACGTTACATTAAATAAGTAAGATAAAGTTTTAGAGACAGATTAAAACTGACATTTATATACTTCCATTAATAAGAAAATGAGAGAGATAAGTAATAAGGAGAATAAATAGCAAATAACATTCAATATAATAAAGGAGTGAAAAGATAAATAAATTAAGCTTGATTTGAAAGCAGTGGTTGCCTAACGGATAGATTTTGAACTGAAGCATAGAACCGTTGGTCGTGTCACGCCAGTTCACTTTGCGTCTAGCTAGCAAAGAGAACCGACCGATGTTGCGTTCCGTCACCTTATTCATAAATCTACAATTTATAAAGATAGTTGTGTCATAATAAGTGAATAAGTATTATATATGTGATCGCCATATTTTTAACATTTAATGTCAAGTTTTAAAGCAATTAAGTTCGATTAAAAACTTTATTTCTGTCATTTCTTAATAGCACCTTTGCACACTACTTAAAGCTCTACCGAGCAAGCTTGGGATAAATACTGATGCTAGTGAGATATTCGAGATATTTTATAATGACAGGGTCGGCTTCATTTCCAGTGTCATGGTTATTGAGATAGTTTTTCTTGTAATAGTTAAAGCTGATAGGAGTGGAGTCCTGAAACTCTCGTTCGAAATTTTGTGCTTACTCCAGGATTAAGACTTGGTGCAAAGTAATCAAGGGATACCTGCCTTGACTATGTGAATGTATTCATTGTCAACGTTACCGCCAGAGAAAGATCTTTAATAAGCTGGCAACACATATAAACTAATGACGGAAATCATATAAGGGAACCTGTCTACTTGCTCCCTTTGCTACAAACTTTGATGAGTCTCACGCGGTCAGATTCTGTGATTGTTCATGTTATCACGACCCGAAAGCTGTTAGAAGTTTTAGGTTAAAGAGATGCGTTGGTTCTCAGAAACCCAGAATGGTCAAAGTGCGCCATGTAAGTTAGATATATATGAGTGCATTGTCCCTGTCATGATGTGAAAACGGCCTATGAAAAGACATTTATTACTTTACACTTTACATTTATTACTAAACACTCAGTCTAGCCTGTAGATCATAAACTGACTACCGATCGCTGTAGAAGCTATGATGTGCAAGCACTTCCAAAAACACTTCAAAGAAGTTTGCTTGAGGAAAAGCTTCTGTTCCAATTTTAGAATACTTCTAAAGTTGGCAGCGTTCTCTAGAGCATCTTTAACGTTAACACCCAGAAAATGCTTCGAGTTGTTGAAATGCTGCTCTACTTATGGAGCCAGAAGCTCTGTTTCTGAAACGAATATGTGACAATGTTTCACTTGTAGAAATAGCTATGAAACTCCATTCATTCGTTCGTTCATTCATTCATTCATTCATTCATTCAGTGACTCGCTCATTCACTCATTCATCCATTCATCCCTTCATCCCTTCATTCCGTCATTCCTTCATTCATTTATTTCAGTTTGATATTATCCTAGTTTTTACGCTAGACCCTTTGGTTGCTTGTGTATGTTTTGAAGTGCATCATGAGGCGAGCGTAAGAAACCGACTACTTTGAACGACAGAGGCAATCTTGCTAAATTGTTTCTTTGTTTTGAATATTATCTACTTGTATATTCCTAATGTTTTACCACAATCCATGGTTATCTTACAACCTTCTGTGATATACTAAAATGCTCTGCAAACTTATTATAACAAACAGAGACCTTAATAAAATGTATCTGAGTTTGCCTTCTCTCTTTGTGTTATCTGCGTCTTTTTTCCTTTAGCGTTGGGAACTTCAGTCGTTCTGCGTCCCAGCTTCAAGTACCTCATTCCTAACAGGAATAGCAATACTTACCTAACAGTCTTAAGAGGTTTTAGGGATGATGTGAGAGGCAAGACAATTGTGGAATTTCCGTATTACTTAGATATTTATCTACACAGGTTAGCTTACCTCCATTTCCAATTCCTCCAGTACACATTCCCGATTTCTCTGCATTTTATGCATTAAGGCTTTCACCATTTCGAGCGTCATTTAACATCACTTTACAGACCGCTGTATACACGTAATAGCTTGTCTCTGTATGTGGTAGCGTTTCATCTCACATTCAAGATGCTCCACGTTCTAATCTTGGTCAGGGTGAGTTATCTGGATAAGGTTTTGTCCAGGGTTTTTCCCTTTCCTGAAAGATGAATGTCTGGCAACTCCTAGATCTATGGACCTTGGGCTCATTTGAGCACAAATTCACCCATTTTATTCATCGTCCGATATGACGTAACGTTGGAGCATATAAATCTAAAATAAATGAATATACGCAATTAGCATCATATCTCATAACACTAACTTGAAGTGTTAGGTAACCTAAGAATTCTTACGTAATATGAAGTTCTTTAATTCTTCGGCTACTTATAATTAGTCGATGTCAGTCGGTAGTACTTCTGAAATTGTTTTTGCCATAAATCACTGTTTTCTCCCCCTGTTCTCACCTCAACACGTTCCCCGGTCATCAGTGCTGAGCCTCTTCACGAGAAGCTTCCTAGGGCATTTTAATGAACCATCCCGTAAATTCTAATATTTTATATATTTTAAAGGAGAGAAAAGGTACCAGATTTTACCGAATCTTTCCAGAGAGGACTAAATATTCCACACTTAATTTTAATACACAGAGCAGGACGGCTCAGGTGATTTCGTCTGTGACCCGCTTTTAGGAGGTGGGCGGTTTACTTGACCCATGGGTTTTATCGCGGGTTTTCCCGGGTCGCCAGACGAATGCTGGGTAGGTTAATTAGAGCCCCCGAATTTCTTGTCCTTCCATTTTATTTCCATTATCATTTCATATCACCTCTCATCTTGGTGTCTTTCAGGGTAGAAGTGTCGGCAGTAGTCTCGGTGCTGCATGGTAGGATGATATGCCCAGTAAAGACTTCCTCCTGCGGTAGGTCTCCGGTCTCCTAGCCGGCCTAATGGGCCGTTTCAGGACTACGGTGGGTGCGATAATCGTTGTACTGGCCTGCCGGGGAGTTTCCAATTGGTAAATAGTAGGAACCCTCCCTCTGCTCTGTCTGACTCCTTTGGTTTGCCACCCCTGTCTCCTCTCACCTTATCCTTCCTCCCCGGGATGCTCTACTTGAGGAATAGGTGCAAAAGATCATTGACAAATCGCAGTGGCGAATACCCTCCGAAGGATTTCATTCTATGATATCTTAAGCTATTTTATGTAACCTAATTTTAGTATCAACTTCAATTACTTTCTACCGTGGTTTGTGATAAGTATTGTCGCACAGTCAACGGTGTATATTAATACGATTCTGCAAGCCACATAGCAGCAACATTAAGCTGGTTGCTGTAATGGTTGCTGGTCCAGGGTAATGTTTTCACGCTAATTTTAAGTTTGCTATAGTCTTTTGCTGCATTAGTATAGACTGAAAAAACATAACTGCATTTTATATAGTTTGATTTTGAAGTTGAGCCGACCGCTCGCTACTTTTCCAGCTGGACTCTCGAGGAACGTGTTGCCGTGTTACCTTTTTAGGCGCTTGCGGACGCTGAGGTGCTGGAGCCGAGCTTTGCTCATAAGTAGCTAGGTATCCTGAAGGGAGATCGACGTAAGCGGCTCCGGCGGCGTGTGGTCAGTGATCCTTTTCTACCATGGTATAATTTTGTATAAATGTACTTCTTGTTTCTGGCCTGGCACCTGTGCTCATAAATTTGTACTGTTGGGGGTTTAATTTCTGGGGGACTAAACTCCTGGTTAAGGAAGGGATAAATATATATATATATATGCTGTATGTCATGATAGTGTAAAATAAATAATTCTTAGAACAAATACACAAATTTTTAATTAGGCATTTCTGAAAGGGGCACTCCTTCACATAGTATTTGGGGTTGCCGCATACCTTTTCTAATTGTTCTCCATTGGGACCTCGTTATTCTTTCCCTGTTAAATTGTTTAAGTTTGCTCCTTTACCTCTGAGGAGGATCGGCGCAAAGTAAAATGATTGCAATTGTTTCCCAGTTGCTGCTCAATCTCCCTCATGGTTATATTTCTACGCCGATGTTGCATATTTTTAACGCGTGGCTGACATGATACTTTGAGTCCTTTGTTCAGAATACGCATCGTACAATTGTTATGTGACGCGTTTGACAGCTCGATTTCCTTTGAAAACGCACGTGCGCATTTCAGTAACTTATAAACCCTTCGGTATGTCCTTCGATTTGAAGAAATGTTATAACGCTTGTTAGCTTGTAATATTCGTCTGGCCCTCAAATAAGATTTATGGGTGCCAATAATCGTTTCACTCGGAAATTTATGGCAACCTGTGTCTTTCCTGTGCATTTAGTCAAATCGGACTGTCCCATTTAAAGTTCTACTAATCTGGCTACTCAGTGGTATAGTGCTTTGCTGATCACTAACATGGATACTATCACTACAGTCACACCGCTGAAAATATGATGATATAATGCTTGCTGTGTATATACCACGTGCACCAAAAATCTGCTGCGGAATAGAACTACAACGCCTGGAAAGTGCTGCATGCGAACACTTGCAAGTAGCTGCTGGACATCCCTCGTCAGCTCTACCAAGTATGTAGTACGAGGGTGGGTCAGAAAGTAATGCCTCCAATTTTTTTTCTCTTTTAATTGCCAAGAAAATTGAATCCAATTTACATAGCTTGAAAACTATAACATTGACGATTAATTTGTCACCATTCAATATAATCTCCGTCCTTTTCCACAGTTTTGGTCCCCCTTGTAACTAGGGCATTTATTCCAGTGTGGTAAAACACACGCTCTTGCTTCCTAAGCCATTGACACACGGACGTTTTCACAGCCTCCTCATCTTCAAAATGAATCCCACGATGAGCTTCCTTTAGTGGCTCGAACATATGGAAGTCTGATGGTGCCAGGTTAGGGCTGTATGGGGGATGAGGTAAGACTTGCCATCCTAATTTCTCAATTTCTTCAGTGGTGTAACGGCTGGTGTGTGGTCTTGCGTTGTCATGCAAAAGAAGAACATCCGCCATAGTTTTTGTTGGGCGAACTCGGCGAAGACGTGCTTTCAGCTTTTTGAGAGTTCTGACGTATTGAACAGAATTTGTTGTGCGTCCCTGCTCCAAAAAATCAATCATAAGCACACCCTCTGCATCCCAAAACACTGTCGCCATAGCTTTCCCTGCCGACCGCTGAGTTTTGAATTTTTTTCTTCGGTGACGTTGTGTGATGCCATTCTATTGACTGCCTCTTTGATTCAGGTTCAAAAATATGAAACCACGTCGCCAGTAACCATTTTTTCCAGAAACTCCTCTACCTCCAAATTGAAGCGCTGCAAGTGTTCGGAAGCTATTGTTTTCCTTGTTTCTATGTTTTGGGCGATTAACATTCTTGGTACCCAGCGTGAACAAATGTTTGAGTAACCCAGTTGATGAATAATCGCCTTTACTGAGGGAGGTAATGCGACACAATTTACCTGTTGTTACCCGGCGATCACCACGAATGATGTCATCGACTCGCTGAATGTTGCATGGAGTCACTGCATTCACCGGCCTGCCGCTTCGCTTTTCATCTGCCAATGGGGTTTGCCCTTCAGCTTTGTTACCGCGACGAACCCATCGTCTAAGAGCGCTGACATCCACCGTTACATCACCATACGCATTTTTTAGCCTTTCGTGAATGAGATTTGGCGTTTCACCTTCCGCAGTCAAAAATTCAATCACAGAACGCTGTCTAATACGAGTGTCGATGTCAGCCATTTTGCAAGAGGTTGCAGTGCTGTCACCTGTTGACTTAGAAAGTTACTACTAAAGGGGATTGGAGAAGAAGGTTTGAGGAATTGCGCCAAATTTAAAGTTTTCACATAACTTACTTATTTAAGGGGGGGGGGGGAATAGGAGACATTACTTTTTTACCCACCCTCGTACGTACTATTTGCCAACGCAAAGAAACTTCCTGACATAAAAGTGCCACCCTTACACAGTCCACAAGGGCAGTGAATGTGTGTGATAGAGAACACATGCTACAAAAGCAGTAGAGCCGTCAAAAGAACTGCGCCCTATTCACCAATAAGATTTATTCACAAGAGTAGAAGGCGTCAGAATGTTTTGAATGGGCTGTAAATGAACCAGCATGAGTCATAAACATTACCAGGCAGTGTATCGGAACAGTGTCTAATCTTCCATGCACCTCATTCTCCTGGGAATTTCTTTGCTGTGGAAAACCATATGCCTTGTGTAGGCCGCTACCCGCCAGAGGTAAGCATTCCCTCCCGTAGCAACGCTGGTTATTATACAGGTGTGAGCATACTGATAGTTCTCTTGTGGGTATCTCATCTTCATTATTTTAATTTCGTAATACTCCAACTGTCTATCTTAACCTGCTGGCTCTTCAGTACCAACATTTGCCTGTATTCCCTCTAGTCCTACAGTATAGAAATTAAGCCGCAAAAAGCACAAACTTCTGTTACTGAAATGATTGTCTTCTCCAACAAGCCAGCTTGTTCTTTTGTAGAAACACCGAAATGTTGTTTATTTTTATCATATAATTAAAAAACCACACTATGGATAAATATAAAGCCCGAAGTTTGCTTCATATCTTTCAAAATTTTGACGCAGAGATATTCAGAAAATCACTTTACCAGTAATTATATTTGTATTAAAATGATTCATTATATTTTTACCGGTCAAAGCGATATTACATTACAGTTTAGATTACAGTTATTATTACGATATTTAATACTAAGTAAAATGTGCATTTTAAATTATTAGAGAACAGCATTGAAGTCTTCTTCATCCCATAGGAGTGTGTAAAATTGTGCATGACTAGCGAAATATAATGCCGTCTCTTCGTGCAATCTCCGTCGACAAAAATCATGAAGATCTGTAGCAGGATTTCTTCGTTGTAGAGGTATTTCCAAAGTTGGGAAGCCATATGTAGCATGACGAAATGGTCTCTCACCTCCTTTGCTGTTTGTGCGTCGTCCGTCAGCCGTCCAGGATATCGTCGACTATTCCAGAACTAGTTGTTAATTCTTCTATTGTATGTGCTTAAATATGAGTCATAAGATCTCTTCTTTTCATGGGTGGTTACGAGTGAAGGAAATAAAAGTTGAATAAGTTAAATTTCGTAATATATAATATAAGTTTATTTTCCACAACTTCGATGTTTCCAAATGTAATCTAAATTAATTTTCCACCATTTTAATAAAATGATACATCACGATACAATATGAATCCTTTAACCACTTCTAATCTCAAATATAACTTAAATCTTTAAAGGATTATATTTATGGATTAAAGAAAAAACGTCTGCTCACTCCTGAGCACGTTGATCGAAAGATGATTTCTCCCCAAGTTTCTTCAGCAAGATTCTTGATTTTTACTTCCGTTGCCATCACTACCAGTATATAATTGGTCAATTTCACATATTACGTCATTACATAACTCACAAAATTTCCTTAATTTTTTCATATTTCCTTTTTGCATATAATTTATATTATTTTAATCAAGCCCCCAAATTTCCAAGCCAATTTCGAAACAATTCTGTATTTTATGGGGTTCAAACGTAAAAAAACTGTTACAGACCTCACCAGCATCAGTCATCCAGGCTAGTTCGGCAGAGCTATGAGAGGTAATGTTCAGGATATGCGTAGGTGTTTTAAGAAAGACACAGAATGTACGTGTTTAATCAAGTTTTACTGCTTTAAAGCTCAAAATTAGTTTATAGGAATATGCCAATTGCATATATATTACTAATTCACTCATTATAAAACAAACACACTCGTAAGTTGCACAATTATTTGTAAATTTACGAGATGGAACGCTACATCGGTCCGCCCTCTTTGCCTGCTAGACGCGAAGTGAGTTAGCGTTATGCTAGCCTGTACATGAGGCTACATTGAAAATATGTCTGTTAGACTACTACTACTTTCAGAGCAATATTCATTCTGTAATTTACTATCTTCTTATTTCCTCTTTATTATTTCACTGTTATTAACTATTTATATCCTTCTTATTATCTATCTCCTTTATTTTCTAATTAATTATAGTTTTATAAATATATATTTTAATCTGCATCCCAAACTTAAACTTACCTATTCAATGTATCGTTAGACTGATAAATTCATATAAATATCTCTAACTACTAACATCAAATTAAGTTCAGTATAAACTAACAAAACAGACAAGAACTTACTGCACAAAAATTATATCTCTAATATAAATAATATATTTAAGTTAACTATTCCTGTGGCATCAACATTTCTGAAACAGTTAATGGTATTGGTTATAATTTGCTGTCAACATTCAGTTGTTTCTCGTAATGTCATGGAAAGGTATGTCATGGCAATGTAAATCAGTGCCAGCATTTAGAGACCCACTCGGTTTCTCCTTCCTTCGTTCGCTTCCTTCCTGCCCACCTCTCTCCCTATCTTCATCACTCTCATAAAGTTTTAGTGCTTTGGTTTTCTTTGCTTATTATGACTCTTTTACCACGCCTTTTTCTCCTTTTTGGTTTTACCATATATACTTATGAGCTTTTCTCCAAATTGTACATTTAGTCATAATCAGGGCAAAAACTTCAGACACCGAACCTAATAAGTTTGCTACGCCGAGACTATAGAATTACGTTTGTTTACAAAGAATTGAAGGTGGGAGAAGGACGTCTGTAAAGCACCCTACACCTGATTCCAACCTTGGGTGCGTAGTCGACGACAAAAAAACAGATGCTATTGAAAGTGCTTGTTTATGAATAATATGAGAAAGTCCCAAGGCACATTCCTTCTCTCTTTTGTGAACAGAGGCACATGCCTATCGCAATAACATTGTTTAAATTTTAGTTATATTCATTAATTTTATTGCAATGTACAACTACGTACATTCGTAAATTCTCAAATTTGAAACTTGTTCTATTGTCTGAAAAAATATTTTTGTATTGAGAGAATATTGTCTCTACATCGCATGATTTGATTGGAGCATACTTGAAACAGTTTATATTTGAATCTGTGTTGCTATATAAACAATTTCGCACTTCACACGGGTTTGAATACGATGGATTGTTTTTAAGAACACATTGAAGTTTTCTTTAATACAATTACTATTAGTATCATCAGGGACTACGTTTATTTGTTCACAAACGTTTTCCACCGCCCCTAAAGCAGCACACATTTCAATATTCGAAGTCTCCAAATAGGTTATGGTTTTAAGTAAACATTTGAAATTATTTGCTATGTACCAACTATTTTCTAAAATTTTGCTTGAAATGAGACGTTTCACAGTTTTGATGACACAACTGTCTTCAACATATAATATTTTACAATATTTAGCATACTAGACAACATCGTGAAGGCAAGTACCCCATCAAGTTATGACTGGTCGCGGAGATAATGGTATGTCAGAAGGTTTCATAGGTTAGTGTCTCGCAGCTTGCACCCACCTCGTTCCAATATTTTGGTGTCCAACGTTCCTGCCCTGGTCGTAACACATTTATTAGCCTTATTGGACTAAGAAGATCGTATAAGCTGGACGCCAGGATATAGATATTTCCCTCAAAGCACATTTACCACTATACGCCGCACACTACCGTGTAATACGGCCAATAAGACATAGAAGGAATTGAAATGAGGAACTGAAGTACAGAAGAGTCGTGCTTCATCAAGATATTTGCATAGCAAATACGAAAAGTCACGAAAAATCCGTGGTCTGCATAGCCGATCACCTCTGGTTTTAGGTCGTGATCTCCAAAACAAGTGAATTATACACTATTGAGTGAATCATTAGACCCACCATGATACAATTGTGACACGTAACAACAGTTTTGCAGCGTTTTATCTGTAGCAAAATTCAATAAATCTAGGTAACGATCACAGTCGCATTATAATAAATATTAAAGATAATACTAACATATTCTTCTCCAACAAACTATTGAAACTCCAATATGACTAACACTATAAATGGATGCCCGCCGCGTATAGCGTAGATGGTAGGGTAGCGTATCTGCCTCACGTTCAAGAGGTCCCGAGTTTGGATTTCGGTCAGAGTGAGTTACCCGGATAAGGTTTTCTTCCGGGGTTTCCCTTATCCTGAATGGCGAATGTCGGGTAACTCTAAGCTCATTGAGCTCTGGGAAAATTGGAGCATCAGATATGATTTAAAGTTGGAGGACGGAAATTAAAACGACAAAATCATAAATGAATACCCTTGGGGATAGAATACGCCAAGAAGATAATTACTACCATGAAACATGGTGTAACAAGTAACAAAAGCTACAATTGCCATACACTAAACTCCTAGTTGCTAATGTCATTTTCATATCATTTATGATACGTGGCATAAGTCATAAACATAAGCAGAGATGGATCTTAAATACTTATCCTAAACTTTCAAAGTATTCACAGAACGTTATGTATTTACAGAAGTACTACGCTAACTGTTCTTCGATTATAAAATGCTTAATCTAAACAATCCTTTTCTTTCCACTCATCCCTATTTTTGGGATTAATTTATGCTGCTATTTTCTGGTAAAAGAAATCGCCTATTCAATTCCGTATCTCCCTGAGCCTAAACGGATCCAGTGATGTAGTAAGTTTTCTTCACTATAAGTTACTACCTACTAGATGCATCAGCTGGAATTGTTTTAATTTATGTCTTTTAAACACTCCATTATGTGGACTTTATCGAAACCACCTTTATTTTTCAAGCGCATATTCAACTGTGATTTAATTCATGATAAATTTCACTTTAACTGAATTATCGAAGCTCTTCAGTGAATCAGTGACGGCATAATTTGTGTGATAATAAAACCATGACATTTTAAAGTAAATTTGTGAATGTTCTCAACCTGTAATATGAATGCCAAAATTAAATATACAGCATTAAGTATTTTGTAATGGTGCTACTGATACAATATATGATAAATTACATGCTCTTATTCAAGTCATCTCATTCGCGACTTGTTAACTATGAAACAAGGAATATATAGTAAGGATCTTATTAAGAACCCACAGGAAGATCTAATAAAATATTCAGACACTGATAGATGAAATACACCACCTACTACAACATATCTCTAGATACGAACTGAGATAGCAAATAATGAGTATTTATAGAAACGTTCTGTTTATCCCAATTTCTCAATCTTTTCCGGCTCTGTACGCAGCGTTCTATCCCTGGAATTACTTCTGAAAGCATCCACGCCATTTAGTTTCCGGTACTGCAGGTGTCTCCTTTATATGTTGCAACAGCTTCCTAAGGACTAGAAAATTGGGGCCTTCAAGCCGGTTCTTTACCTTAGGGAACATGAAGAAATGACACGGTGGCAGATCGAGACTGTAGGGTGAATGAATTATCTATTTTGATTTCTTATTTCGTGAATATGACACCTTATTTCTCGACATTGTTACCATTGATGGCTATACACTTGGTCCAGCGATGTTCCAGCTTTTTCATCCCGTCGGAAAAATAGTTTCCGCCAAGGTCTGCAAAATAATCGTTCTTCATTTCATGCATTTTTTTTACCACCAAGCCAAGTTTGTAAGTTTGGGAACAGGAACAAGTCACTTGGGAACACGTCTGGTGAATAAGGTGGATGAGGAACCAATTCAAAGCCCAACTGAAGCGCTCTCGCCCTTGCGATTGCTGATGTGTGCGATGTTGCACTTTTCAGGTGAATAAGCACTTTCCTGCATTTGTTGGGCTCTTTTCAGTCAACTCAGCAGCAAAATATCCAACAATGAAGCATAATAGGCTCCAGTTATTGTTCCGCATTTTCCAAGTAACTTTGAGAATCTCCCCTCCCCCTCCCCACAAAAAACAGTGGTCATCATTTTACCAGCTGACAAAATGGTCCTTGTCTTCTTTGGTGCACTTTCACCATCCTTTGTTCATTATCCAATAGAATGTATTTCTCGGGCTTGTGGACCGTGGTCCAAAGATTGAAAATTCTCCTGACGTCCCGCTCATATCTCCGACGAGCATCTTCAGAGGATGAGTCTAGCTAGGTACTTGCAGAGGGACTTAGTTCGCATTGTACTTATTTACTTATTTTAAGTATGTAATATCGAAGAACTCAGATAGGTATCTCCTCCTTCGTTATACTTGCATAAAATAATTGAATTAATGATAATGCTCAACTTAAAAACCAGCTTTTACACAAGTTGTACATCTGAATACAGTACAATACCATACAAAAGAAACTGGATACAATAAAACTACAATAAACAGCGATAAAGTAACATGGTAAAAATGTTCTTATAGTTAAGGTGTTTGTAGGAGATAAGCAATATTACTGTAAAATACTACACGTCAGGCCCAAGGCTACTTGTGGGAGAGAGTAGGGGACTAAATATTATTTAAAAAGTGTTTTCTGCAGTTATCAATTATTGGATAGAGCCACCCATTCCTAAACTTCAGAGGCAAATAACATAGTTGCCGCTATAATTGCTTCATAAGTTCACACTTTCATGCATTACGACAGAGGTTTGGCTTTGAGTGTGAGTGCTGATTCATTTCTCTTACTACACATGATGACGGAATGTCAGCCTTTGTTTAGTTGTTAGCATGGTTTCAGGTTTATATCCAGACTTAGACATTAAATGCACTGGGTTTGGCACGTGTATGGTATATTTTAACACACAAATTCTTCTTTTTTTCCTTGACTAATTATTTTTAGTTGTTTGCTTTTACTTCATGAAGCTGATTGACAGCGCATGACCAACACTAAAATATGATTTACGTATTTAAATATGTCCATTAGAGCTCTGGTTGGAAAATAAGAAATGTAGTTTGAGAACATCAGGGATAAAACACTACGTTCATGCCACGCAAATTATATTTCTGGCTATCAAGGATTTGATTTACTTTTCAACTTTGAAAGTGCAAGTACCAACAGAAGCTGTAATTAGTTGTATTACCGCTCTTGGTACGAGGGCTGTTCAATAAAGAATGATCATAATTTGTTCACGGTCATAATTTTTCGCATAAAAATTCAATCTTATTATATTCTGTTAGTTTAATGTGAAACAAACACGCCGTAGTAGTTTCATTGTTGGTACTGCTAATTCCCGTCTGTGAGAACCAGGAAAGTTCAGACATGTTCAGTATCGGCTACCGCTGTAACGGAGGTAACATGCAGTTAAAGTTGATGTTAGAGGAAGATCCAAAGTTTCTTTCAAACGTAATCACTGCTGATGAAACTTGGCTATATCATTTTGATCCTGAGAGCAAACAGCAAAGCTCAGTGTGGAAATCTCCTTCATCGCCAACCCTCCAAAAAGCAAAAGTGGTTGGTTCTGCTGGGAAAGTTATGGTCATCTCATTCTTTGATATATATGGAATGGTTTGTCAGCATGTTGTACCTGCACACACATTATCAGTAACTGCACAATATTACAGGGATGGCCTGAAAACATTTCAAGTACCTACATACCATGTGCAAAAGACCACATTTCTGTGAAGCAGGCTGAATGCTCCACTACAATAATGCGCGGCAGCATATTGCCAATGTTGTTGCTGAATATCTTTCAAAAATCAACCTGAAGTACATCCCTCACCCTCCCTATAGTCCGCATTTAGCCCCATGTGACTTTTTTCTATTTCTTAACCTGAAGAAACGCCTTCGTGGGAGGCAATATCCATCATCAGAAGCAGTGGTGAAGGCTGTGCAGGCGATTTTGAAGGATCTCTCAAAAAATGGTTTCCAGCATGTCTTTGAAGACTGGTAGAAACGCTGGGACAAGTGCATCGCATTCAGGGGAGACTATTTTTAGAAGGATCATCAAAATTATGAGGATGAGTAAAGGCACGTTGTCAAAAAAAAAAAAAAAAAAAAAAAAAAAAGAGAGAGAATGTGATCATTCTTTATTGAACAGTCCTCGTATAACTTCCAGTCCTCTGCATGGTTACACGCAAGGTTTGCAGCGCGTTCAGTCCAGCAGCCAAGAGTCTTTACAGCGTTTCGTTGGCCTTCCTAGCGTTCTTCCATCCTTCAGTAACCTATCTCGATACAAAAAAAAAAAAAAAAAAAAATCTCTTTGTTGCAGACTTTGTTCATCTCTCTACCTATTCATATATTTCTTGAACGCCATTGTTAATGCTTTCTCTCTTTTTATGTAGAATTTTCTACACATATGTATGTTTCTAACTTCTACATAGTCTGATTGGGCGACATCTTAAGATATGGGTTTGTATTCCACAAACTAAATGTGATTTCAAATTTACATGTGTTAAAATAAAGCATATTTATGCAAATGTTATCAACTTGACTGTGTGTAAACTGCGCCACATAAGCAATCTGTTGGAGAGTCGGTCATGTGTTCCCAAATGTTCTATCCTGTAGATGGACAACAATTTTTCTCTGGCGTCCTCAATTTATTTGCTTCTTCGTCTTCTTTGTATTTTCACAGGATGCAAATGATTGCGAATGCGCCAGGTTTAATCAAAGAATCATCTGTTTCGTTGCACTACCACATTAATTCATCTGCTCTACAGTCTTTTAGTAAACCGCATTGCCACCACATCCATAGTTTCGGTTGATATCCGCCTAAGTTTCCTTTTATCTCTTATTATCAGATGTGGGTATTGTATTTGTCGTTTAAATAGAACTTTGTAACCCTTACTCTGATGCTGTCTTATCCAATGGGTAGCTCTGTACATCGAAAGAGATTGATCCCTGTATAAGTCGTTTCAGCAAGTCCTGAATATGCTGCGGCAGCATATGCGGGTTATTGACGTTTCTTGATAAGCGTTATGTAAGTGTATTGTTTGACAGTTGCCCAAACTTGGAGAAGAGCGTGTCTGCCGCAACATTTAGTTGGGCACGTGAACTTAGTTCTGATTCTAGTAGAACATTTGTTTCAGATCTGCTACGGTCACATCCCAAACCACCCCTTGCTGCCAGATGTCATATGTCTCTGGAAAGATACCAGTTTGACCATCACTCGATCGTCTTCTGAGTTCAGATCTCTGATTATTATCAAAAGCTTGGTTCATAAAAAATCAAAGGTGTTGGTGTACTTAGGGGTATACCGTATCATGAAGCATTGTGATTTATTGAAATAGTTAATTTATAAAGTAACTAGGTTTGCAAGCAGATACTGCAACAGTTAAAGGCTGTATGGTGAACCATTTGTTGCTTCTGGCTATATGAATAAATTACACAAAATTTCCTGGGGCCTTTTAAAATGTAGTTTTCAAAATTAATCCATGATCTTGGGGTAACGCGGCAGCCTCTGGTTCCCGAGGTCGCGGGTTCAAACCCGGTAGAGAGTAATGACTGTTTTTGTATGCAAAAATTCTTGATATTACTTACTTTGAAAGGGAAGTGAAGCCAGTGGTACCGTGTCGTAGATTTACGGCACGTGAAAGAACCTCAACCCTCCGAGAGAAATTAAACGCGTTTCACACCCAATATAAAAATGAAACACTGAATCATTGTCACTTAAAGAGTGTTTAAAACTGAAAATGGTTTAAATTTCCAGAAGACGAAGTTCAGAATCAAAAACATTCTGACAGAGAAAAGGTTAAGAGTTGTAATACCTTAGTAATGAGCTGTTTACTCCGAAGAAGTGTTCTAAATGTGCGATTAATATAAGTTAATCTGAAAACGTAAAAGAAAATAGGATATAAATAAAGTAAGAATGTGCTTTAGTATCCCTTGAGATGATTAAGATTTTGAAATCGCAATTTCATATTTATAACTCTGATATACTTATTTTCAAAAGCATACTCATTAATACACCATTTGCTTATTTGAAGTGGTGTGTACGTAGTTCAGAATTTGTTTTGGACATTACTTCCATCTTTTAGTAATCTTAAAAGATAATGATGGGGCGAATCCTGAAAATAAAGAATACCAGTGAACAAATCCTACTTTTATAGCAAGGACTGCTGTTATTGATAACGACCAATTGTTAAAATTAATACAAATAATATTATTGTTGTTGTTCAAGTTAATATATTTGATCGGCGACGATTAGTAAGGATAATTTTGGTATTAAACAAATGCGAAGAATTACGTAGACATAAAATCGCACTCATTTACGATTTTATTTAAGAATAACAAGATATTTTGGCCTTAAATAAGTGTGAAGATGATAAGAATTATGGCAATTAAAGATTTATAATACTAATAATATAATACCAATAATAATAGGAATAATGATAATACTTCATCAGCTGCTAATCATGGGTGAGAGATAAAAGCACAGAGAGAGAGAGAGAGAGAGAGAGAGAGAGAGGGAGGGAGGGAGGGAGGGAGGGAGAGAAAGAGACAGATCGAGCACGTCTCTTTCTTCCCCTTTTGCTCGTTATATATAAATAAATCTAATGGCAATGCCCAAGAATTGAAGCGGGCGAGTTTAAAGTAAACCATTTTCAACTTTACAATGGGAATTATCACTTTGAAGTCAGTCAGTAAATGAAGTCCTGTCTTGAAATAACACAAGTTTATTAAATAATCAATTCCCAGCGCTAAGTATCACATCCTATTGTATTTAATGAGAAATTGCCCTGCAAAAGCAACAATTAAAATTTATGAGACATTTATAAAAGTACTGAAATTATTCACAAAAAAGATACGTAAAACAACGGCCTCTGCCGAACTGAAGATTATTTTAACGGTTGACGTAAGATGACTGCACTCTCGACGTAGCAATTGCAATTGGCACCAAAACATGCGCAGTTGGGAACAGTTGCTGGTATTGATGTCATGAATAAACAAAGTAACACAAGAATAACCAGTCAGCGTTCTAACGAGGTATATAAACACTTTTGGCGAATTCCAGTGGCTTGCACTTTTACGTGTGATGATAGATCACGTGACATAGAGCAATGCTACTGTGTACCTTACATTAAACCGGCTTGTGTGCACAACTAACAATGTTTATATTGAGTTAATTCGTGTTTGTATTTACCCATTGAGACAATGGGTACCGAATTGCAGCCTGATATACTGTCGAACAATTGTTCAAGTGACAATACAACTATATAAAGAATATGTATATTACATTAAGCTTTATCAGATTTGATTCCTTAATCTAGATCTGCTAAAGCAGCCTGAAATTTCATTGTTCATCTTTATCCTTTGATAATATAGTTAAAACGTTTGTGGCTATAGACGTCGACGTCGCTAGCATATGTTTATTTAAACAATTTCTGTGGCTGTGCACTATTTCAGAAGAAAACACTCCTGTAAAATAAATTCCTGAAGAACTCATGATAGAACCGAATCCTTTTATAATAAGTTGTGAGCACATGCAGTTACTCTCTGATCTTCTTGAGGATTTAAGACAGAGATTGCCATGAGTGTCATCATTTGAAGAGTGACAAAATTTATTTCAGTTGACGTCATCCTCTCTTTCCAGAAGCCTCTGAATAAAGGACAAAGGAATAAAGGACTGAATAAAGAATAAAGGACCTCATTATTACTCATTATTACTTCTTTGGAATGTTTTAAAATGCTTGCCCCTTTTCTAAGATACTGTCGCAATTCGCTTGCTTCTCGCGATATCATGGAAGGTGTACGAAAGTTCAATACCAGCATCTATCTATCCTCTAAGCTCCTTTCATTTATAACGAAATGTTTGATGAAACTTATTTCTGAATAACATCACATAGAATACCTTGCAGAATCTATCTAAAATAGATTACAGTGTACAGAGAAACTGAAGAGAACATAAGCATCAGGTCTGTGTCTACTGTTTATTTATTCACCTATTTAACTTCTGTCTGCTAAAGACGTTAGGAATTCTTTTACTGGCTAAATGGAAATTTGGTTCACTAATCAATGAGCAGATAATTGAAAAAGGTTTAAATGGTTCCATATATAAAGCAAGCACTGTCTCTTTAGCCGTTATCTAAACTATTAAGTCTGCAGTACATTCAAGTAGAACGATAACAGTTGACCTTTTGACCTTTTGGCCACGCCCCCTTCATTGCTGCCGAAAGCTTATCGCTGTGACTATCACCAAGGATGCCATTCTCTGATGTAACGCAACTGCACATTCACATTTACGATAATTGCCTCGTATCCAGATCGTAACCAGGGGTAATATCCTATCAGTGTAACTCATTGTCTGAAAGAGTTTAGACCCTATACGGAAATCTCATTTAACTATTAACGTCACTGCTAATTTAACTGTCGTTTCATGTCGCTTGTAAGGACAGGGGGCCAGAGCTTTTTCAATAATCTGGTAATAGCTTTTTAACTGAAAATTTTAAGGATGTGCAGGGTGGAGAAAATAAATAATGGATTTCATACGTTTCATTCTGTGATAAAAGTAAAATATAACAGATCTGTACAGAAAGCATGATTTTATCACCGACAAACACATAGGTGCAGTGGTGAAGTGTGCAATCATGTGTCAAAAATACCGCTTCCCTGAAAAAAAGGATAAGAACAAGAAAATTCATGCCAAACATTTTTTTTTATTTGCTCTAGATACATTTTCATTCGAATGACTAGTTCCGCGAGCTCATTCAATACCGAGTGTTTATGCATTCATAACCTTAAATACCGTACTTCGTGGGTTTCCGTAGGCAATCGCGACTCTTCGGTACGAAGCACTGACAGATTTGCCACGTGAGGTTTCTGTAACGTGTGAAGAAAAGTTTATTTTCTGTTTTATATGGTGCATTAAAATACAGCTGTAGTATATTTAAATAGCATTAGCAATAACATTTTACAAGATTGGTACTTAGTGGTGATAAATAGGAAATCTTGTTAAGTTTTAAGTTATTAACAAAAGTCTACATTTACATACTTTCTCCGTGTAAGTTTAACAGTTCACGCGGTGGGAGCCAGCTTTAGGAAAAATCGGAACATGTGAGTGGAGAAGGGAGGCACAAATATGTCTGCTTGTAATGTGACCAGTCTTGCAATGCAAGAAGGGCCTACGTGTGAGTGTACTATAGAAAGAGTACTGAAGAGGAGCCTTCGTTCTAGTCATTATTCTCTTTTATATTAATGAAAATTATTATTTGGAGCTTTGAAAGTCATACTTCGCTACTGCACACGTGCCTATATTGGTTATGGTACACAATTAAATTTCTGAAACTTTCTGGGACTTGCCTTCAGATTTGAATTGTAAATATTTTTCATTTTATTTGGTCACATGCATGTTTTCGAGCCTTTTTGAATTGTATACCTGTACATAAGAAAATATTTATCACAGAAATGTTACGCAAGGAGATAGAGAACATCTTTCCATGCTGCTTCTTCTAACTCATTTACTAAAACGTCCTCTGAATAAGTTTCATTATATAGTAGCATACTATCAATTTACACATTTTAACACTTTTATGTTAAGATTTGGTTAATAAGTTTGTAAAATGTATGCAGATTCAAAAATATTTGTTATATTCTATGATACAAAATCATTTGCTTACGTTTTCCTCCAACAACGTACAATATTACCTAAATCTTGGTGTGGCTATAATTTGTCCGTCAGACATTCAAAAGGTCTGGAATTCTAATCTGGGTCAGGCTGAGTATGTTGTGGTAAGTAGATTGTCTTAACTCTAAAGACCCCAGGCCCATTTGAATATTATTTCAACTATTTTGTTTTTTGGCTGTCCAATATTACCTCCCGTAAACAATATTAATCTTAAGCTTACAGCAAACCAGTGTTATAAGAGGGCACTTGCTTCAAAAAAAAGCTATTCAAGTAAAGCATTCCGAATTTTCTTTGCACCTGCTCCATGTTTATTTATTTTTCCTGACTTTAGTATTTTAAGCCTCTAGATTTTATAAGCTCATGAAATGAGTGCTTGAATGCTCTCAAGGTGCAGAGAGGCAGAAATTAGTAAACATTTGTCCTCTCTGATTTAATTCAAAATCTCAGAAAACTTCGTATCCAAGTAACAAGCCAAACGATACTCGAACTCAGACAAACGCCTCATGAGAAGTCATCATATAGTCAGACTAGAAGAGCCCCAACCATTGAA
This sequence comes from Mantis religiosa, assembly GCA_030765055.1. Taxonomy (NCBI): domain Eukaryota; kingdom Metazoa; phylum Arthropoda; class Insecta; order Mantodea; family Mantidae; genus Mantis; species Mantis religiosa. Next base: position 145,319,556 of record CM060951.1, read on the forward strand.
ATCAGCACCACACGTAGGTCCTCTGATTTTACCTGACGTATGAATCGAAATCACAAAAGGAAGAGCCGGAGGATGAGCAGTTTTAACGTACACGCATGCATGCAGCAAGTATGGGTGCTTAACTATTCCAGAATAACACTAAAGCTGGCGCCGGTCTGCCTACACCATCAACCAGAGTTTTCTGGAAACGAGCTCGCCTAAAAAGGGGGCAGCAACCGATCTCAGTCCCACTTCTACATTTGGTTCCACAACCTTAAAACATGTGGACCGAAAAAAAGCAAATGACGAGGACAGGAAACAGATGGAGAATTGGAAGGCGAACCATCCCCGCATTTCCCCACCGATATGGGAAGACCATGAAGAAACCCAAGATCCGAGGGCCCAATCTAACAGATAAACCGCGGATCTCTCGAGTGCGTGCCTCACTGATATCCGCGGAACCATCTCATCCGTTTTACAAGGTTTGCCAACCCCTACTAATTCATTATAATAAGTATACCAAATAGTGCATTCCATCCAAAACACATTACAGAGATTTAAATGAGAACATCCGTTTTGAGGTCTTCATAGCATAAAATGGATTTTTAAGGAATAACAGGCGTGTTCATGAGCAGAATAATTCAAAAACAAAAGATCGGCTAAATACAATTGCTGTCTTAAGTTCAGGATCTTGCAAACCATCTTTACATGGAATATTTGAAACATTTCCCAAAACTGGCTAAAACAGTTCTCATTAAATATCCGTACATACAAAACATTAAAACACAATATGAACAATTAAATGTGTATATTGAATATTCTGAGCGAGTGGTTGGTGGGTGAGGGAGTGAGAGAGTGGTTAGGTGGGTGAGTGAGTGAGTGAGTAAGTGAGTGAGTGAGTGAGTGAGCGAGCGAGTGAGTAAGTGAGTGAGCGAGCGAGTGAGTGAGTGGGTAGGTGGGTGAGTGAGTGAGTGAGCGAGCGAGTGAGGTTTCAGAGCTCGTCATTTAGGGCCGAATTCAAAACAAAATCTCATAATAATATTAAAACATGAAATATAGGACTAAACAGGAGGAAAGAAAACACAGTTAGAAAGTATACAGATTACAAAATAAAAGATTAAAAGCTCTCCTAAAATTTAATTATTTTTCTGAAGTAGCCCCTGAAATCCTCTTCATCGAAAATGGCTTTTGTAGGAGCATAGATAGAAATGTATTATGAAATAAGTCGTGAAATATATCTTTCTCATGATCATACAAAGAAAACGGAATTTCAAAGTTATCATGTAGCGATCCTTAAAAGACTTGACTCATTTAAGCCTTTTATATTCCTTTATTATCATTCCATATATATATGAAACAAATATTTATTTCCATTAACATGTAATAGAAGAATAAATTACCGTAACATTAATTTGTTGGGGAAAATGGATAGATATAATTTTGAGACTATAACAGTTCATACAATGTTCTATTTTGTGTTCTTTAAATATTTTTTTTCAAGCTGAGACATAGTATCTGGCTTTGAAAAGATTTCACAGTCACTTAAATTTAATGTATTATACTTACAATGGCATGTGTAATGTTTATCTATATCAACAAGAACTATACGGAAAATACCATTTATAGGAATAGACTGCTGATGAGTGATTAGAGAAAGTTATATGAATGCAATAATTCAAGTTATTGTGTTTTTACATCAATTGAAAACTACAAATTCGCTCTTGCTACTTGACCATTTGATAAAAGCGCATCTATCTGCATTTGTGGTACGAGTTGCGTTAGTGAATTAGTGACCTACATAAGTTCACACTTGAAGTTGCGGTAAGAATATTTGGATTTTAAGTGGAAGAATTAGCTGCTTACATTATTGCGGAGATCTACTGGTGTCTTTTACTTCCTCTCTCCGTCTGCACAAATGGAAAACTCGTCAGCCGTTCTGGGTACAAAAATAAAACTGATGACAAAAACTTGAATAACATTTATCTTCACACTTCAAATTTTTGGAGCTGGTATAAATTTAAACGTCGATAAGGCAAAGAGCATTTAAAATGGCCTTCCTGTTGAATATTTCCGAAACGGGACTAAAGCTGGAAGAAATAACCATGGTCGTTTTTAAATTTATGCTTTATAACTATTTTTAGCGAGTACATCATAATGACATCCAGAGCCATGGCCAAAACTTCGGTAATGTGTCTATTGACTTCTGTTCCATGTAACGACAATAGTTTGTGCTACCACTTGTACGTGAGAGGCCAAATTGCACCATACAGAAATTATGGGTCCATTAAAATATAATGGAGCTAATAAATGAAGAACCAGTTATAATCTAGTTAAATAATTCATAAAATAATTAATATGGTACAGAGAAAAACAGAATCGTTCTTCATAAAATATTAATACTTAGTTGTTTTTACGGTTTGCAATACATTATCGTAAAAGTAGATATATTTTGTCTCGAGGTGAGAGGAAATATGTACACGTAATTAGCGACGGCTGGATTTTCAGGTAAATTCGCAGAATTAGCTCGGATGGTTACGGGATTAAAAGGATGTTGCTATGCAGGATTGTCGGATTAGGTACAGCAGTGTAGCTTGGGATTCGTAGAATACGAGGCAGATTTTAGAAAAGTAGAAATGATGAAGCAACATAAGATTGGGAGCTAAAATTGGGGTCCCTGAATCATTATCAAAGGATGTATTCTGAGCTTAATAGTTATTTGGATATATCTTAGATTACTTCTGGTTTGATCACTGATGGGTAAACACGAACCTATTAGGTGGATGCAGTATAAAAATTATATGTATAAAATTATTAAACAAAATGGGAAGAGTCATTAATAAAATTATAATGGGATGATTGTGAAAAGCGACGACGTTTTGTAGATAGTTAAAGGGACTGACGAAACAAGGCGAGAAAAGAGGACGGACATATTTCATTCCTAGAGTGAAATTATTGCACACCAATTGTTTGTTAGCCGTCAATCAACCATGAATTGTCACTGATAGAAGTTAACTGCATGTGTAGCTTTGTTTTTATAAAACAACTAACTGCTTTTGTTACTGAAAATCATTGTAGCATCTACTTCCTGCTTAATATGATTTAGATCAAAAGATTTACAAACACTCGGATGAACTTAATTATGTTGCAGATTGCTATATCTACGTTAAGGTTAAACGTATAAAAGCAAAACGTTGTTCACAGGTAGTCTGTATAACCGTGAAGATCAGCTACAAGTTCGTTTGCATAAACTTGTAAAACTGCATCAGCATAAAGAGGACGACCTGGGTATGCAATCTGCATAAAGTCAACACTCTAGGAGGAACTTTACTGAACACTCTGCTGCTTTAGTAGCTTTTCTTATCCAGCTCTTGAAGGTAACACTCTTGGTGTTCTTAGGCAAAGCAAGCAACTCCAAGAGTTTACTACCAGTCACTAAGGCAACTTGAGAATCTATGACATTTTAGGATTTTTAAGAATGATCTTCAGCATGTAAAAGAAACTGAAAAAGTAGTTATTAATTTCAAAGTTAAAAACATTATTTTTTATATTTTTATTCTAAATTTATTTTGGAAAAGTGTTTAAGAAGTGAGCACTATAAACGGATTGTGAAGTGAACGAGATTAATCAATGAATGAAAGAGGGTGCAATACAGAGTGAGTTGTGAAATATGTGCGGAGGCTTTTGTCGTTAAGGCAACGCGAATCAATAACTTTGGGCCTTTCTCAAAAGAGATTCTGTTAAGACGTGTTTGTAAAACGTGCACATAAAATTTATTCAGTAAACGTGTCTTCTTCTGCAAAACGAAGCTAAAGAAATAATAATAATTATTATATGGCCTTCTACGAAAAGGCACCAAGGAAGCAAGAAGTATTTTAACTGACTTTAATAAGAGACGCCGACAATTTTTGTGTAAAAGTGTGAGTACTGTATTTTATACTTAATTGATAAATTGTTGCGCATCTCAACAGCCTTCGACCTCAAATACAGTTTACCATGGAAGTGGAGAAAGATGGAACTCATCCATTTCTGGACATTCTTGTTTCAAAAAAACAGCAAAGGTACACTGGGGCATGCTGTATGTCGCAAGCCAACACACCCATCTCTATCTGGACGCTCATAGTTTCCATCATAAGTCTCAACGACTGGGAGTTCTCAATACACTGGCCCACAGAGCTTTGTCTATCTCTGATCCCAGCCACTTAAAACAAGAATTACGGCACCTGAGACTCACTTTCCGTCAAAACGGCTACTCCGAATATGACGTTGAAGCCTCGAACACCAAAGCTAGGAAAGGGAAACCTGTAATACAGCAAGCGTTAGGTAAGCCTACCTCTACAGCCTGCATCCCGTTTACCAGCAATCTATCCGGCAGAATCAGCAGAATTCTCGCCAAATACATTAGGGCCATCCACAAGCCACCTCCGAAGATTAAACATTTGTTCGAGACCAGTGAATGGCAAACTGGATTTCCAAGTTCCGGGAGTGTACCGCATCCCTGTGAACGTGGAACAACTTATATAGGACAAACCGGAAGGACCATCGCTACTAGAATAATCGAACATGAAGGGAGCATTCGTTTAACGCAGCCTAAAAAGTCCGGGCTGGCAGAGCATTGTTTTGATAACGACCATAGAGCCAATTTTCGGGAGAAGACCATCTTGGCAAAATGCCACAGTTACTGGGAGCGGAGAATTCAGAAGGCTTTGGCGATATCCCCTGAAAGGAGCACACTTAATCGTGAAGCTGGATTTCAGTTTACCTCCTCTTGGAAACCGGCCTTAAAATGGAAATCCGTCGAATTAAGGAGCAAAGATCAATACAGCTTGATAATCAAGTTAAGTAGTTACGTTTCTCTGACACAATTTTCTATACTCACGCCATATCCTGACCTGGCATTTAGTTTACTGAAAATAGTCTTTTGTTCAGTAATGCGAATTTTGATAGTGTTTTGTCTTTGTTTATGTTTGTGTTATATCCAGTGTTTCATTTGCGGTTATGACATTTTATAAATATCCTGATGGTGGGACAGATGCACACTCCCGAAACGTTGATATCTAATCATCTTTTCACCTGGCTGGCTGCCCGAGGAGAAAGTGAGATACTTCATGTTATTCTCGTCACCTTTTCTTTAATACCTTCCTAATGCGTTTTGAAATCAAATAAAGTAAAACTAAAACTGTCATTTATTCAATCTTCCACAGAATCCCCTTAAGTTAATTGTCACTTTTGGGAGCTTTTACGGGATTCAAATGGAAGATTCTACCTGCTCGAGCTTGCAATTCTACTAAATGATTAGTTGTGAAACGTTCTGTTCCTTTTTAGCTCTCCATCTCGCACTCAATGCGCAGTCACTTACCAAGTGTTGATCCCGCAGCAGATGAAATTCTAAGCACTCGATTTATCTTTGCGTAGAAAACCTGGATTATACAGTTAGTTATCAGAGATACTCTAAGTTTGCGTACAGTTGAAATGAGTTTATCAAAATAACATAAGGAAACCGGAACAGGTCCCGAAACCTCTGGGAGAGTAATCCAGAACAATCGCATTACTTTGAGACTCACCTGCACATATCAGGGATATAAAAGATGAAGTTGGAACAGCAGGTTCTTCTCTGGAAGTCTCGGCTTCGTCACAATAGCCTTTAACTTCAGCTATTGAACGATAGTCTCAACCTCCAAAGGATTTACTTAATCTTTAGAACAAGATGTTTGACGGGGCTTAATGGGTGCAATTTGTGATATAGCTGGAAACACCATAACTCGAGTATTTTCTCGAAGTGTTAGACTTAAGAATTTTGATTCAGCGTGTGATGTTTTTAGCGGTCAAGTTTTTAAAGATACAAATATATATATATATATATATATATAAATGTGTGTGTGTTTCTAGCATATTAATCTATAGATGGATCTGTCTTAAAATATTTTATTAAACAAATCACCATAATCCCAGTAATGTAATATGCTTTTTATTTGTATAGCTCCCTTTCACGTCTATGGAGATACCGGAGGATTTGATTTAATTGGTGGTAGTGAACTGCGGGTCCTTCCCGTTATTTTATTCATTACTTTCTCTATACGTGCTTACAATAATTAGAAAAAAGTATTGTATACGAGCGAAATGGTTACGCGGTAACTTGTAGGAAGCCTGGTTCAATTCCTGAGGCACTCTGACCGTAGGTTTTTCCTGGTTGTTAGGTTGGTAAGCCGAATGTTTGAGTTGTTTCATTTGTTGTTTAGTTCCTTTCCTTGATTTATCTTTTCCACTTCTCATTTTACGCTTCAGGAAGTCTTAGGGGCTGCCCGATGTTGGACAAATGCTATAACTTGTTCATTAGTAAGTTCTCGGTCCTAGGGGATGAAGATCTTCTCTAACCGTCTCCCCGGTCTCAGCTGAGACAAATCTCCGTTAGCAGTCCGCCGATGTGATCGCGTCCTCAAGCTAGAAATCTTCATTTCATCCTTTTTGTTGTTCATGTAAAGAAAGCAGTAGGTCTAACGGCCGCTCAGTGGCTGAGTAATAAGAACGCTTGGCTCTCACCAAGGCGGCCCAGATTTGATCCCAGGAGACCGCAAAGTTTGATTTTTGGTGGAGAACACTGAGCTGGGGTGGGTTTTCTCCAAAATCTTCGGTTTTCCCCGCCATCTCTTTCCACCGGTGCTTCATCGTCATCTCATGTATTATCAGTGTCTCCGCCTGGGGTGCCTTATGTTGTAAAAGCGGGTGTTGAGCGGTACACATTTTATTTCAGAACGTCTAAGTCATTCCATAGCCAACGATTTTAGGTTGCTTCTTATGCTTAAGTCAGTAGAAGACTGAGTTTGTGTGAATAGTTTTGTAGGGAGCGTGAGTGGAGAAAGTCATCTAAATCCCACACACATTTCCTCGAAGAGGAATATGCCTTTACTCTTATTTTGTGAATGTTATATAGTGATTCTATTGAAGACAAATTCACTCATCCCAACAGGAAATCGGATTTTTTTTATTTTGTAATTTACGCCCTCCAACGTTAAGACATATCCGACGGTGAATGAATTGGGTGAAATGATGATCAAATGTGTCCAGGGTCCATGGAGCTTTCAGTTACCCGACATTCGCCTTGAAGGATAAGGGAAACCCCTGGGTAAAAACCTTATCCAGGTAACTCATCCTGGCCGAGCTTCGAACTCGGAACCTCTTGAACGTGAGGCAGACACGCTACCATCTATGTATGTTACCGAGATGGGCTAAATCGGACTTCTTGAGCTGATAAACCAGAACATAGACGAGCATAGAAGCATTCCAATTACACTTATTTCTAAAATTTGTAATGGATTATGTAATAACAGAGAATCAAATGCCCGTGCGCTCTAAAACGATGTAGAATTCCTCGGAAAATTTGAACTTACTCTAGTAAATAAAGCACATTTTGCCATAAAATGTGTTGTACACTTATAATTAAAAAAAAAAACATAAAATGATACTAGAATTCTCTGAGACTAGGATGCTGCAAAAGCATATTTTATAAATGCTACATCCAAGATAACTATTACGAATGGCCGAATAGATGGACTCGCTAATGTGATATCTTTGGTTCAAATCCCGACAGCAACATTCACCCTAAAATTTTCTTCAGGCTTTTATCAATCATAATTGGTAACGTAGTATTAGTAGTAACGTCAAATACAGGCTTTTATGGGAACATAGAATAAAGTTCAAACATCATGCTTACATATTTTACTTTCCGATTCCAGACATGTAAAATTTTTCCCATGGATATTTGCAAGAAAATAAAGCAATGCATAATTTATATTCAAGGAATTTATAGCTTAACGATGCACATTAATATACATTAACTTAAATTAAAATTCATGTTTTAATGATTTTGAATGGACATCTAAGTTTATAGATTTTTATATAATTTATAATATGAGAAAATCCTACAATGTGCATTGATGCAAATTACATTAATAATACTTTAGTACAATGTGTATTCCATATAGTCCTTGTCCAGGCCATCTCATATTTGTATTTGTATTTATGTATTTTAATTTCAGTAATCAGGACTGAACAAGTAAAGAAAGAGAAAAAGTAAGAAAATTAAAAGTTAACATTTGCTGATTGGAAGTTTACGTTTTATAACACTGACGACGTCCTAAGACGTAATAGATTAATTTGCGTCGAAAGTTTTGAGAACTATAAACAGGAAATAATTAGGTTTAAAGGAAACTGACAACAAATAATCCACGAAAATTATATGCTGTTTCGGAAATACAGGTTTACGATTAATAAGCATCAGGTTGCTAGTGTGAGCTTTTTTTTTCTACTTCGGAGGGGATTCGGCACTGCGACCAGTCTTGGTCCATTGTACCTTATGCCTCCAAGTGGGACACCCCCGGGAGGAAGGATGAGATGAGAGAAGACAGCGGGTGGCCATCCCAAGGTACCCTACAGTGCAGAGGGCAGGGTCCATACATTTTACTTAGACGGAAACCTCCCACGGCAGCCAGGACAACGGACATTTCCTCGTACTGTGGTGCGAAGACGATCCCAAAATTCGGTTCGGAGACCGTCAGCCGACCTACCAGTGGAGGAAATGCTTCACTCAGAGCATATCATCCCGCCATACACCGCCGAGACACCCACCGACACTTCTATCCTGAAAAGAGACCACCAGAGGGGAGATGATATGAAATAATAATGAATATGAAATGGAGGTAGAGGAAATTTGGGGTATGTAACTAACCTACCCAGCATTCGTCTAGCGACCCGGGAAACCCCCCAAAAATCCATGGGTCAGGTTGGTCGCCCACGGGAATCGAACCCGGGCCTCCCGAATGCGGGCTACAGACCAAACCACCTTAGCCATACCGCTCGTTTAATTCTGAGACATTCTGAGACATTCGGATCCGTCCTTTGAGTAAAACTTTAGCGGAAGTTGTAAATAACTCATTTATTTGTCACTAGAATCGTTGGTTAGCTCAAGAGTATTTTAGGGTCCAAACGTACACTCAGGCCCGATGAACATTATTAGCTTTGGAAAGTGTTGCACTCTAACGGCAGCATGAGAAATCACAATGGAGCAGATGTGGTAGCTTGTTGCTCTATGTTACTTGTTGGTTACGTGTATTGCTATTATGTGGCTGTTTCAGCAGCAAATTTAAAGTATGAACACATCAAAGTGAGAGGCTGTAATCAATATATGCACAGTGGTGTAAAAACTGTGTTGAATTTGCTAAGTGCATTTGCTAAATGTGTGAAGGAATGGAAGAATCCAGGGCAGGATTCGCTTCATCGGGACACTGTCTGCATGAAGCTAGAACTGGAAATGGATATCTCATGCTATCTCAGCTGTGAGTGAGCATCAAGCAAGTTGGCTCCAAGGGACATTCTCATGTTGGAGCTGATGGATACACATTAATTTGTAGCTACAACTGCTTTAAATTATATTTAAACCAGTTTTATTCTTTCATTCTAGGGATTCGACACATCGTCATCCTAGTATTAGAAAAGCAGAGGTCTTACGTTCTGTAAGAGAAGAAGTAAATTTATTTTACGATAGGCTGAAAAAGCCCATAGCTGAATAGGAAGACCAAAATAACTTAAAAGAAACTGTTGCAGAATTATCTAAAATCAGTATTACATCTTTCACAAAATTGTCGAGTCACATTGGGTGCCTAAAAACTCTAGAGACTAAACAGAGCTGGGGTGCATCAAACAGAACTAACAAAAATTAAAAGGCTTGGAACCAAAACGAGGACCCGGTTTGCAGCAGCATTGGAATAAGATGCTAATCCTCATCAAGTAGCTATCACCCAGCTGCAAAAAGGACTTTTGTTTAGAACAAGGGGGCGAAAATTGGATACAGTGTGTAAATTGCATGTCATAAAAAGTGCACCAAAGATATTAAAACCGCCTTTTTTACATCCCTAACTATTTCTATGCTGAAAGTGACAAACACTAATAGTGCAATCGGAGTCCATAAGGTCCAAGTAAAGTGTACATCGGCCTCGAGTGATAGGGGTCCAACGGACACAGAAGTCATTAACAATTACATATTTCTAAATGCATAAATGTACTCTCAATTTTGTTTTTGTATTTTGTCACAAACATATCTATTTGCGTCTTGTATAAGTTGCGAGTAATTATCATATTATAAAATTGTGTAATTGGATGAAATTTGTACACAGCACCCTGAACTACCCTACTGTCACTTACAATCTTACCTTCAGTTTTCGCAAATACTGATTAAATACGGGGGTCTAATGTTTTTTTGTTTTCGGTAACTGCTGCACGCACTAACATGCGCTGCTTGTAGCACCTCAACGCACACAGAACGTTTTTCTTATATTTTTACACTGCCGATTTTGACAACTGTACAACTGTTTCAAAACTCATTTACTCGCTGGTAAACTCACCTAACTAGCAAATGAACTGAATGAACTGATTCAGGCTCGCTTCTGCATTCTCCACTTACAGCCTGCCGGCCACCAGGGAAAAGTTCGGGAAACCGAAACCTCTGAAGTCAATGGAAAACTGTTGAATGTTCCTAGACCTACCAAAATCGAAAGGTCTGGAACATCAGCGCGGGAAAACAAAGGGGTTGCATCCCGCAAATGACCTTAGTAGCTGTCCTTGAATGTTCAGGTTTTCCTTTTTCGCTCCTCTTGACGGCAAATATCAGAACCGATGGAATGAGGTGACACACAATCCTTTCGCGGCAGGTATTCATCGCCGCCGTGACAATACTCCCTCACTCTCCCTCTTCCAGTATTGGTAAATAACCATTTGGATTCATCTAAAATTAAATCTGTCGCTAAACTGTCTTTGGGGTGTGAGTAAATTGTAAATGTGTGTATTTATTTTGTTTACATATGTTATGGTTCTAGTGTACTTCCAATAAATACTTCTAAAAATGTTGTATTTACACAGTGGATTAGTGGACAGGACTTTATTAGATGAGAGGGCGATATCTATTCTGCGATACTGCAGGTGAGGTAAGCTGCTGGTGTATTTCCTAATATTCTTTATTACAACTCTTCTTTGTAGCCATATTTTAAAAATATAGGTAGCAACATATCACATCTGCTTCAGATACACCTGCAAATATGCAAACGAATGAATGAATGAATGAATGAATGAATGAATGAATGAATGAATGCAAATTTTAATGAATCTTTTGCTTATCGTGCTTGTTTCACAGTTTAATCCTTTATTTAGCGGTGGTGTTCTGGGGCAACATTACACTGTATTCAATTTAAAAATATTTTAGTGCATTTTTTTGTTATAATATTCTACTGACTTTTGTTGGTTATACTACCAAAATTTTGATTATTTTCAGCTGTAAATATTATACCATTTTACAGTTATATTTTAGTATTTTTAGTATTAAAAGGAAAAATCCAAGCAACTGCAGTCAAATGATACACCGTCAACTTGCCACCAAGCATCCCACCACACCGATTATTTTACTTGGGCCCTCTCCATCCTTTACCACAGGCACATTTGACTGCAGTTGCCGAGATTCGAACCCACGGCGTCTAGCTTTAAATGGGTGGCCAATCCATTGCATATCGCTTTAGCGACCATTGCTAATCGAATCGAATGCGTTGAGACACAGCAGAAAGTCGTATGAGAACCGGTTTAGCAAGTATAGCAAGACCGGCATAAGTAGAAAAACCATTTGCCAAATAAACGGTTAAAGTGCATGAATGCATGCATATTTTGTATTTTTATGATGGATGAAATTCTTTTCTACAGACATCAATGTATTACAATACTAAAAATGTATTCCAAATATACAAATGTGAGTTTAATCCAAGTTATTTTTATTTATTTTTGCACATATTTTTAGATTTAAGTATTTTCTATTAATTAGGTTACGCATTTTGACATTTATGATTCCACGCTCTCAAATAGCCCTATTTACACATATCCGTAATGTGGCATAACTAGAAATAAATTTCCAAAGCAGTTTGGAATAGATGCCACCGATCCTCAAATTCTTTGGCTATTATTATATTATGTATAGGAAATGAGCTGCGAGAACTTCACATTATTCCCAGGAATGACGTACTTCTCGTTATCCCTTAACTTCTATCTTCCTTTTAAATCATTGAAATTCGCGAGTTATGAAGTTGAGCAACACTACGGAACTAATTCTCTCTCAGTCTCCTATAATGATGCATTGTATCACGGATAAACTAAAAAAATGAGGAACTTCTCCAGCTTGACTACATTTTTTTCTCAAATTTGAAGAGAGACTATTAGACATTTTCTTTCTAAGAAGGGCTTTCCACCCTACTCATATACAATAAAATTACTACGGTCTTATGGGGAGTTGTAGGCTTCACAAGACAAACTTCAGTTTCACATGATTTCAGCAATATTTTCAGTTGTGATACATAGAGACAGAGCAGATACGGACAAACTTTAAACAAAATAAGACCTGAAGCTTTCCTGGCAACGAATATGTTCAAGATCTTCTCGGGGAACAAGCTAATTTTGCAATTACTTACTATCTATTCTCACGCCATCTCTTGACCAAGCATTCAATTTACTAAAAACAGTCTTTTGTTCAGTGAAGCTAGTATTGGTAGTGTTTTGTCTTTGTTTATATTTGCGTTATATCCAGTGATACATATGTGGTTAGCCCGCCTCGGTAGCGTAGATGGTAACATGCCTGCCTCACGTTCAAGAGGTCCCGAGTTCGAATCTCGGTCAGGATGAGTTACCTAGATAAGGTTTTTCCGGGGGTTTCCCTTATCCTTCAAGACGAATGTTGGGTAACTCTAAGCTCCATGGACCCTGGACTCATTTGGGCATCATTTCACCCAATTCATTCACCGTCCGATATAACTTATCGTTGGGGCGGACGTAAATTATAGAAAAAAACCATTTGTGGTTATAATATTTATTAAAATATCCTAATGGTAGGGGAGATGTACGCTCCCGAAACGTTGATTTCTAATCGTGTTTTCACCTAGCTTGTTTCCCGAGTAGATCTCTAATATTTTAACAAAATATGAATTTATTTGGCAAAATATGAAGAAAAATTGCCAAAATATAAAATATGTTTTTAATTAAAAAAGATAATACATTAAACTTCTGGACCGCATGTACTTAGCTCAATAATAAAAGACTTAAGAAACATTTGTCAATATTTAATAATAAAATATTTGTTTCTAATTTGTATATTATTTAAAGTCGCTTCAACAACCGTCATATCGGGATTAAACATTGAGAAATACATTAAAACTACTAAGTAAATAAAAATGCACAACTACATTGTTTTCAGTCAGCGAGATGCCTGAAGTTTACCTTGAATAAAGTTAATAGTTCTCCTGAGGTATTGTTGATCACCCAAAGCAAATTGAAAGTGTTCAGGGATTCCATACTGAAGCCACTGGTCAGTATATCTTCGGCAAACAGTGAGCAGATGATGAGCCGTGAGAGCAGAATCACACTAGTACATATAGCAGGAAATGCAAGGGAGAGAATGTAGGAACGAGTAAGCGCACTGTGACCAATGCATAGTCGAGATATTATAGTACCTGGACTCGCAAATCAGATGATCACACTCAGCGTTGCCAGCTTGTTACACCACTCCTTTTATGTTTCCCTCTCTCTCGCACACTCATACAACATGCAGCTCTGCTTGGCGCAGACGTAAGGGTAAGCAAATTATATTTTACAAACTTTTACAATGATGCAGTTGCCAAAATCAAAATTGGAAAAAGCATTTTCGCAAATTATGTATATTTTAAAATACTATAATTATATTTATAGTTTATGAATTACCTGTTTTTATAATCCAATGGAACTGCCAGTGGCTCATCCATATCGCTGTCAATGTCAGTTCCGTTAAGAGATAATTCGTCATTGTCACTGTCTTCATCGTCTGAGTCTTGCAAATTTATGATTATAGGTTCCAAAATCTCGTCACGTGTTATTTCTTTCTTAAAATCATCTTCTTGAAGGTTTTCTGCATGCCTTTTGCAGTTTTCCCAGTCCTGTTGTGTTACCTTGTCAATTTCTTCGTAAACAAGTCGTTTAACGTCCGTCAATTTAAAAGTACTATTTATTTTTGCAACCCCCCTTTTTATTTGAGCCCACACCAACTCAATTGTATTATATTGGCTATGGTAAGGTGGGATGCGTATTACCTCGTGTCCCGTTTCAATTGCAAGTCGATCCAGCTGATACACTTTTTCCGTGTTTTTAAACGCATTCACAATAACCTTTCATTTTTAGTTTCTGTTTCCGAAATAATGTTCGAAGAACGTGTACACCTTAAAAATAATACTTCGTGCCTGACTTCGCAATAGCTGCCTTTTTGACTCGTCACTAAATTCACCGCAAGAAGCTATTGAACTATTTAACTCTTACTCTACTGTTGTGTAAAGAACAACTGAATGATATTGATCTGAACTCTCCAGAGTAAATAAACACTTCTTATCCAGCATTCATTCATAAACATAAGCATACAGCATTCCACAGGCTAAGAGGAAATGAACTTTCTGCTCTTTCTCAAACTTAACACCTTGACTTATTCACAGTAATTCACTTATCCGTCATGTCGGTAGTTTACATTTCAGTTCTGAGTAATTAAAAGTATATGTACATACATACACACCAACCACTTTGAACTCTCTAGAGTAAATAGAGATTATGAACCATTCGTAAACAAAGATATAATGTGACCATACACGTTCTGACAGGGCAGCAGGAAATTTATTGTTTCCTCTCACTCGAATTGGCTTATTCAAAGTAATTCTTTTATCACGTCATGTAAAACATTTAGTTTCAGTTCTGAGTAATTACACATATACGTACACGCATACATGCCAACCAATAATGATATTCATACAGCGCTTTCCTCGTGATTTATTGTTATAATACAGGTAATAGAGGTTTATTTATGCTTATTAGAAAAAAGCTATTTGAGCTACAAATATGGGGTTTTCATGGTTATGTTAGATATATTACTCTCTACCTTTCACATGGATCAGTTTCGGCAAAATCTGAATTTTTGTCTTAGCGCGAATAGTATTTCATACAGATTGATTAGGTTGGCGCTCGTCACACACCACTTAGCGGGAATGCAGTACGACAACACCGCAGGACTCCGATTCGTTGCTCACCTAGTAGCGCTCAAGGACAAACGCCTTCCCATTTGAAACACATAATAATAGTTGTATACAGGTTAGGTATTGGACAAATATCATGCAATTTACTGCTGGATGTAGTTGTCCAATCGGGCTACCATTGTGTAGGATAGTTCTTTTAAGATGTAAATGGTCTTCTTGTGGAAACTTAAAACCTGGTAAGCTAGAATGATACTTGGTAGCTTCTTTTGCGGCAGTGTCAGCAAGGTCATTTCTTGGTATGTCACAGTGAGATGGTATCCATGCCAAAATGAACTGTCTGATGAAATAAGGCTATTGTATAATTCAAGAATCTCCCTTACCAAGGTGTGGCAAGGAGATTGTTCTTGTATAGCCATTAATGCACTCATGGAAGCTATGTATATAATTAATGACTTGAAGCCTTCATTCTTTGATATGTAGTCCATGGCGAAATAGATAGCAAACAGTTCACGAAGAAAATGGTAAGACTGTGTAGTAGACTATAGAACATGGTGTGGTTAGGAGCGACCAAAACATAACTATTAATGTTGTCACACCGGGAACCATCGGTATAAGCTGCTTCATAATTGGGATGTGTGTCACAGAATTATTTGAACAACGTGATAGAAAGAGATGTTAGGTATCAGCCTTCACATAGTTTGTCAACGTGGTGTTGATGACAGGTGATTTTAGTCTCCATGATGTAACATTTATTGAAGGTATGGCAAATGAGAGAGAGAATACACTCTTGAACTCTCATATTGCACTCTTCAAGGAATGTAACAATTCCTTGCTAGAAGGGTAGGATAAGAAACCTTTTGGAGTGAGCATTACCTTGACGCGATATATAAGCAACTGCACCAGAATTGAGCCTGATGAAAGCCTGGTTAATATAAGTAAAACTTAAGATTTCACATAGGATAGAAAATGGTGGTTCATCTGCAACTATAAGGCTCTCTGCAGGACTAGCATGGAATGCGGCAGATGCAATTCTTAGAGCCGGCGTTTTAACAGCGTCAGGCATTTTAAGACTTTATAGATTGAGTTAAAAACAATAGAACCGTAATTCAACTTGGATATGATGGTCATTCTCTTAGTATGAATATCAGCTCCCCACCTCTTTGGCAGATAGGATATTAAAACATTGAGCCTCCAAACACAATCGGCTTCAAGAAGCATAAAATGGTGTATCCCGGTTAACTTGCGATCAAAATGAATGCCCAGTATATGGACGGTATTGTTGAGGCGGCGCGGCCGACTAGTTCAAAGGACGGGCAGGGCAGTGCGGAGATAAAAGCTTGGCGAAAAGGTGGGGGGAAGGAGATGGATTTCTAGTTGCGTCTTGACTGTACATTCGAGTACATTCCGGAATGTGAGTAATCTATAAAAAGAGAGCCCGCCCGCCAAAGTGAGTCAGTCGGTAACTGGACGCGTGCGCGTGAACAGCTGTGATAGTGAACTTTGTTTGTGGTCGATGACCTTCCAAGTTGTATTGTGTATGTGACGTAATTCTGGACTGCTGGTGTACGAAGTGTATTTCTAAGGAAATAAAAAGCCATTTTTAGTGCTTGTAACCTGGACTTTTAATTTCTACGAACCCACAAAGTCACAGTGTTTAACACTGGTATTCGCCATGGTATTTATTGGTGGTTGCTAATGCGTACTATAGAGCTTGGGCTAGAAGTTTTCAATCTGTAAAACAAAAACAATAAAAGAATAAGGTCAATGTTTTAGTACAGTTTTGAAGGCATTTTAATGTTGATTGTAGTAGCTCTTGTATAGTAGCGGAAAACTCATGTCTCATTAAGGCTGCCTGCAGCATGCAATACAGTTCGGCACTGTGGGAAAGCTATCGCCGCAGCTGAATGAAGTGGCAAGAAGGGCAAGCATTACTTCTGTTATTCTGCAGTGACATTGGTTACCCCTCCAGCCAGATCCGAGCACTGTTACTGTTCACATAAAAAATTATCGTAAGAAAGAGAATATAAAGTACGCTTACAATAGACAACGAAGACAATTACATTAGTAATCTTGACACTCTCTGCTCGTGGTTAATGGAGGATAAGGAATTGAATAAATTGTATTTTACATAGTTTCTGTTTGGCTGTTTTTGAACAAACTTGCTCTCGCGTATCGAAAGTATTGGTTTTTAGATAAATTATAAACGTTATTTTAATATGCAGAAGTGAGATATAATTATATACACAAATTGTATACGTCTAAATTACGGTATTTTAATATTATTCGAATAATTTTTATATCATTTGGGAATATATAAAGAGCAGTCTTAACTCGCTGTCGTTAACTCTTAGCTTGTAACACGAGAGAACGAAATATTTAAAATAATAGTGTACCAGGCAGAATACTAGACAAACTTATAAATTAGGTATATACGTGGGCAGGCATTTTCATACTGACATGTGCTATAGTTTCCGTAATGAAGTTTAAAAACCCAATGTGTGGGAGTATAGCTGGACCACCCTGCCGTAGGGGACATAGATATAGACTTGGTCCCCCGGCAGGGCTTTAGCGTAGGACCAACAAACCTACCTTGTAAAACTAAAAATCCCTTAAAAGCAAACAAAGAGTAATACCCGAATGGTCCCGATGGTCGAGAGGAGAGGAAAACCATAAATGATTTATGGAAAGAGCTTGGCACGTAAGAGCCATCAATAGGGACAAAAGAGGAGCTTGTGTCACAATGAAAAAGTAAAGACAGAAATAAAATATTTGGCTGTTTCGGAAACAAAAACGAAGGGTCAAGGCTGCCAGACCTTAGAATATGTATTTATGTATAGTGGAGTCTCAAAAAGTAAAGAAGACCCAACTCTTAAGGATAATGCTAAGAAATATTTTAAATTGAGGATGTGTTAGTGGACGAATTAGGTAGTTAGTATGCATCAAAAAGGGGACCAGTAGTTTAATTTAATAACTATGTATCTAAATAAGGATGAAGTAGCAGAAACAAAACACCAACTTTACAATAACTACAATATAATTTAGGTGATATGTTAATAAGTTCACCTACAATAATTGATATAGGTTATAATGCACGTAGTAAGCCAGAGGAAGCTGGAAATGTAATTGGTAAACATAGAGAAGAAGTTCTCGTGGACAACAGAAGGATAGCATCCAAACGGACTTATAATTACAAATACTAAATTTGAGCACAAGAGGATACCTTAGAAGATCAAAATACAAGACACAAGACACAATTTCTGAGGCAGTTGTAATGGACCATAGAATAAAAATTAGTAACGCAGCCATACGGATTATTACACAGGAAATGTTTATGCAGGTGGGCCAAGCAGAAGAGAAAGCGTATTCCACGTCGTGAACCTTGCTTGGAAATATAAGTGGACCAAAAGTTTGGAGAGGGCAGAACCGTAGTTGTATACGTCTCTGCTTAGTTTACCAGGGAAAATTTATGGAAGAACTTGAGCAAAAATAGATTTAAACGAGAAAATGATCTGTAAATAAACGAGAGCCTATGTGGATTCAGATAAAGTAGAGGTTCTCAAGACTTAAACTATAAAACTACAGAATACAACAAGTCACACATCTTTGTTTCATTGATCCGGAAAGGGCTTTTGATGAATGACCTGGATCAATTTATGGGAAGTGTTAAAAAACAGAAAATGATAGAAAGTCTGATAGCTGATATATAAAGTCTTTTATGACTTATAGAAGCAGAACAAGTCAACAGAGTTACATACAACTATGAAAGGTGTCTGTTTCTTAGTCCTCTGCTTTTTGCAGTTTCATTGGACGATATTATTAAAATTATTAAAACATGTTCACAGAAGAATAAAGCCGCTACTATTAAGAAATTGGCCTATAGAACGCATAAAGGCATCTCAATTAGCTTGTGCAGATTATTTGGTAATAATTTTCAATAAATTCAGGAAAATACTCACAAAATAACTAGAATATATGGAATGAAACACTAAAGAAAGTAAATATTGAAATTAGTATCGCTAAAATCAAGTCCATGGTAATAACTAGAGAACCTAAGACACATAAAGTAATACTGGGAAAGGAGGTAATCGAACAAATACTTTAAGTATTTGAGATCTCTATTTGACAACGATGGAAGAATAGGTGACGAACAAGAGAGCTGCAACAAATGGAAGATTATATCATTTTTAAATAAGAATTTCATTAGCAAGAAAGAGATATCAAATAAACAGACTAAATAAACAGTATACAAAACTATTTATTTACCCACTATAATTTGTGGGTGCGAATCTTGGCCATTAACATCTATGTTAATTAGCTAACCACAAAAAATAAAACGAGATACTTGAGAAGAGTGGAAGGTAAAACTAAACGAGATAGAATTGGAAATCATACAATAGGAGGAAATTCAACCGTTACAACAAAAATAGAAAATAAGCAACTGAGATGGTTTGTCACGTTCAACGCATGGGTGAAGAGAGGATTCCAAAGCAGGCTTGGTAAACTGGAGTGGAAGGAAGGAGATCAAGGGGAAGGGCCAGACTTCCTGGGAAGATTGAACTGAAGAGATTTTTCAAAGGAAATAGAACTGGATATGAATGGAGCAAATAAGCTTGCAAGGGACCATGTGAAATTGAAGGCCCTTTTAAAAACTGGGAGTCTGGATGGTAAGAGGATCCACTAAGTAGAAGTAATAACGTTCTCCGAAGCGATACATGTTGTTAAAATATTAAACCATATTGAATCTCCATTTCATAACAAAATAAATAATGTATACTTTACCTATATTCTCAGAACACAGTACTGGACTAATAAATTGTTTCTCAAATATATATTAAATAACTTAAAACATGATTAGTGATATGTAATTCTTCCCACAACAATTACATTCGATAAAACTGCTAAAAATGGCAATTTAATTTAGAAGTTAAAACAAGTTTCAAATAAATTCAAAACTGTGCATAGAATAGCAAACTTGAAAAATAAAAGCTAATGTACTTTTGGCCATAAGAAGTTCATGAGTTTAAAAACTGGTTAATAGTAGATAATTATAATTTCTAAAAATAAAGTATAACACCACTGCAGAAGTCTATGGTCAAAAGAGTAATATATGAATCGGCGATTAGTAGCACTGGTAAGAACATAATTTGGTAAATTGAAAATGTGCTAGCACTTGTATGTTAGCAAGCAAGGATATAATATAAATTCAGCTAGCGGTTAGCCGGCATAGAACTAAAATATACCACCAGAATTGTTAAAATAAATAAATAAATTACAAAAGTATCACTGTACAACGTCACTATTTTTTATTGTAGTCTCTTCTTCGGGATGTTTCAATTTCTGGCTAGTCGAACATAGGACTTTCCAATCTCTCTAGTCTCCCTACTGACGTAGCTGACGTCAAACTTTCCCGGAAAACTCACTGTTACGTCGAAACTCACTAAATTCCTGGATACTCATGAACAGGCTACTAATATAGTCACTGAAAGTTGAGTCCAGAGGGTGTACTCCCATTAGCCTTGAACCCGTAGGAACAAGACCCGGGCCTCTTTCAACCAGGGAGTTATCCGAGCTGTCCCTTAAAGGGCGCCCGGCATCCTCCGTGGGGCTTTCCATTAGGGCAAGACCTAGTTTCCTAACAAGCCCCCCCATCTGGTCCTAGGGACACAAGACGGGACGGAAGTGGATACGCCACTTACGCGCGTCAACACTCAAGGTGAAGACTACCGATATGACCTCGGTGGGGCCGCCTGGTGATCTAGCACACCTTCTACTGGCTAAGCAGTCTAGTACCCGGAAACTTAATGGCTTCCCTCAACCCCGTCCGAAGACGTACCCAACCTCCCACAGGTATCGGGAACACACTGCCCCCTCGAGACCATCCCAATCCGAACAACTCCCGAAGGAGAGTCACTGAAAGTGAAAACTTCCAGATTCTTGTTATTTGACGATGATACTTCCGACTGGAAGAGATCCCTGGTTATTTATGTATATCTCTCCAACTGCGCCAAAGTATTCAGCAATAATATGCTCAAAAACTAAACAGTGAAATGCATATCATACATTTTTTGAGAGTAGTTGAAGTCTTATTTGCTGTGAATTATACTTTTGCGTAACTTTTCTTTCTTAGTCATGCCATTAGAGCGGAATTTCAAAGCTATCACATAGAGATCGGCTTACCAAACGTTTGGCTATCCCTTTAGCTTGCCTTCAGCTATGTCCATTCCACCTGCAAGGAATATGATACTATTTCCACAAAAGTATATTTAACGATTGACGTGGAGTAGATAGAAGGGTAAGCGTTTGTAAGAAGAATTCCACAAGAGTGAGCAGAGAAGTTATGTGAGCGCAACACATCAGACGATATTCAAGCTCGAGACCTCCAGATTGAGTCCTCCCCGGTTCCGGCCTCCCAAGAGGGACAGTCACAGAAAGGCCATATACTTGAATGTTATTTTCATTTTCTTTAACTTGCGATCAACTCATGCAAATACCTATAGTATCGAATTACAAGGCTTACATACTGGATTTGTAACAGAAGACTGTCGCGCGGCCAATATACCTCAGAATAGCGAAGCTTGCACCCCCGCCCTTTATGTTACAGATCCATGACTGTTTTTGTTCAGCTTTTCTATGGCCCTGACAGCACAGGAAGATGCAAACGATTTGTACAACGTGAATGTCAGCTGTTTTTAAAGGCAGTTATTTCATTCTTGAAATCCCATAAAGATTTGAAGCGTTGTCTTCAAAGTGAAACACCGAATCATATTCTTTTTGCAGGAGCAGGTCTTTTACTTTTTCTGAAGTTTAATTGCCTTATCTTAAAACATATGCAAGCACATATATGAAATTACGGTGATTACGAATAAAGTAATCAAACACCATCTAATTGTTTGGTATGTTACATTTTGTGCCTACTAATTTAGGAATGACTGTTAACTGAGTAGTAGTTAGCTGGCAAGTAATTCTCTCTCTGCCCGCCTCTGTAGCTGGCGGTAGCGTGCCTTGATTACATTCATGAGGTCCTGAGATATGAATAAAGTTTTTCCCTTATACTGAAAGATGAATGTCAGATAACTTCAATCTTCGTGAATCCTGGGCTCGTTTCACTCCTTCCTTGTCCGATATGATTTACGATGGAGGATGTTAAGAAAAACGAAAAGAAATAAAAGTAATTCTCTGCAATAAAGCCTATCGGATTCTTAGCCATCCGTCAGCTCATCTGATCATCCATCCATTTATATATAATCTGTATCTATCTTTTGTTGCACATAATTAAAATATGGATTTAACTTCAAAGCAAATTACATTTATAGAGTGAGCGCATAAAAATTACATGAACAACCCCATGATAGGATTTTTTTTCAGATTACTGATACTTCAAACTATTAATTTCATTCTAAATTGTAAACAATTTGTATTATTTTAAATGCTGCCTCTTAAAGATAAACTTTACATTACGCAATTTATGAAGATGCTAAACGATGATCTTATGATATCATTGGCTTATGTATTGTATTTAATAAGAATACACGACAAACTCGTGACTTCACAGCAGCAGACGACGGACTACCTCACATCACACCAAGAGCAAGCTACCTCCTCCTTTCGAACGCTTACGAACACCATTTCGTTTCTGACCAAGCAACTACAAGACACTATACAGGACGCCATCAACCAGAAGTTCAATGACTTACAGGAACACATCAGCCGCTCTCACTCTCAGACCAGGACGCACATAGACCGACTCAATCACAAACTCCTTGAACTTCATATCGCTGCTGCTCCTACACACCCCGCGTTTCGACCTCCTAACGACCGCTGTATGCACCGAGCGACAGACGCGCCATAGCCGGCGCTAAATTAAGCACCATCGGTGCGCAGTGACCCTAAGACGAATAAACGATACTAATCATTTATTCCCTCCTTCTATTCCGGGCGATCCACCCAGGGCCTCTGGTCATGGTTGGACCCCCTATACAACTACCCCAACTCAAGCATCGAAGATGCACAGTGACACAAAATAAAGACTTTTGACCCTCTAACACATCCTTTGAAACCCCGGCGATCCATCCAGGGCCTTTCCGGTAATGGCTGGACCCCCGGACACTACTCTTTTGAGCTGCAACGTGCCCCTCTGGCACCTGCGCTCTTACCACCGTTACTAACGGGGGTGCTTCTGCGGGACCCCGCCACTTCTCTCCCTTTACTCTCCCCTAAAGCCTCGTTTATAATAATAATAAAAAAAGGGTCCGCAGCACTCGCACCACAGCAGCTGAAGGGGAGGGATCCCTTCCCCTACGGGCTAATCACAGTGGACTGGAAAACTTCCATTCTCTCTGCCGTTGGTTTGCAGAGACATTCAATTTCGGCATTTGTGTGTTTGGGGTATGTGATAAGACGCCGAACTCAAAATGTATACGCTCGATTTACACACCACAAGAGCCTCATCCCTAGGAAGCTACTTGTCCAAATCGGCTGCGTCAGGCGTCATTGCGCCTCACTCGTGACATGCGATTGTCCTCGGTAATAGTGGCATTAAATCAGTCAACGGTTCTAAAGCTGATCGCAAGAACCCTTTCCCCTCTGATGGGTGTGGTCATAATCAGTCATTTTTAACACAAAAACATTTCAATGGAGAAGCAACAGAGGAAGTTGGACCTATAAATAGTCTCTCTTTCTTCCACTGTAGCAATTAGAAACAGGACTGAGGGAAATTAAGGCTTTTTCTTTTTCCTCGAGGAAATGCTTGGGAAGCGCATAAGGATAACAATACCCCTGATCCCCCATCAACCAAAATCTAAACTACACCTATACTTACAAAGAATTAACCACGCATTCTCGGCCGAGGACAGTGCAACTTACCGTAGAAGTTCAATACAAGATTTACAAAAATATTTCAAAGATGACTTGGATAATACAAGAAGCAGAAGCCAATGATTGCACTTATATTTGATGAGAAATAGCCATAGGATGAATAAAGAGCGAATATTTACGTACCTGGCAAACCATAGTCGCTTTAAACCCAATGACTGACTGCTACCCTTGTCTTCTAGAAACAGATAAAGAAAAAAGAATTGGACATCCTGTACGACTATACAGTACTCTACCAGAACTACAAAAATACTAGTACCATAACTGTACAGTAAAAATGGCGCTGATGAGTATTATAAATTATTATATTAACGATGGCGACTGTTATATATCAGAATTAGTAGAAAATGTTCCTTATTTTATAAACCAAGCTAGGTGGTGCAGGCGGTCCATGTGACACTCATTCGGAAGTCGTGGTTTTAATTACCGTGATCAACTCTTCTGACTCATGAGCCTTTCGCGTCACTGGAAGAGTATTTAAAAGTTCATTACATCTGCTAATGTCCTGTTCTTCCAATTCACCTCACTTCGCATTTTACTTCACCTTTCATTTGTTTTGAGTAGTAGGGGAAGACGGGGACTGGCACAGGAATGCTTGTTTTAAAGACCGTTCAATGCATTTTAAATGGGAGAAAAATTGTTCTAGAAACCTATGACGGATTTTGGAACAGTCGTACCGTTGTTTTTGAAACAGCCTATACGAGAGGAAGGCAGCACAGCGATGCGCAGATGCCTGAAACATTGTTTCAGAATCCCTTGGGTGGATTTTGGAACCGTCGAATCGTTGTTGCTGTTTTTTTTTTTGGAGTAGAAAAAAAAACCTATGCTAGAGTAGGCGGGACGATATGTTTTTTCGGGTCGGAAAGTTTGGAAATGTGAATGAAGAGAACTGTGCTTATCTGTATGAAAATCATTGCAATGCTGGAGTGTGTAAATCGGTTTATGTGGGTAAGGAATGACATAAATATGTTAAAAAATAAGAATTATCATAATCTCTTAGGAAGTCGTATGCATGTGTGTATGATCATGAGAGATGGCAGTTGAAAAGATATGATTCATGTACAATCCTCGCTTTGAAAAAAGAAAAAAAACTAAGATCGCCCTCCCCCCACAAACTGTCGTTCCCCGGTGCAAGAATCAACATGTTCAAATCATTTCCCATTCCATCCAAATTGCTCTTATAGCTTTATGAGCAATACGTGACCGAAAAAAGGTCAACAAAAAGGAGGTCATCAAGTTATACACGTGTACAGAGAACGTCCTCCTCCCCAACATCCCTACCTTGATGCAAGACTGAACATGTTTAAATCGTCTCCTATCCAGCCACGTCTGATGGGTGAAAGTATGATCGAATTGTGTGCACAGTTACTTGTGAGCCGTCAAGATGAACAGTGAAATAATCAAAAGTGCTATCGAGAGCGCCAATGCATGCTGGGTGAATCTTGCCGATTACGAGAAGATGAAGCAACACTGTCTGGAAAAGCACGAGGAACATTGTAATGGTGATACGCATAGCATCATCTGCAAGGAACCTTCACAACATGATCAAATGACCACATTCTTTCGTTGTGGAGAATACTGCGATGTGTACCATAAGTTAAAGGGGTAAGTAAGATAATGCAAAAAATATATTTTTGACTGATATTACTATATGAGGTATCAGAACTAAAACAATACAAACTGTGTAATTGCAGAATGTATGAAGGCGAGGATGTGCCACCCTATCAGGATGTGGATCGTTCGAAGCCTGTGCCTGAAAGAACCGTGCAGCCCATGGACGAGAAAGAATGTGTAGAAGAAGAAGAAGAAGAAGAAGAAGAAGAAGAAGAAGAAGAAGAAGAAGAAGAAGAAGAAGAAGAAGAAGAAGAAGAAGAAGAAGAAGAAGAAGAAGAAGAAGAAGAAGAAGAAGAAGAAGAAGAAGAAGAAGAAGAAGAAGAAGAAGAAGAAGAAGAAGAAGAAGAAGAAGAAGAAGAAGAAGAAGAAGAAGAAGAAGAAGAAGAAGAAGAAGAAGGCAGGTTAGTGCAAATAAACAAGACAGACATAGTGGCAAAAGAGCAAGCTATGTTTTATTTTTCATTTTTAATCGTCTGTACATATGTCTCCAGGTCCGATAAGAAGCCTGATAAGAAGAGGAGCAAACCGAAGATCGTCAGCAAGAAGAAGGTGAACGACGCTGCTCTGGATAATATTATAGTACTTATCTTCGATGCCATTCCAGAAAAGCCCTTGAAAGATGAATCCAAATAGCGTGTATATGCTTGACAACATCTCCATCAGTGTGAACTGTCATGTGAATGTAGGGCTCCACTACGAACTCCCCACTCTATACATCATAGCAGCTGACGAGACATTCGTATACATAACAAAAGAAGACTGGGTGATAATACTTGAAAATATGTCAGTGATTGAAACATATCTTAGACACGGTAAGCTCCCAAGTGTTTCATACAGCGAAAATATAATATATGGTTATAATATAATATTGCATATGAATAAAATCAGTGAAATAGTTTTGAGAAATACTTGTCTAAACGAAAATATTATAAATCTAGACATAGCTGCAATAGTTGGACTCAAGAGACTAATTCCATACATTGAAAGACATTTATTTCAATTGCATGAAGCTCATAAATCAGGCTGTTCATATGACATTTCAGGTAGGAGTATCAGGAAAAAGGTTAAGGAGATGTATGCTAAAATCAATAAAAAGATCATATAATTGGTAATGTATTTTTTATTGACAGTCAAAGAAAGAAAATAAAACATTTTTCCTATATGATTGATTGAACAACATGAGTTAGAGGTTTGTAAGTGAACAATTTGTCATGAATAATTAAACAAAAAAATGATGTTTGTGGAGGAAAGTTTGCTGATGCTTGAACTTCTAGTCTGATGTTAACTGCTCCAGTAACTGTCTCCTCAGCTTGGTGAGAGCAGTCAATAACAAATAGCGGTGCATATTTCAGAAAGTCACTTCTCTTCAAAAGGGGATAATTCTCCTTACCGTAGTAAGAGTATTGAAATTTAGAATACTGATCATATAGAGAAGCAAACTTTGAATTTGTGAAATCCAAATTCATGTCATGATAGGGATAACATTCACTGTTGAGATAAAGTTTCAGGTTTGTGATATTACAATGATCAAAGAGAGAGCTATCTTTAGCGAGGTAATTTAATCTGTCGATTTGTGCGCCAATTATGACAAATCGAGGTTTCTCAAGCTTTGTTGTTGTTGCAACGTTCCAAGTGAAAGCTTTAGTCTGTGGTACTGCAGGTTGAGTATGAAGGTCCATCGTTCGAAAGGCCACGTGTAGAGGCTGATCCGACTTGACGAGTTTAAGTTTCTCCACTCTCTCGGCATCGGAAAGTCGCAGCACTGGCATCCTCCATTCGATCCTGGTTAGTTTAATAACAGTCGGTTCATTGCCCACTATACAATTATTAGAATTTTTCGATCTAATGAGAACAAGTTCAAACTTGCTATTAAGTATGACTTCCCTGTGATCATCGGCAAAACCCAAAAGCATCGAAAGAGGAACGATAGCGTTGAAGATACCATTCGATGCGTTCACGATGTCAACATCGTCTCCAGGATGGGTCCATCCTGCGTTCTGCAAACGATTGGAATCCAGAATGTTGAGAGCTGCATAGTTGCGCATGGTTGAAGAAATGCCAGGATTTCTAGTTCTATCAATAGTAGTACCATTCATATCCAATCGAATTTCATCAAACAGAAACGCCATGGCATTGTTGCTCAGCTTTGCAGAAGAGGGTCCTCCTTCAGGCTTAGCAAGAGTTCCCTCTATGTACAAATAACTTCTGCTAGGAAGCGTGTACAAATCTTCAGCTTGGCAAGGTATTCTAATTTCATCATTCGCTTCAAGGGCTGATGTGTTGTAAGGTAAGAATATGTGTTCCTCCTCTTTACTAATCTTATCGTCAAATGCTGGAACTCCCGTCACATCTAAAACATCCATTACAGAACCTTGAAGCCTAACCTCTCGAGGAACTTCCGATTAGATGATGTTAGCAGTTTGCGTGCTGAAGAGCGAGTAGGCTTCATCCTCGAGATAAGCTTTTTATTATAGCAAGATCTCTTAAAATTTAGTCCCATTCCGTCTTATGTGTAGTCTCACGGTAATAGTCTCGTTTCTAAAGTCGAGGGTATCACCGTTCTGATCTACCACTCGAATGTTGAGATGATCAATGAGATTTGTATCAATGATTGGTAGATATATAGGATTGGATGGTTCCTGCGAGATGTGGTAGCCTGGGGGGACAGATGGGAAGAATTCGTAAAGAGAGTGACCGCTTTTGCCGTCGATGAAGGAACCGCTTGCAAGGCTACACTCGATGCGTATTATGCTAACCTTAAAGATGTTCACCAGTTCATCAGACTCTGTCAGAATATGAGGCTCCACCATTCGTCCCCCGGTGAAACCGAGAATAGAACCGATCGATTTCTCTTGAGTAAAATCGATAGCGTAAGGGCATTGAATCTCTGCTTTCATAGTGTTATTGTTGGGGCGTAGAATGAAGTCATCGCCGACCTCCAGCCTTTCCTTGAGTAAACTGTTTATATCATCCAGTTCGTACGTACCAGGCGGAATCACTATGGTCTCCAGCCTTCCATCGCGAACGAAATGAAAACGGTTATTACTCTGATCAATATTTGGTATCGAGTAAAATGTCTCAAAATTCAAAAGAGCAATCTCATAAACACCATCAGGATCTAGATGGAGTGGCGGATTTAGAAAAGTAGAGAGGCTGGAATCAGAACCGCTCACAGTGATAGTATAACTCATTTTGACCATGCAAACACTGTAGCTAAAGCGTTTTATGAGAGAAACTGCAAGCACAAGTGACCACAAATTACAGAATCGAAATCTTGATACCTTTGTCTGTTATACATGATTCTGACTCCTGCGAGATATGACTCAATCTCCGCCGGAGGCTTCAGATTGCCGAAACTATCAAAATAAAATGCTAAATTTCCATCCTTGCGTATGGCAACCCAGTGAGTTCCCGGATTATACGAAGTGTCCAAGTTAATGACAATCCTCTCTGTATGTCTAGGTATAGCAGGTAGTTTATCTAGCATGTACACGCCTCTAAAGTTGGGAATACGTAGACGTTTAGCATAGGCTTCAATCTCTGCTCCGCTTAACGCTTTTTCCGGGATATGTACAGGCCTCGCCCCGAGTTTTTTGGACGCAAATAGAGTCCTTTACCCATCCTCTTCTTCTTCTTCAGTTGCCTGCGTCCGTGCTTAAGGCCTCTACCCTTTGCTGAAGCCCCCATCTGCTGATGGTGACGAATCATCTCGTTCAGCTGCTTATCTGCAGCGCGTTTCTTATTCACAGATGTAGCGATCTGAGCAGCCCCCCGGCCAGGCTACCCGCTGCACCCAAGGCAGCCAGCAGTGGGATTAAGGGTAAAAACCCTCCCCTAGCGGCTGGCGGCAGTGTCCTCTTTTGACGCTTACGCAAACCTGCACCTAAGGCTAGCTTTCCCTTCATGATGGCGGTTACAAATCGAGCAGCAAGCTTTTCGCCCAAAGAAGCGTCAGCGGAATGTGCGCGCTTCCAAGCTTTCTCTATAAGAACCTTATCAGCCGAATGTCTCGAACCGGTGTCCCGATGTGTAGCGTAGGCCAAGTCGTGCTCGCGGCAGGCGGTGTCCAGTCCGTTAAGGGGTTCGACGCCTTGTTGTAAACGCTTTTGTAGTTTTGTTCCAGGACCGCAGAATCTGTACCCTGGCAAATGAGCCTCAAAAGGAAGAGAGTTAATTAATGAATTAATTATTCCAGAACCTTTTTTGCTAGACTTCCGAACTAGTCCAGAGTTCATCGTATACTATGAAATAAAAATCAATAGATATGGCTTATAACCTTAGTTGCAAGATGGAAGTAGTGAAGCAAAAGTGTTCGCTGCCTATACAAGTCCTGGATTTTGATGATGACATCCGCGTCGGAAGACATGGATCTCTCTTCCCGAGCAACGTCAGAGCTCTCATACTGGGAAGCTCCAATGCCGGGAAGACGAACGTACTACTCAATCTGTTAATCCACGAGAATGGTCTAAGGTTTGAAAATCTCTACATTTACTCGAAATCGTTACATCAATCGAAATATCAATATCTGCTCAAAGTACTGAAAACCATACCCGATATAGGAGTATATACTTTTGAGGACGGCGAAAAAGTGCTCCCGACCTCTGACGCTAAGGAAAATTCGATATTTGTATTCGATGATGTCATCAATGAGAAACAGGGTAAGATAGCATCGTATTACAGCATGGGTAGACATCGTAACGTCGATGCAGTATACCTGGCACAGTCATATGCAAAAGTACCCAAACACCTAATTAGGGATAATGCAAATATGATAGTACTCTTCAGACAGGACAATCTCAACTTAAAGCATATATATGATGATTACGTAAATACTGATATGAATTATACAGAATTTAAAGAGCTGTGTAAGCAAGTGTGGGAGAGTAATCAGGGATCGAACACGAGACCTTTCGTTGTTATAGTACCTGAATTTCCTTTGAATGAAGGACGATACCGACACGGTTTTGACGTCTTTATCAGAGTGAATAAATAAGCAGCATCATTCATTCCAGCTATGAGTATCGATAGATTCGGATCTAGGAGAATCATACCCTCTAGGGGTGTGCTTAACCGCTATATCGTAAGTCGAGATGGCTCGGGAAACTATCAGTTCAGTAAGAAACGATTGTGCAACATCCAGGATCCTGAAGAAGCCGCTGATGCAACGACTAAACACTATGTGGATACGCTTACGGCTATCATTGAAACTCGGATGCAAACTTTCGCCGAAAAGACTTCATATCAGCACATGGGTGACTTTGAAGCTATGCTTAGGAACCATGTGCAAATCGCACTCGATGCACAATATGAAAACCTAATGCAATTTCTAAGTAAATATGCATTCAAACGTGATGCTGAAAACAATGTTATTCTGGACACGATAAGAATGAAGGTACTACTGCCTCAAATTGACGACGACGATGTTCCAAATAAAAAATACATGCTAGATTATATACATGCAAGAACGCCCATTCAGGATTCGAACGGTAATGTTTCTTTTCAAAAGAAACGAATCAGGGAGGTAGCCGATCCTGTGGACAATAGCGACGCAGCAACCAAAAAATTGGTTAAACAATTTGTTGTAAAGAAACAAAATGAATCACAGCCTGCATTAAACAGAGCTCTATCTTCCATGGCTAATGATATTGCTTCGGCAGTAGACAAAAATATAGAGTCTCTAGTAAATCGTCAGTCCTCCCTGGATAAATACATAACCTCGACAATGGATAGTGTCAGTGTGCTTAAATCGCAAGTGAATGTTATAAATGCTATTTTAGACCAAATGAGGGGACAGCTCATTATTAAACTGCAAACGAAACCATACAGAGGAAGTTCGCAAAGATACACCTTAACACCAGGACTTGAATACTACAAGTCTTCTGTAAATGGAGAGGTGATCGACTGCAGTATGATATCTCCACCCCATCCCTATACGAGATCAGATACGATATTTTCAATAAACGATGAAATTAGTGAAAGTTATCCAGCACCCATTCAGATAGGTGATAAATTAACCTTCACCGCTCCACCCAATCGTGCAAAAGATGGGCATATTCTAAGTATTGAGCTGAAAATTTCCTATAAATTGACATCACATATTTAAATATTCATTCAGTATAAAGATGGATGCTGAAGGTATCAGACTCAAACAATCCATCGCCCGACACAGTAAGGCAATAAGGGAAAAGTTACGTTCCCTAAAGGGTCTCAAGTTCGAAACTCAGCGTATAATGTCCGAGGTGCTACAGCCTGTAACCGATCCTCTAAATAATATAATCAAGAATCAGGAGAAGCAAAATCCTAAAGAAGAAGAAGAAGAAGAAGAAGAAGAAGAAGATGATGATGATGCTTCTGATTATGACGATGACGATCTCTCAAAGTATTTGCAGAAGGTTCGTACAGCTAGCGCCAGCGATATGGATGCCACCTATGGTGTACGCTACGAAGATGGTGATTATAAGTTAGGTAATAAAAGAATTATATTTGTAGACGACACTATTCAAATAGGAGAAGAGACCTATAAGGCTAGCCCTGGGCTGTACGAGTTGTTATTCAAGCGAGTACCTCGAAGTTCAGCGTATACTGAAGATGATCTGGATACATATGCAGAGATTTTGAAAAAAACTCTAGTTCACAGACAGGGATACAACAGAAGCGGTCGACTGAGATCGAGCAAGGGATATAAATATAAAAATATAATACGAGGTCTAATTGCTAGTAGGACTGGATCGGGTCTCAAATGGAAGGAACACGTGCCCGATAGGGGTCTGGATTATGTGTACTGGTCTGACCCTAACATTCTGGTCAATAGACTCAAATTACTTATCGCATCGCAGCAGCCTGGAAATTTAAATCATTCATCTGAAATTCAAGAGATCGTCACGGAATTGAAAACCACAAAAGTAATAGCACGATCAGACGAAACATCGCTGGCGAGTTACATTCCCCTGCCAGACGGAGGTTCCTTCGCAGAAAAATAATTAGTAAAGGTCTTAATGACTTATTGCAAATAGATCTTATAGAAATGATTCCATATGCAAAAGAAAATAGGAACTATAAGTACATTCTTATTGCCATTAATTTTTATTCAAAAATGGCTTATGCAAGACTCTGAAGGACAAGAGTGGGATTAATGTTACAAAAGCAATGAGTAATATATTAGCTCAATTGGATTCGGCACCAAAGAATATCCAATCGGATAATGGCAAAGAATTTTACAATAGACACTTCAGGCAATTAATGGCTAAACATAGAATTAATCATTATAGTACATTCAGTGTCATAAAGGCTGCTGCTGTCGAGCGTTTAATACGAACACTTAAAGGTATGATGCATAGAGAATTTTTGGCTAGAGGTTCTCATAAATGGCTTGATCTCCTACCGGGAATCATAAATACCTACAACAATACCTACCATTCGACGATCAGAATGCGACCTGTCGACGTCAGCAACAATGATCTGCTCCTCACCGTGTATCGTCGTGACAATTTCAGTAAAGAGAAGCGGAATGCCAAGAAATTCAACATCGGAGATTATGTCAGAATATCTAGACATAAGGGCTTACTGGAGAAAGGGTACACACCCAATTGGAGCACTGAAATATTTCGTATTGTTAGGATAAGGAATACAATTCCGGTTACTTATGTTCTTCAGGACAGTGATGGAGTGGAAATACAGGGAGGAGTTTATGGTCATGAATTATTAAAAACTCAGTACCCTGATACCTATCTGATTGAAAAAGTCGTGCGCCGACGTGGGAATAAGTTACTTGTTAAGTGGTTAGGTTTTCCTAAAGCTGAGTGGATAGAACACGATGCTGTAGTGTAGCTGCAATAAAAAAAAAGCTGTGAAAAAATGAAGGATTTCGGGATGTGTTTGTATATTTGATCTTTGGGATGAAATAAAAAGAAACGTTATTCAAATAAACCTCAGTTTTATTATTTTTGTTACCCCCCCCCCCACATTCCCAACCATCATGTTATTTTTATCCATATTCCCATCCACCATCAATCACATCGTGAAATATTAATTACAATCACCATGTATTGCTATACATCCCACAGCCACATAAAAACATTAATCTAAAGTTTATACTGTTACAAGATATAATGTATACAAACGAAAGTACTTATAAATGTTTTTTTTTTGAGTATCAAATTCAGACATGTAAGAGCCCATATTAGGCAGAGACTTTTAACTATGGGAACACGGCTTCTCAGTGTTCAAAACTGTTTCACTTTTAGCACGGCATCAAATCTTTGCATCAATGGCATCAAATTTTATCCATATTCCCATCGAACATCAATCACATCGTGAAATATTAATTACAATCATCATGTATTGCTATATATCCCACAGCCACATAAAAACATTAATCTAAAGTTTATACTGTTACAAGATATAATGTATATAAACGAAAGTACTTATAGATGTTTTTTTGAGTATAAAATTCTGACATGTAAGAGCCCATATTAGGCAGAGACTTTTAGCTATGGGAACACGGCTTCTCAGTGTTCAAAACTGTTTCACTTTTAGCATGGCATCAAATCTTGAAAACATAACTATGACATGCAGCATCCATGCGTTAAATGTGAAAAGAACAGAGAAAATATTTCTTTCTCTCTTTCTTTATTTTAAATCCACCCTCCCCTCTAGCATCTTTTGTTTGATGCATAAAAAGCTACACTTATTTAAGTTTTTTTTACAAAAAATTCAATTTTTCACTGAATGTGCACAATTTTTTTTACAAATTCACACAGGCACACACATACAGGTACATTACAATATCTCAGTCATGAGCAGATGAAAAAAGGATTTTAATAAAGTTAAATGAAATTGTTTAAGCATGTAACACACATTTATTCCCCTGACTATGTCAGCATCTTTCACTTAAGAGTAAATATTTCCCTCTCTCCCCTCAACATGACAATGTATATTTAAGCTGCACAAAAATTTCAATGGTTATAAACATTTTTTTCAAAAATAATCTCCCTTTTAATTTCAATGGTTATAAACATTTTTTCAAAAATAATCCCCCCTTTTTTACATTAAATATCTTGTTTCTTTATTTCTTTTTTTAACTTAATACTCTCAGTCATGCTCAGAGGAAAAGGTATTTGTGTCAATTGAATAATGATTCCAAGCTAAAGTTGAATGAGATTGTTTGAGCATATAACGCTTCGTGTCTAAGCCTCTCAGAGCCACTTTATTCATTTCTACCGTGTGAACGTCATGTTTATAACTCCTGAAAGACACTTGTTTAGAGAAATGTGTTGCATTCATGTCGTGCAGGCATGACAAATAATCTTCAAATGTGATTGAGCGCATTCCCATTTTTGAAATTCCTTTTGATTTTTTAACAAGCTGACCGTCATAACGAAAAGCATATAATTTTGATCGTAACCCTGCATATTCAGTCATTACTCTACCGGAGAGTTCATCCTTAAAAAGTCCGGCACTTTTTTGTTTACCAAAGGTATTGCATATACGTTATCCGACGGGTAATTTGATGTATCAAAATACTGTATGTGAGTTTTGATAAATTCATAGATATCAGTACTTGTTTCAAAAAGAAATGCATCTGTGTCCATATAATTCAAAGTTAAATCATTTAAGTTTTTTTTTTCAGAACGTTATAATAAAAGTCATACATGATAAATTTGGATAAGTCAAGAATCGCCTGACCGATGTATATAGGCTTACACATATGAATTTCCTCTCTTAATAACTCGATTCCGACAAGATTTTCATCAAAAATTATATAACGTTGAAATGTTTGGCGCGATATGAGCTTTCTCGCCTGTTTCCAGCTCGTAACGAGCTTGAAGTCCTTATAAGAACGGACATTCTCCATAAATTTCCCATAAACACAATTGCTCATTTTTTTCCATAGATTCTGGCCAAATTTAGACCTTTCCTCGGCTCGTTTTTTAGCATTTAGATCAATATACTTTTTCAACCAATGTGATTGCTTATAAGCTACCGCTCTATGTATGCATTTCAATTTCAAACCCAACTGTATGCACTGTTGCAGATTGCGGTAATGTATAATGTATTTCTCTTTATCCGACAGTGTAGCTAGCAACTTTTTATGTTTATCATTGGGAGGAATCTCACTCCTCGGACATAGTGGTAGATCGTTATGTGCATCGTGAATTTCTTTAGGATATTCCAGATCGACCTCTAATACATATCCTATTTCAGTGTCTTCCGGTATTTTTAAGAAATCGATCTCGTTAATTTCTACCTCAGTTAACCATTTAAGTTCGCCATAAGGGATATTTTCATGTCCCATAATAGAACCATAAAGTGAATTTGCATCTGCATAAAATAAATATTTAGACGGCAAAGATTGATTATAATTAGTCATATACTTGTTATTTGCCTTAGAGTAACGTTTAGACACTGTACATAAACCTCCCCTTATGCCAGATTCGAAAAATTCCATCATCTCTCTATCGGTAATTAGTGATATTTGAATGCCTGTCGTCTTAAGCATCGCATCGAATGCCAATCCTGGTATGGTATAATATTGGCAAGGGTCCAGCTCGTATAAATTTAGACATAACGCTCTGAATTGTTGAAAAATGTCTGCGAGCAATAACGTGTCAGTTTTAAGATATAAATCACTATATTCTCCTAAAGTTTGGATATTGAATGTTCTCCATACTGTTTGAGCGTGCAAGTAATCTTCATGA
This sequence comes from Mantis religiosa, assembly GCA_030765055.1. Lineage (NCBI taxonomy): Eukaryota > Metazoa > Arthropoda > Insecta > Mantodea > Mantidae > Mantis > Mantis religiosa. The sequence goes on from CM060951.1 coordinate 145,355,782, forward strand.
CTTATGTCGTCAAAGAATATTTCATCCGGTAATGCATTTTCATCCAATTTCTCTATACAATCTAGATAAGTGTATGGAAAAATACCCTTCCGCGTCATCAACTCTCGATGTATAGGATTTTTGTATTCTTCATTAATAATTTTAAAGTTCTCGGGGTTTAGCATGTCAGCTAAGGTGCTCAATTTATCATCTAAGAATCTATAACTGTCAAGAAATCTGAAATATATGGTTTTCCCACCTGAGGTATATCTCTTACTGAACGAAAGATAGTTCTCAGATGTCTGCGAGATGCATGTTATAGGCTCTTGATCGTAAGCTAGATTTTTTACAAGAAAATGAGCATCATAATTTGATAGACAATGGAAAATAATTGGAATGAAGTTTGGTAGTTTTCTGTTCAAGTTACAAGAATTGTGAGCTGCCCCTAAATATTTACCCGAAATGTGACAGTGATCTCTGACTTTTGTCACATTAGTCTCAAAGTCATGTTTACATAGGTAACACTGATTTGCATTTTGAAAATTGGTTTCATCCTCATCGGACATATTCAGTTCTTTTTTATGTGAATATACCTCCATGACATCATCGGCAATTACAGTAAGTTCCTTGAAAAAATCTTGAATCGCATTGGGGCCCCTAAAAATTTTGAATTTTGATAAGGAATCATCATACTCGCATACTAATTTTAGCGATATTGAAATCGCTTCATGTCTCTGCACCGTTCTTGTCCAACTGCTGTCATCAGATGGCTGACATGAGTGAACCTTTTTAAGTATTGATTCGATATCAGCGTAAATGACGAATGGAACCGCTGTACACTTGGAATATGCATTGAATTCAATTTTGTCATTTACACCTATTTCAGGCATAGTTAAAACTTGAGATTTCTCGCATTTAAGTTTATGTTTGGCTAAATTTGTCTCATTTGAAAAATTCCTCAAACAGCTTTCACATATACACATTTTCTGTTTGCTTTTATTTATCTGTTTAGACAACAGTCGGGATATATCATTTATTAAACAATAGTGTGATTTGCTATCATTGCCTATTCTTAACAGGTTTACATGATGTTTTTTTATCTCTCTGGTATGATAGAGCAAAGTTATTGAATGGTCGTCTAGGCCGTATACTGTAATAGATATATTTTGATTCTGCTTTTCGAATTTTTCAATATCATCAAGAGATACAGGAAATGTTATTCCACTGAAATCGAATTCTTTAAACATGTTATACTTAGAGTAATATCTAACTCTATGTTTATTAGTCTTTGCAGGATATTTAGATGCAAGCAGACAATAGCCGAAACATTTGTTATCTTCATTTTTTATATTAGTTACCGCCTTTTTGTTCTTTATGTATTCCGGAAGCTTTGTATAACATCCTGCATTTAAAGGATCATATTGACAGGCATTTAGCACTAACGAGCTTATCTGATATAGAGATTTGGAACTACTTTTTGATTCGAATGTATCGATACTTGAAAGAATAGGTTCTTTAAGTTTACTCTCATACCATTCAGTAATATCTGTACTCTTTAATATAGCTTCCATTTTGCTATGAAAATTAAATGATTCAATTTTTTCATCATCAGGAGTCTGTATTATATACTGGCATACTAACGTACCACAAAATTTTATTCCCGAAGTGTATCGTGTCAGATTATTCCTAATTTCATTGGTAACTAGAGCCTTACATTCATTCAAAAATAACTCGGGATCTATCATATTCAATGTATTGTTTATCTGACTTGTGTAAATGCGATTTTTAAATGCTGATTCTATAATGTTACATGTCAAATCCTTTTTTCTCTGCTCACTCACCGATTCCATTTTAGATATCTTTGCAGAGGTCCCATCGGTTTCCAAGGATTTTCTCTTCGTTCCAGACATAACAGGAGCCTGCGTAACACTGTCTGAAATAATACAAATCTTATTAGTATATTCCGACACTACTAGCCACTATAATCTGAAAAGAAAAGCGTGTTACGCATTAACATGTCTTTTTATTTTTAAGCTGGAATATATATGATATGCATGCATTATGGCTTTTTCTAAACACATTTATTATCCTGCCTATTAGGTAAAGAGAAGCGAATTATGCAGTAACATGTCTTGTTTCTTATGCTGAAATATATAAGGTATGCATGCATTATAACTTTTTAATAATTTTTTATGGTAAAATAAATTTGTAAAGTTAAAATTATACTTCACATATTATATACGGTGTATGTTTTATCAATGCATATAAGAAAACATTCTAATGTTTTTAACAACAATAACATCAACAACAATAATAATAAACAGAAATAATAGTAATGATAATAATATAAATAATAACCAATATTAATAATAAATCTCAATAGAAAGTTTTTCTGCGATTGTGCTCATTACAGACATCAAAATTTAAACATGTTTATATGTAATGTTGATTATGACTTCTATTTTCTAACTGTATGTGTTTTTAAGTACAAAATTATTGTTTTTTATATACTATGTATTAAGATGATTTATATAAGACTGAATGAAAGCAAGATACTTTTATTTTTTAAAAAAGTAATAATGTGAAAAAGATAACGTTATTTTTTAAAAAAAAAACAATAAATAAGTAGATTTATAATTTATGTCTTACCTTGATGGTCTGATGGTATTGCTGTGACGCTGTGTGAAACTCCTCCGTCTGACTTTACTGAGATGTCTGAAATAATAAAATGCATTATTAGAAATTTTGAACAATGGTTTTTACAGGTGTTGTATATAAAACTGCTTCTTTTCATAACACATACCTTTGCTTGTAAAAAAGTAATCCTGTGCCTCTTGTATCCCGTGGATAGGGCCTCTTGCCCCATATAGACCAATTGAACACCTCCCTCATTTATTGTCTTCTTCTGAACATCAGTCATATTCTTAAAGCGTTCCGGTAGAAATATTTGGAATTCGTCTAGCTCTAAGACGATCCTTTCTCCATATTTGGTCGCTACTGTTTTCAGTGACTTGATTTGAAATGGCGTATTTTGATCCACTTCCCTCAGCTTTCTTGTTGGAAGAATCTTACATCCTCCCGCCAATTCATTTAATTCTTGCATGAGTTGATCTGTAACATAACGATTTAAAACAAACTCTTTTAGTCTAGAATATATATATATATATGTGCAGTCCAATTTACAGATATTAAGAACATATTTTTGAAGACTTCGAATACTTATTATATGTGGTTAAACATGTTTCACGTTCAATGATTGACAAAAAATAATTGAAAGTGTTCCATTTATATAGATCAAACTAAGTTGGTAATTTCGATCATAATTGAAACGTTTAAACTTACAAAAAACGAGATAAAGAATTTCAATTATTAACACTTTTTTTCACGAAACACATGCATGAATAAGCTAATATAGAAGGGAAACAGAGCATATATGTTTTTGAAAAAAGCAGGCTATTATAATATTGAAAAAAGATGATATACATACAAAATGATTATACTTCTCAAACACATAACATATTCAAGTACTTACCAGCCATTGCTCGTTCCTTCCGTGTATATCTGCGGTCACAGTTGAATTAGATGTTTCATTTCAGTCGAGGCTTCTTTTATATTATCAAGAACATGAAGACACACACGCAGATCAGATTTACAGGATTTAACAAGTTAAATCCCCCCACTACCTACGGAACTAGCCTTGACACACTTGAAACTACTCCGCCCATAGTTTAAGAGTCTCTACCTAATATTGCTCTTACATTTCAAAATTTGATACTAAAGTCTAAAGTACTAAGACCAGCGTCTTTATACTCAAAAGTCTTTTCCATATGGAGGCGGGAACTTCCACCCCACCATACAGAAGAACTTTCTCTATGCGCACGCATATCTATTTCTATTGGATAATTCTTTTTTTGTACTTATACACATTACCTTCTTCAAGGTACTTCAGCTAGATTGCAGGGGGGGGGGCAACTCACTTTAACTTTTTTATAATTTTTTTAAATGAGGTTCCAAATAGTGGACCCATTATCTAAAAAATGCAACGCCTTAATAATTTCCTCATTCCACCGTATATATTGGAGGATACGCCCTCTATAATGTTCTTCCTTACAGCCGAAAGTTAATTATATACATGAGATTCAAAGAGGGATACGCCTACAAACTTTCTCAGGAAGAACCATGTACGGAGGGAGGTCAACTCGCCTTAACTTGAAATGTATCCTTTTTCTATTTTGTTTTTTTAAACATGACTCGAAAGAGTGGACACATTCTCAGCCCATCGTTAGGATCGACAGATCCGCCTTCCATAAATGTTTCTCCTTACATCCGAAAGTTAATTATATACATGAGATTTTAGAGGAGAACCATGCCCCGTCCTCGACAGAAAGTTATAAATCATCGATATTTATCATCCTGCTAGCCTTTTTCTCACCGTACAACTTAACATGTATACAAGATAGATAAGAGGAGCTTCATTTAACACTCTGGACATGTCCAGAGAGAAAATGTACTTGACCTCAAAACGAAAGTATACACACACCTGCTCATCCTTCGTCAAAATGTAAAAGTCATGACATACAATAATAACCATTAGCATTAATTTCCTATAACATTGGGGCGTATCCTGCTCACACACGTACACAACGGTTCACTAAGACCCCTTTCCACCGCGCAACACCACTTCTCCCTAACTGAAGCATAGGGTGTTTCAAAAACAACGATACGACTGTTCCAAAATCCGTCATAGGTTTCTAGAACAATTTTTCTCCCATTTAAAATGCATTGAACGGTCTTTAAAACAAGCATTCCTGTGCCAGTCCCCGTCTTCCCCTACTACTGTTTTGCTTCAGTGTTATAAGTGTCGGAACGAGTGTCGACTTTGCAAAGCGAGGAAAAAAGGTACTCTTTCCCGGAAGGGATCACGGTTCCCCCTCTGTAAAGTGCAATACTGCATAGGGGAGGGGAGCAGATTGTAACAGCCACCACCGGGAAGTTACAATCGTACGAACCCTGCTTACTATATGCAGTTCCCACCCTACAGTATCTCCTCTTACCTCACAAACACAGGCACAAAAATTCTGAAAATATTGTCAAAAACAGACAATGTAGTATCTTTGTGTTGTCTCAGAGACGAATACTACTTCGCAGCAGCGGAGCTACAAAAACGACATCTACTTTGGCCCTACTAATAATAGCGGGAATTTGGCTTATTGACTATATCCTTAGATTAAGGGGTGCAACTTATTGGCTAAAGGAGGAAGAATATAGGAATGTTTTTAAAATTATTGGAAAAAGATGCAATACTAAGAAAGAAGTGAAAAGTTATATATTACAAGAATGGCAAGAAGAGTGGGCTAATGCATACGTAGGAAGAAGAGTATATGATTTATTTCCGGACATTAAAGGGAGGCTAAAATTGGAACATATAAAACCAAGAAAAGGATTTTTTCACTTTGTTACAGGACATGGCCCATATAATGTACATTTAAAAAGAATAGGGGAGAAGAACTCAGATTTATGTGAGCAATGTAACTGTTTAGATTTGCCTTAACATGTTATTTTTGAGTGCAATAAATATAATGAACTAGTAGAAGACAGTCGAAGGAAACTTCAAGGAAAATGTTTATGGCACATCTTAAGAGATGCAGAAGATTATGTGCATTTAGAAAATATGTCTCAAATAATATCCGCTAAGGCGTTAGAGGAATACATGAACCATGACAAAGGACTTAAAGAAATAAATACAGGAACATTTCAATCTACCAGAAAAGAATATTACTTAAGAGATCGTCGGAGGGAAATAGGACCAAGAGAAACTGAAGGTACAGATTACCAGACTTGAAGACCTAATTTAAGACGTACAGCCGATAAATAGAATACACTAATTATGTATGTATGTATGTATTTATTGACTGCAATTGGGTACTACCCGGTGGCAGAGTTAAGAATACAGATCAAATTACAATTACTAGATTTACAACAATAACACAGAAAACAATACGAACATGATATTAATTTACTTTAGTCACTTAAAACATATCTAATTACTTCTCTATTTACATATTATATACCATTATAATTCAAAAGTTAAACTATAAACCATCTAGATTTTTTCTAAATTTCTTCAGCGACAGGGGACAGCCCTGAAAGACTGCTACAGGCAATTCATTCCATTCTTCAATGGTTCTATTAACAAAAGAAAATTTTCCTACGTCGGTTCTGTATCTTCTACCCTTAATTTTATACCTATGATCGTTTCGTCCATAATAATCCGGATTATCTAACCTTACACTAACGTCCACCCATGCCTTTACACTAGCATTAGCTTTGAATAATGCTACCAACCTATGTTTTTTACGCCTAATTCTTAATTCCTCCCATTTAGTCTCATCTCCTTTTATAGGCCCAAAATACTTGCCTCTTTTTATGAATTTTATTGCCCTCTTCTGTATTTTTTCTAACGGATCGATTTGGTTAGCTCTATAGGGGTCCCAGCATGCTACTCCATATTCCATAACCGGCCGCACTAAGGCCTTGTAGGCAATTTCCCTGGACCTAGCGCTCCCCTTTTTCAATATTCTCATTACGAAATGTAATGCCTTCCACGCATTCCTAGATGTGGAAGTTACTTGTTCGTCCCATCCAGCATTACTTGCCAGGTACACTCCCAAGTATTTGCAGCTGTCCACCTGTGGAATTTGCACCCCTCCCATGTGATAGTTAACAATAATTTTGCCCTTAGTTCTACTAAACACAATAGACTTACTTTTCTTGGCATTAATTGACATTTTGTTAGCCGCAGCCCAATTACAGATTTCATTTAAGTCATCCTGAAGAGCGGTTTCATGCACTGTATTCCGAATTTTATTATAAATGATACAATCGTCTGCAAACAACCTTATCTGGCAGTTAATATTAACAGCAATGTCATTAACAAAAATGACATTAACATTATGGATATCAGAAAGAAGACAGAAAGACCATGAACAGAAAGAGAATACCAGGAGAGAGAATATATACATACACACACACACCCACGCACGCACGCACACACACTTCACTGCAATGGTATCAGGACATGGAAAAACTAAAGCTTACTTGTATAGATTTCATATCATAGATGATCCCCAATGCACGTGCAATAGCCCACAGCAGACCGCAAACCACCTTATTTATGAATGTAGAGACACAAGGCATCAGAGGGACAAGTTGATTGATGAAGTACACAAGAATGGAGGAAATTGGCCAGTGTCAAACCAAAACCTTATAAATAAACATTTGAAAGTTTTTAGTATATATGTTAATTCAATTGACTTTTAAAAAAAATACGTGAATTGAACATTTAAATTCTAACATTTAAAAAAAAATTATTGTAAATTCAAGTAACCTGTAAAGATATGTAAATATGTATAACTTGTGAAATCAACTGCTAAAAGATGTAATGTAATATTAACATGTAAATATGTACAATTTGTAAAATCAAATGTTGGAAAAATGTAATGTAATGCATGTAATACTACTATGTAGTGGGGCATGCTGATTGTTATCAATAAAGAAAAAAATACATACATACATACATACATACATACATACATACATACATACATACATACATACATACATACATACATACATACATACATACATACATACATACATACATACATACATACATACATACATACATACATACATACATACATACATACATACATACATACATACATACATACATACATACATTCTAGTGATATTCTGTTAAATGCTTTTAAAATGTTCCCATATTTCTTTACAGCAATATATAATCAATGTCTTATGGAAGGAATTTTTCCAGAAAGATGGAAGCGTTCATCTATAGTTCCTATAGTAAAGCCAGGCAAAGAAGATAGTGTAACGATAACAAAATATCGACCAATCAGCTTGTTGAACATATGCGGTAAAGTTTTAGAAAAGTTAATGATAAATAGGATTGAATATCATATTAACACGAGAAACCTTTACAGTACAAGACAATTTGGATTTAAAGCTCAGAAAAGCACGACAGATGCAGCAATGGCGCTGAAGGTATTCATTGAAGATGAGCTAAAATCTTTTGGTTATGTTGTTTTGGTGAGTTTGGACGTGAAAGGAGCTTTTGATGCATGTTGGTGGCCTAGTGTCTTAAATAACTTAAGAGAGATGAAGTGCCCAAGAAATTTGTACCAACTTACAAAGGATTATTTTAAAAATAGGAAAGCAACTCTCTCTACGAATGAATTCAGGACTGAAGTACAGGTCCAGCGAGGCTGTCCGCAAGGATCTTGTTGTGGGCCTGGACTTTGGAATATACTATATAACTCTTTGCTAAAATTGGAATTTACAACGCGGACAGAGGTAATAGCATTTGCTGATGATTTACTTGTCATGACAAAAGGAAAAAGTATATTAGATGCTGAAAATTTTTCAAATCAGGACATAAAGAAAATTGAGTTATGGGCTAAAGAAAATAAAATCCAGTTTAACGACTCAAAATCAAAAGTTTTGGTAATATCAAAGAAGAAAACTAATCATAATGAAGCAATCAGCATATATCTGAACAATAAAACTCTGGAACAAGTGGATGTTATTAAATATCTTGGTATTTACATTGATAGGAAGTTTAGCTTTGATCACCACATAGATCAAGTACATGACAAAGCACTACGACTTCTGCATAATCTTTCCAAGTGCGCAAAACTCACTTGGGGACTGGGAAATAAGGCGCTAGAAACTATTTATAAAGGCGCAATAGAACCTATTTTAACTTATGGTGCTCCTGTGTGGGGATTTGCCCTAGAAAAGCAGAAGAACATTAAAAAATTCGAGAGGATTCAGAGATTGTTCAATATAAAAATGACGAAGGCATATAGGACAATTTCTTATGATGCATCTTGTGTTATTGCCGGCATCCAGCCAATTGGTATAACAATACAAGGCAAAATAAAACTGTATAATGATATACACAGTGAACGTGACTATGATGCACCCCTACCACCAAGCGTCTGGAACCATCCAGCAGAACGACCTCATATAAAAGCAGTTGAGGATGATGGGGCATACGTCTTTCAAATTTTTACGGATGGGAGTAAATCAGATGAAAAAGTCGGGGCTGCTGTAGTTCTGTACAAGCACAATACTGTAATTCGACAACTGCAATTCAGGCTGGATGGAAGGTGTTCAAACAATCAGGCCGAACAACTGGCTATTTTGAAAGCACTTGAAGAGCTACAAAACATGGCAAATACGCTGAACAAAGAGAAGACTGTAGCCATATTTACAGATAGTCAGGTGGCACTATCCACCTTACAAAACAACAATAAACACAATTATATTCCTGAGGAGACACTTAATAGACTAGGAACTTTAGAAAGAAATCAGTGGACAATACACTTTAGTTGGGTGAAAGCACATGCAGGAGTTACTGGTAACGTGCTAGCAGACATATTAGCAAAATCAGCTGCTGAAGACATCGAAATAAAGACTATTTACAACAAGGTACCAAAATCTTCTTTGAAAACTGAAATAGAGAGGGCAGGACATCTACAGTGGCAACAGAGATGGAGCAGTACAAGTAAAGGAGCCCTTACCAAATCATTCTTCCCTTTGATAAAGGATCGTCTTAAGACAAAACTACCATTAACAGCGACATTCACTGCAATGGTATCAGGACATGGAAAAACTAAAGCTTACTTGTATAGATTTCATATCATAGATGATCCCCAATGCACCTGCAATAGCCCACAGCAGACCGCAAACCACCTCATCTATGAATGTAGAGACACAAAACATCAGAGGGACAAGTTGATTGAAGAAGTACACAAGAATGGAGGAAATTGGCCAGTGTCAAACCAAAACCTTATAAATAAACATTTGAAAGCTTTTTGTATATATGTTAATTCAATTGACTTGTAAACAATTTTTATTTTAAAACAATACGTGAATTGAACATTTAAATTGTAATATTTAAAAAACTATTGTAAAATAATATCAAAATGTGATTACTATTTATAATGTATCTATGTAATTAAATGCATGTAATGTTACTCTGTAACGGGGCATGCTGTTAAAGTTCAATAAAAAAAAAAAAAAAATACATACATACATACATACATACATACATACATACATACATACATACATACATACATACATACATACATACATACATACATACATACATACATACATACATACATACATACATACATACATACATACATACATACATACATACATACATACATACATACATACATACATACATACATACATACATACATACATACATACATACATACATACATACATACATACATACATACATACATACATACATACATACATACATACATACATACATACATACATACATACATACATACATACATACATACATACATACATACATACATACATACATACATACATACATACATACATACATACATACATACATACATACATACATACATACATACATACATACATACATACATACATACATACATACATACATACATACATACATACATACATACATACATACATACATACATACATACATACATACATACATACATACATACATACATACATACATACATACATACATACATACATACATACATACATACATACATACATACATACATACATACATACATACATACATACATACATACATACATACATACATACATACATACATACATACATACATACATACATACATACATACATACATACATACATACATACATACATACATACATACATACATACATACATACATACATACATACATACATACATACATACATACATACATACATACATACATACATACATACATACATACATACATACATACATACATACATACATACATACATACATACATACATACATACATACATACATACATACATACATACATATCAGAGCGGGCAGATATGCAGAAGCGGAGAGATGACTACCCGGATGTCTGGAACTGACGAACCAGCTCAATCTACTGATGCCAGTCACTTTAGGAGATGGATACCAGTAGGAGGAAGCTTTGGATACCAGTTGTAGGAAACAGTCTTTCGTAGCTTGATATAAGCTGTAGTAGAAATGTAGATTTGATTTATATTGCTGGTGTAAAAGTAAAGTAGAAAAAAGACTGTTTTAGACAGATTAGATGAATATATTTGTAAGGTTACTGGAATCCAGTAATCTGTAGGTTTAGTTAGTTCGTTAAGGTAGAAAGTAGATTATATCTGTAAAATTTGTAAATTGTTTTGTGAAATCTGATTTATAAGTTAATAAAGTTAAAAATGAAGTTTGCATAATAAGGCCTGGTATAGATTCCAGAAACCGGGCTATTAGATATGCAGATTCTTTTTTCTAATGTTTTCTAGTGTTGTCTAATGTTTCATTATTAACCTCTTCCATCTCTTTTAGGAACAAAGGGAGGGTACGTTAGCGGCAAGTTTAAGTAAAACGCAAATTAGCTGTTACCTTACGGTTTTCACGCTCCCTTTGGAACCACAATGCTGAAGCTCCTTCACTATCAAACAACTCTGGCTACTGACCTGGAAATAAACGAATTACGTGGTAAATGTACATACATATAGCGTTAGGCTCTGACGTCATCTCTCGGTCCGTACGTACCTTTTCGGGCAAATGGGAATCCATAACACTGGTGAGCCGTAAAGTACTGCTAATATTCTGCACTTGTAGAAGTTCTTACAACTGAAATGATTTACACATTTAGTATTGGCACTCGAGTACAATTTGTGTGTGAAAACATATATATGTTAGAATATATTGGAAGTTGATAAATTTTTGTAGCACTAGTTAAAGGTAGAAAATGGTGCATAAGAAAAAAATAGTCCCCGGAAATTCTAGTAGTTGAAATACCTAATATAATTTATTTTTGGAATTATGTCCAATAAACTTATGTATTACATTTAGGCGTACTTCTTCATGCACTAGCATTACTTTTACGCTATGGTTTCTCTAATTTGTTTTACGAAAGCATATTTTCTTTCTATTTCGTATTAATGGACATAAATACTTGCATAAATAGCTTTATTACGGTTTTCATTGCAGACACAAGAGGGTTACACGAAATTAAATCCATTTTCAGATGTCTAAATACGTGTCACTAGAAGTTATTATGAAATTGCATAGGTTTTTATAACATCACAGGAAATAACTGAATAGCGATAGAACTTTAACATGATAAATTGTGTGCTTTAAGGAATCCTACATTTTCTTGCAATTAATTTTTCCTACCTCTTATAGCTAGCCAGTTGCACAAAATTTTTCGGATGAGGATTATTCTAAGAAAATTAGATGTGCATTCTATTTGTCGTGTAAATATCAGCTCAATAGCCAAATTTCATTCAAAATCATTAGAAGTCGTTTGATGAAAGAAAAATTATAGAAATTCTTTCCATGGAAAGGAAAGTTTGGAGTGTTTGCGGTGGAGGGATTTTTTTATTTATGGAGGCCTCAAAACATGCATTTTAGTTAAAATTTCGAAAGGAGTTTCGGTACACGTTCACCAAAATAAATTTGGAACTAATTCCTAATTCTGTTTGGTAGGCATTTCATTTAGACGTTCATGAAAATGGAAAGCGTGCAGCATCTTTCAGTGACTTACTTTTTACTTTTGGAAGGGAAAGCTTACTAGGAAATAAAAGCGAAAATTGATGGCTGTCCCCATAGGATCTTTCGCCAACTGTGACATCTATTGCTTCCACGATTTAAACATGGTCAAACGTGAAAAGCGTCTAGGACGCTCGGCAGATTAGTTTACCGATATGATTCTCGTTGATCGTCGAACGAAAGTTCACGAAGTAGCAGAGACCATGGGTGTGTTCGGGGAACGGCATTTCATACTTTGCACGATAAGTTGGAGAGGAAAAATTGTCTCCCCAATGTGTGCCGCAATTGCTCACATCGGACAACATCCAGAAGATATTTTCGCATATATTTAAGCCAAATTCGATGCATCTGCTACATCATGTTGTCACCGTCGATGAATTTAATGTCACCTGTATTTATCATTATGCAAAAGAAACGAAAAAAAAAACAATTGTGTTCCTTTCTGTAGTCTGCTACAAAGGAGATAAACATGGTCATATCGGCCGAAAAAGTGATGGCAACGATGTTTTGAGATGAGAAGTGAAGCCATTGACTTCATGGAAAAAGGAAACATGAGATAATAGGATGTTAGATACATGGCTTCATTTGGCCAAGATGACTGCTGTTTCACCACGACAACAAAGTAGCACATTCATTCGGCGTTCTCGCCGCAACGCTGCTTGAATTGCATTATGAACTGCTACCAAGCCCTCCACCATATTTGCCCGACTTGGCTTTCTACGATAGCTTCTTATTTTCAAACATGAAAAACGGCTCGCGGGAACGAAGTTTAGATCAAATGAAGTTATCAACAATATAGAGGCACATTTTGCTTGATATTTCTTATTTTTTGAAGAGATAGTAAAATGGCACAGACATGACAGAAGCGCGTATCCTTAAAGGGGCACTCTGTTGAGAAGTGAACAGCTTGTATTCGAGAAAACTGAAACCTTTAGGTAGTTATTGAACGTTTTTGGACTGTTACTACCGAATAGAGAAAGTTCAAAATAAATCGTTGCACTCACACGATTGTCTCTATTCATTCTCACATAGGTAAGCTATTCTTAGAAATGCTACTTTTTTATTTACTTAGATAGATAAGAACAGATCAAGTTTACAGAAATCCTTTTATTGTATGCTCCCTTCTGCGCACAATGGAATTAAGAAGGCTTTAAGATATAGCGACCTTATAAGAGCACAGCCGGTCTCTGATGTAATGATTTTATAGTTCTATTTGCATAGCCAAGAAATAAAAGTATGATGAATTGTACTCACGTGACTTTTTTTTATTTATCCAGATTTATGAACCCTATTTTACACAGTGGTATATTAGGGTTATAGTTGATACATAAAATACACAATTTTAACAAAAATATTTTAAATACTAGAAGGAAGAAGATATGTTATAATCTGATGCATATTAATTTAAACTATTTCAGACGTTTAAACACTGAGTTTATAAACATCATGAAGTACTTATACTGTTGTGGCTTCATTAGCAAAGATGTGAGCGGAGCGGAAAATTCAGTTCCTAGAGAGTCTAGCTTGAATATTAATTCTTGTCTTTCTCTCCAGAAAATGGGACAACAGAAAAGGAGATGAATCACAGTTTGAAATTCTTCACCACACATGCACTTGGGGTTAGATGTTAAGTGAAAACGTGATAAGTATTCACCAAATTTACCATGTCCACTTAAAAATTGTGTCAAAACAAAATTTGGTACAAGAGTTTCACATTTTCCTCTGTCATATACACTAGGGAAAAATAATGTTTTTGTTAAACATCCATTTGGAGTTGTTAGCCATTGTTGGTTCCATTCTTCAAGAATATGTTGATGTATTATTCTCCTTACAGTAGAAATAGGACATAAAGAGTATGTCACAGGAAGATTGGATTCTGCAGCCTTCTTAGCCAAGCAATCAGCTCTCTCGTTACCTAAAATTCCACTGTGTCCTTTAACCCATCCCATGCAAATATGTCCTGGATGGTCTTGAAGCAAGGTTCTGATTTCATGTGCTAATGAATTTAAGTTGTATTTATCATTAATAGCGAGTAGAGCTGATTGTGAACCACTAAGAATACGGGCACTGTTCCCATTAACAGTACATCATTTTATAGCTTCTTTAATTGCTAAGAGCTGCGACTGGAATACAGAACATTCAGGTGACAATTTAAACTTACGTGACTTTCTCTATTTTTGTACAAAAAGAAGTTAAACTCTTAGCTTTTCTTCTATCCACTTCGTGTTAATTGAGATCGACATTGTTAGAAATGGTTTCACTGCAAGTTTAATATAGGCGCAATAGGAGTATAACATAATAGACTCAGGGGTGGATACTTTCGGAGATGGATGCTGTGTAATGGCTTTGAAATTACATTCACTTTGCATGATCGGGATGTGAAAATACCTTATGTGATACAGTATATCCGTTTCTTTACTCTTGATTATTTTTACAAAGGCCTATTCTTCTGTGCATTTTATGCTAATCCAGATTAGTAGATATTATCTTATTGCTAATTTTCTTGCTAGTTTTCTTGTAGGTACATATGTACAAGGAAAATATGGAAATAGAGTAGGCTTTAAGGAATACGTAAGCTTTATGTGATAGTTAAATCTATTAAAGATAGTTGCTATGTGATACCTTGGGAACTGTGTTCTCTGTACTGGGACCGCCCTTAGTTTATGTGACGATGTAAACAAAAGCACGTGTACGTATGCGACATCATTGACTGTTTAGCCTTGTGTATGAAAAATACAGTTCACATAACATTTTGAAAGACCTTGCATCTAATGCAAAATATATAACCAGCTTCACATTATTACAAATACAACAATAAATCAATAATTAATTAGTATTTTATTTGGTGAATGTAAATGTAATATGTATGTATTAATTAGAGTGCACGCTGAACTTGTGCGCTTAAGAAGCAATGCAAAACAAATTATATTGAACGTGTTTTGCCAGTTGTGTGAAAAATACCCAACTGCGTTGTTAATTTGTGAGCATAATATAGCGGTGTTTCAGCGCCTAAGTATTAAAGCCACTCGAAGTGGCTTTTTAGTTCAGGAAAACATCGAAGAAGAAAGAAGCCAGTTATGGAAGGTGAATATGATGAATCTGTTAAAAGTGCTATTTGTCTCAAGGTTCATAGCTTCTTTAACAGAAAAGAGCAACCACAATTACAAAAGTGTTTTAAGCAACAAACAATGATCCGATTAGCGAGCTTTGAAGAACGAGCTTCCACACCATCCTTCATGACATAGGTTTTGAATTCGTAAATAGATAGGGAAAAAATATAATTGCTGAGTGTGAAGATATATTGTTATAGCGCAGGAATATCAAAGAAAAATTCGGAAGTGGAAGTCGTTTAAGGAATTCGTTCATTATAGATTCCAATTAGATAAGTTAAGTTTTTATTTTTCATGCCAATAGAACTTTGAAGTCACTGCCAAAGTGGCTGCAACACTTATTTAGGAATATTATTCCGCAGAATGACCCGCGCCTTAATTTTTAAATTATAAGTGAGGTGAGGTTATGTGAAGAAATCGAATATTTGGATAATTGTTATAAGCATTCAGACACTTTTTTAAAAATAGGGGAAATATATTACATAGTAGATACACCTTTGCACTTAATCTTAACGTAAAATGCCACCGCATAAGCTACTCAAAACATCGAAAACGGCAAAGCAAAAGTTTGCAAGTTCGTAGACACAGCACATGTTTGTCACATGGGAGTATAATATCGCGACTATCCCCTCCAATCACAGTCGCCGGTGGAGTAATAAATGTTTCCCCTTTGTTTATATCTCACCATAAAATAAGGACGGCTCAGGTATACATTGGTCAAGAGATGAATAAATGAATGACGACTCTACACTTGAGAAAGCTGTTCATATTGGAAAATTCCGACAAATAACGAGAAATATTTTGGAAATGTTTCACTCCACAAGAAGATGTTTTGACCTACATTGCGCGTTTTAAGGAAGTCTGCACTTTTTGTGCAAAAGTATTTTGTTTATCTCTTACGGTTGGTCAGTTATGCAAATGCCATCTATAATAAAGGGGATTTCTCAGGACATTCCCAGTAAATTCAACATTTACATTTCATTTGTCGTGGAAGTATCTTAAGATTTTAATCAATATCGTTATGAGCCAATTTTTAGAAATTAAAAACTTCGAAAAATGTTCAATATAGATCTTAAGTCTGGAGTGGGGGAACTTTTTGAAAATCTTCATAAAAGCTTCCTTGGAATATGTTGAACTTAAATACCAATTTTGAGATTTAAACGAGTTTTCCTTTTTGAGTCATGCTATTCATACCCTCCCCCCTTTCCCTCTCCACACACACACACACACACACACACACACACACACACACACACACACACACACACACACACACGGAGAGAGGGAGAGAGTGACCTTTTCCAGTAAGATTCTTAACTATCTCAGAACGTGTATTTCCACTGAAATCTCAACATTAAATTTTTGAGAAATATGCAATACACATTTACTATGCACATAGTAGATCCAAGGAACCTCTAAACGTGTATTTCCGATGAAATCTAAATCTAAACCTTTGGGTGGAATACAATACGTTATTTAGTTAGCAGCAGAGATGGATCCTCGAAACATGCGATACCTCAATACGCACGTTACTTGCATGGTATTGGCCTGACACTTTTTCCATAGGTACTTCGGTGGTGATTCTACAATTTTTATTTTATTAAATCACAAATATTACTGACGCAAGTAGAACATTGCAAAGCCCGAGAAATTGCCAGGTTCCTTTGGTTTCTGTACAGCAACATTATGCAAGAAATTAGTAATGTGTCAGATTCACTGCCAGTTAACAGCTCCCAACAAGAAATTACTGCATATCTCAAAGACGGTTTGTCACCTCTCTTTCTAGTGTGCTGGATTACTGGAAAAATATTCAAAATGTACAAAACTAAGACAAAATAATAATAATAGTAATAATAATAACAACAACAATAATAATAATAATAATAATAATAATAATAATAATAATAATAATAATAATAATAATAATAATAATAATAATAATAATAATAATAATAATAATAATAATAATAATAATAATAATAATAATAATAATAATAATAATAATAATAATAATAATAATAATAATAATAATAATAATAATAATAATAATAATAATAATAATAATAATAATAATAATAATAATAATAATAATAATAATAATAATAATAATAATAATAATAATAATAATAATAATAATAATAATAATAATAATAATAATAATAATAATAATAATAATAATAATAATAATAATAATAATAATAATCTCAAAAACAGACTGTATCAGAAACGTATTTTTCTTTCAAATGTCTAATATAGAGTTTAAAGATAAGTATACTGATTGTTATAAATTTTGTCTCATTAAATAAATATGTTATTTACACATGTGGTTTACACGTAAAGGGCGAGTATCTCGAATACGAGAACCCCTAGTGGTTTACTGGGAAAAGAAAAGAGTCAATTGGAGAATTTAATGTCATTACCGCACGTTGACCACGGTAGCTCAAAGCTTAAGAGGGACCGGACGGAAACTGGGATATCTTTGGCTCAAATTCCGGCTATGCCATTGAATTTTTCAGGTTTACTCAGGCTATTCTATTTTGTGTTGAAACTAGAAGTAGAAATGACGGTATCAAGTACCGAAGTATCGGGTACTGACAAAAAAGGACAAATTCCTAGTTAATAGAGAAAGTAAAAAATAAAATGGGAGTATAGTTTATATTTTTCACTAGACAACTGAATGGCGTAATCAAGTGGGCAGCATTATTTTGTCCAGAAAACCATCGGAGAGTTTTGCGGTATAATGTGTAGGTTTCTAGAAAGGAAATCCTATCACGCCTTTTAGAGAGACATAAGAGTGTGTGAAAAGATTATCGACACAGTGTGATAGGTTCTAAAAGGCAATAAAGAAGCGCCTCCCACCGATTTCCCTCAGCTGGTGAAATCGGATGTAAGCTTAGGCTGAGAAGATCGTCTCTTGTGCTGTGACGCGTGAGACTAAATGAGTCGACAAACTTCACATAAGTCAGTCCTTATTCGCGCTCCACGAAATCCTGATGAGTTTATTTTGAGAAAATCAATACGGCACTATACAGCTCTATACACCGAAAAATGGGAAAAATTGTTTACGCTTGCAGTACTTGAAGCTGATGAAGTAGCGTTATAACACTTTAAAGGCCTGTCAGAATAACCCGCTGATCCAATGTGCATCAAATTCAGTAAATTTGTCACGAGCAGTCATTGGCTTAGCAGCCCTAACCACGCACTGAACGCGGCTCTACAATGGACACATAAAATTATACGATGTGCTTTGTATTATGGTAAATCCCTCCGTGGGACGTATTATGAACAAATCTGCACGACATAAAACCACGCCAGTTATGTTGATGCGGCATACACTTTTTGCTAAGCCTGCTTATACCGTTTAATACCCAACACGTGCGTGTATTCTGGTAGTATTAAAGACGAGATTTACGTCAACTAGCAGCCGGAAGTAAGTAAAAACCAAGTATCAATGTTGGGTAAATAGCTTATATTTAAAGTGTAAGCACACTAAAAACAATATTAATTTTTCCTCATCCATTTCGGTGAGAAAGTGAGTTAGACTGGAGCTTGCACTGCTTTAAGGGTACCCATAACCAAAGTTTATTACGTACTTTGAAAAATTAACAAAGTAGTTTTATGTAGAAATTACTTTGAATCTTTAGCTTTAATTAATGATATAGCTTTTATTCTCAAATTTCCTTAAAGCCTTAACATGTGACAATGTTCTCTTATGTGGTTTTGTCAACATTTTCTCTGGTCACTAGGTCACTGGTTGATTAGTTTACCCTTCCTCCATTTCATTCACTATCACTTAATCCAGTCCATCTATATCGAATAGCGAACTTGGCGCAGCTGTACCTATGGTAAAGTTTTCGCATTGTAACTGCCGTTCTCTGTATAGCAGTGGCTCTGTGGTCGCATACCCCGTCAAAACCCCTGGCAGTCCTACGAAGAAAACTGGCTCCGAGATTATGTTCAACACACAGAGGACAGCCTCTGGCACACCCGCTGGTACTACATCACCGTGCTTTCTCCCACCCAGAGTATGACACACAACCATCTGCAGTACACTACCTATCTATTTTATATCGCTAAATTATTAATAATAATCCAAGTCATAACGACACAAATTGGGCCTGAGCCTGCCTATCCGACTATCGCCCCCATGCTCACATACGCAAGGCACTGGGGACGATACGATTAGGAGATGTGGTCAGTATGTAGGCACCCTTAGGCACCCCCACTCTTAACCAGGATGAATTCAACCCCTCAAATTCTTCATGATACTTAGTGGGCACCGCTCCTACACCCGTGATTTAAAATCGGCACCCTGTCCCCAAGGTTGGTATCAAACCCGGATAAATTCCATGTCACGAAACCAGTGTGCAACGCCCTCTAGCCTACTACACCACGGCGCAAAACGTTTTAAATTACAACTATAACATTTTTATTCATCTATTATTCTTTAACTAGAATGATATGACCCAATGACACTGTTTACATATACTTTCTTTTTGAGGGATATACTAGAACAATACTTTCATAACTTCCTTCAAGTCCCTTTGTTTTCACACTCAGTAAGTGCCTTGCATTCTTTATTATGGAAAAAAGACATTTTATAGATACCAACTATAATCTAAAGCAATTATAAACATTATGAATACACATTCTCCATTTTCCATATACATTTTAATTTACATCGATACCATCTGCCATCAATTTCAATTTGTCTACATCCATTATCTCCAGAACAACTAGTATTGATATTTAAACGATTAAATTAAATATAATATATTATTGTGATTCTGTTTTAATAACAGATAAAATATTGGGTGGCCCAAGAGATTAAAATACATTTAAAATGACCTGGGCATTGACCTCTCGGAATTCTCGTGTTAATTTTTTTCACTAATATATAATTATCATTTCATTGACTTATAGCATCAATTACTTTTCTTTGAATGAAACTCCATATGTATATATATACATAAATATATATGATGATGAATTTCGCCCTCTGTATATTTATGTTAGAAATTTACAAATAGTATTTATATTATTGCATTCACAACAATGGTCAAATCAAGGGCCTCTTATTTTGAAACATAGCTAATGGTCGTTTATTGGGTGCTTTTGTAACTTTAGATCACACACTCCATTTATTCATACTGCCAGATCCCGGGAAAGATACAGAGAAATCTTAGATATAGAAATATTTCAATTTTCCTACCGGGAGTCGAACACCAGGCCCGTCGCACAGCAGCTAAGTGCTCTATTGACTGATCTACGGGATCAGCACTTTTGAGAAGTGACAACAGCTGCGATATAGAATTGGCGTGCAGAACATGAGCGGGAAGGAAGGCACTGTAAGTGTAAATTTACCATCCCTCTAGTCCCCACTACTCTCCATACCCAGGTAGACAAAACTACCTAAACCGAATATAGTTGCGTGGAGTCTTCTCATTGCATTGGTGGATTGCAGTAAAACATGACTGAACGACGGGACTGGGAGAACAATTACTGTCTGTGCTGACAGACGTGAACAGTGTAAAATGATGCGCAGTGGCATGAGGCAGTCGGCCAGCCACTTGACGAGTAGTTGTAGCTATGAATTTAACATGGATGACGTCATTCGTTTGAGGCACCGCCTCTTTCCCCCACTCCTTTAATGCGGATCTGACTAATCACGACTATTTGCATGGACAGTATCATTCTTATCTTCACGGTGGTAAAGCATAGTTTAGATATTTTGTACTATACTTTATCTCAGTCATAAAACCTTGCCCCGCTGACATGTATCACTCCGCGTGCAACTACATTCCCTCTCACCCTAATTGGCTAATGCTTTCGTGCCATAGGCCATAGGCGGTGCCTTCCCGTCACATTTAAAACTGCAGTAAACGTCATAATAATTGCACGGAGATAAATAAAATCATACAAATAAGGATATGAAGGCATGCAAATATACAAGTTTATAATGAAACTGAGCAAGTTGAAACTGAATGAATAAGCAATGAAACTGAAACAAGTTTATAATGAAAGGCCTTCGGCCTTTTCCACTGGGATTTTTTTAAACCAGCATACATACCTTGCAAAAATGCTTCTCTTTCAGTCACCTGTCGTGTGTTCTTCATTCACCCAAGTCTCGTCAAGGTAGTATATTTTGTGACTTGTATCTCGGTACAGTCTGATTGTCCTTAAATAGCGTCTTCGCCACACAGCAATATCGCCCCTGGAGTGGTAAGTTTTCCTGTTGTCTCAATTTCAATGTCGCGATGTTCCTACGCATTTAACACACGTGTAAGTTCAAAGCACAGCTGTTCGACTTCTCTCACTGACAAAGACGGATCCTTCTCTGTGAGTGCATTAAACACATGCACCACGATTATTTTTTCGCCGCTTTGTAAAGGTTTTCCCTTGTTATGCTTCAGCGAAAAACTGGCGGTAGACTCTGCCATTATACATATAATAAGTACTTGCGCAATAAACGATCAGTTAAATAATTTAGCTCTCGCACTAGGCACACTACACCTTCGAATGGCGATGTAATCCAGTTCAAATCAGGGGCAGTGATAAAAGTCATATAAACAAATATGTCATCACTACCGATAAAGCACGTGCTATCGTGCCATGTGCTTGAGAGCAAAGGAACCTCCTCTTTTCTTCGTTTAAGAATTAACATACATTTCAGATAAATCAACTCTTTTGCGTAATCTATTTAATTAAAACAGTTACGAAAATATAAATTTGACAATTCTCTTCCAACATATAAAGACATATCACCATGTTAAATAACGAACTAAATTTTACCGCACAACAGTCTATACTACAATTGCAGCCAATGAGAGGTGATAAGGTCACGTGACCGTTAAGAGATACGGGGCAAGCATATGTGAAACAAGGATTGGTTCAATCATGCTGTAAATAATAAGGCGGAACTGACTCAACTCGCCACGTGTTAGATGCTACATGCACTCACACAAGTTTTGCAATTCTAGCAGTATATATAGCAGCGCTAAGTTCTAGACAATAATAAATCTATGAGTTGGTTCATTTCTGAACAAAAAAAATCATTAACTTTACTGTGTATAGTACTTTTAGTTAAATCGACCTATCTCTCCATGCACTGTTTGCATTTACGCGATTTTCCCTGTGTTCTTAGAGTTCCGAATACTTCATGTTCCATTCTAACTCTATGTACACTATTTGCGGAATCACCAACGAGATTATCAGTTTCTTTCTCAGTGTTTTTTTTTTTTTTTTTTTTTTTAAGCACCACGAAACAATGCGCCATCATTCGCGTCTCGCCGCTTTTTAAGGTTTGCCCCGATTGTGTTTAACTTCGTCTGAAGCACCGGCCTGCTCCAGGATGAAAAGCATACTGATTTTAAACTGATTTATAGTCGCGCTGGTGGAAAGGTTATCATGGATTTATCTTTGTTAACAGAAACCTCTCAGATAACGCACTTGTAAGACTGAGAGGGGTACTGACGTGCTTACCGGTCGTGCGCTAAGCACCAATGAACGCATCACTTCAACCAATGGAATTCGCAGAAATCACAAATGACAGATATATCTTCACTCCACGAGGAGTAATCAGTGCGTTAGCTGAGAGGTATCTACTACTACAGATAAATCTATGGTAACCGTTCAAACAGCGTCATTTTGCATAAGTGATCTTGGACTTGTGATGTACGCGAGATGTACAGGAAATACAGTGTTCAATATCAGAAGCAACTCAACACTATAAACAATAACATCTTAATCAGCATTCAGCTCAATACAGACCTCGCTGCGAGAGAGCTACCTGGTATAGGAGTGCAAAAATATTATATAATAGCAGTGTCCTTTAGTAATTGTTAAATAAATGCAGCTTAATTTTACATAGTAAGTTAAAGGTGTGTTTAATTTCTCCTGTCTTTTGTCTAATCTGTATATAGTATACAGAACACATCTATGTGGTATGTGAAGCACAAAGATAAAATTTCGGCCTATTACGTTTATAAGAATCGAAACATGTGCATACTTTTCTCTCTCCGAAATTAGCTCTCGCACAGAAGTGACCAGAAAACTACTTACAGGGGGTTTATGGTAGGAATGCAAATAAAAGAAAACGCCCATTATCTTCGCTAAACCAATCAACAGCTTAACCGTATTCTATTCCAATATCTGTCTCTGTCTCTTTTTCCACCCAGATGTTAATAGCAGGATTAAACTGGATTGAGATAGATTATAACATTGGATACATTACGAGCTTCTCCTAGCAAGGAATTTCAATGCGGCTCATGCTGGAGCCTATAAACCTTCAAAGCAACATACGCTTGTGCAGTTCAGGACAGCATGGTTTGTATTTGTAAACACGTTTCCCAAGCTGCACCTCTTTTCAAGCAAATCACTGCCCTATGTGTAAAACTGTATAGCATATTGACACTGAACAAGAGCCTGCCACCCAGTAGTGTTTCGGATGAACATCTTCGATGTGTTCTACGTGTAAGTTCGCCTAGTTTACAGCCGAGCATTGAAACACTAATATTTAAAAGGAAACCAGCAAGGATACCAATCGTGTAAATTAATTATGACCACCTCACTATTTCACAAAGTATATTTTAAATAATTTTAATGCACTTTTTAGATATATTGCATCGTTTATTTTTAAGAATACAGTATTGAATGTATTGAAATATCTTCAGCAGCGTAAGGGAAATATTTATCACTGCATAACAACTATTGTATAACAAAACAAGATAAAGTTAATAAAGATGTTAATTTTATATAACTGTTTCTTTGTCAGTTGTGCTAGAGTCAATTACGTGATGAGAGAGCCATTTGCCACAATGTCGCCTAGCATTGTCGACACCTCCTTCATTCATATTCTGTAGTTTCAACTTTGTTCGTGCTTTCCAAGCCAACCCTTGAGTTAAAAAAAGAAAAAAAAAAACAAAAAACAAAAAAAAAAACAACAACAAAAATCTTCATTTCCTTGGGTCGCAAAAGAACTTTCATTTAAAACGCGCCGGCCCTCGTAGCCATGGTCGTTAGAACGTATGTCTTTAGCGTTCCACCGCGTAGAGGGTCGGGGGTTAGAGTTCCGCCCTGGGCATGGGTGTTTATGTGTATAGTGTATGTTTGTGAAACTACAGAAAACAGATAGGTGATTAAACGGAAACAATAAAAACAGTTAAATAAGGAAGAGAAAAATATCTATATATTATATATATATATGTTTTGATTTAAAAAACGCAAATGACTGCCACTGTGCCACACGTCACCTGATTGCTTACCTGTCAGGTAGAAGGAAAAAGGAACGGGTGACTGTAGGGGTAAACATTTCCACTTCGGGTGCTCATCTTGCCGCCCTTGGTCCAAAACAAGCCAATCACATAAATGCAATTATGAAGGGGAAAAATAAAAGGCGAAGACGCTGTAACGATGTCATCAGACCTCTTTTAACTCTCCATTTCAACTTCCAATTGGAGAGCGAAACTTAGCAACATGTGCTGCTAATTTTGTGAGGGGAGGTTAGAGTAGTCTAAAGTGTTGCGTATGTTTAATGGAGAGCTATTCAACGATACTTGAAAACAATGCACACCTACGTGACTTGTGCTGTCAATAAATTAGTACGATACGAGACAAGGTTATTCCATTGCCTACCTAGGGTCTGGAAATTTGAATAATCTTATGACTTAAATATAAAAATAAAAACCACTCTTGAGATTTGGTTTATAATAAAATTTGCAAGTGCTTGCAAAGCACCTACGTTTTCTATGACAATCTCTCTTTCTTCCAAATTAGTGGAGGTGTGCCAATTTTCATGAATATATCTTTTCATGGTACATAAGCATAATTTATTGTTGAACTTATATATTACTTTGTTTATCATGTATTAGTAGTTATAGAAGCTGCCTACTGCATTCTGCCTAAGTTCGATGGCAGATTTCACTGACACTACAAATGTTGAGGTCCCCTGAATTGAGAAAATCATTTCTAGACGTTTTTGTACAATGTGACATAACGTTATCCCTTTTAAAACTTAGTTTCATTTTTAGAATTTGAAAACGTTAATTGTAGTTGACATTCAAATATGAAACCGGAATAGGACGCTTCTTCTACCTGCTACTGCTAAGCGGTAAATAAATGAACACAACTTCTGCATTTATGCCAAGTAACACAAGCAACAGAGCTCAATTTTCGCTAATATGCTGCTATTTTCACTAAACTAGGGGCTTTCACAAAGTTTATAACGATACACGTTTCGAGTTACATACAAGAGCCTTCATTAATTTCACGTCATTAACTTCATTACTCCAGTTGAGTGCTGCAGCCTAGCCGCAATTAGTTGGAAAAGCAATGTTAGCACTCATATTAGATGTATGGCTACACATATTTAACTGAACTTGTTAGTCGTAATATTTTTAGACCTATCTGAAATTCCGAATGGCTGAATTAACATGTGAATCGGTTACTGTTGACACCGGCTGTTTCCATTACAATGTAGCAATCTTGTTACTATCATCTATTATCTCGACTACTAGTCATGTTCTGTATTTTGTGAATGTTAAAATTCGTCAACTGTATTATCAGACTCAATTCATTATATGCATGGACGTATTCTCCCATTTCGGTTGAATTAATTCGCGTGAATATGAAGTGGAATATAGTGATCATTAATAGAATTTAAAAATCCCCGTTAGAGACATGACAGTGACCAGATATAGAGACGCGACAGCCGTCACTAATTATGAATGATAGATACCACTTTCTAACTACTGCGTGTTGGGTTTTAATATAACCAACCGGTCCTAAAATGCGTGTGCTGAATAATGAAAAAATTCTCTGCGTTGCATTCACATAACACAAGCATATAAAAAGTTTAGTATTATATCTACTTATTAATACAGATAATCTTTCAATTTAAATTTATACATTTCGTCGAAGAATAGGCAACAAAAGCGATAGCAAGGTTAAAAGGACATATCACTATTTAATTGTTTTCAAATTCTAACAGTGACTTACCAATTGAGAAAACTATTTAAATTTAAAATAAATAACAAATATTTTGCAATTCTACACAAATGAACAGGCCATCACAAAAAATTCAAGACATAATTTCATTTATCTTGCAAGCGTTAAACATATCGAAGGTTCATTTTGGAAAAAATGAAAAATAAGTAACTTTTACGATGTAAAGAGTGGTATGAGGAGTAAGGTTTGCTTGAGGTGCTAAACTTAATTTATGTATTCAACCGAATATTCTTATTAACATGTTCCCTCTCACATAAACAGAAACCACAGAATTTATTTATTTTTAATTCACGTCCTCTCCTATCAGACCATGAATGAAATGGGTGAAATTAATGTTCAAATAAGCCCAGAGTCCATAGAAGTTATGAGTTACCCGACATTTGTCTTAAAAATAAGGGAAACTCCCGGAAAAAATCTTATCCAGGTATCTCATCCTAACCGAGATTCTAACTCTAGAACTCTTGAACGTGAGGCAGACACGTTACCATCTGCGCTACCGAGGCGTGTGCACACGCAAAGCCCCCCCCCCCCCCCCCACACACACACACACACACGCATACATTCTGTCAAGAAGGTACCGGGAATTGATCACATAAAAATCTCGTATATGAGGGGATTCGAAATTATTGTCACTTAGTTGGTACATCTTTCTTCTATATCCACGAAGAGTTTGATTGTCATCTGTCATCTAGTTTGCTTACAGGTCGCCATTTTGTTAGTGCATCTCAAAGGTGTGATGCGATTTTACCATGAATAAAAATATTCAACAAAGTATATGTCTCAAATTTTGCATTACAAATGGTATTTCGTGTGCCGAATCGCTGAATCGACTTTACCATCGTGCGTATGATTATTACATCCAATAAGTATAATCCAACACTTATAATGTTAGTCACTTTCAAAGTATATACGAAATGTCTTTAAATTTTAATTGCTTTAGTTTTAAAGTTCTAAAGCTCTATTCGTTTGTTTCTGGTGGTGATATAAAGAGTGGAATTTCAAAGTTAGCACACAGACATTCCTTCAATCATTCCACTTATGTGTGTGTTTGTGTGTGTGAGAGAGAGAGAGAGAGAGAGAGAGAGAGAGAGAGAGAGAGAGAGAGAGAGGGGGAGAGAGAGAGATAAAGATACAGTCAAATGCTCACACACCATGCTCCTTTGAGGGGAACACAACACTGAAATCTGTTCTTTGGTTTTGATTTTGTAAAAATTGCGTTGAACGTTTGTCATATTTTAATATATCACTCTACACATTTCTAAACTATAATTTTTGTAAATTAAGTTTGTAATTAACAGATATATCATGTAAATATTTTATTTTTTAACTATAGAGACAAAATATTAAAAGATGATCATTTTAGAAACGGTTTTGTCTTTAAAAAGGGAAGCACTACAATAACTAGAAATGATACCTGAAAAAAATGAACCTTTCTGAAAACACTTTACAGCTTACAGGTTTTTATTAAAGTCCTTCTCTCGATCTAATACCCCCTTTTAAATTATATTGACACATGAAATGCTATATAAGTAATTGATATTTATACTATAGGTATTCAGTTAGATGCTCAAACCTGGCATAACATTTTAAGCTCTGTTTAACAGAACAGAAATGCAGTACTATAATAAAAATATAGTAAGTACATTTTTGCAACTAACACCGCACATTACATACAAAATATCCCTTAATTAGCAATACAATTTGGTATCAGATAGAAGACCTTTGAAGCACATTTTTCGTTAAGGCATGCATGGATTGTAATGCTTCCTTTCACTGCAAACAGATTTTATGTGATTAAAGTGGGCCGATCCTACAGTACGGAATTGAAATAATTAGTGTACGACAATTAAATTGCAAATCATTAATGTTCCAGGATATTCTTTTTTTGGCCCAGACACAAGCACAAATCATAGCAAAAGGAAATGAAAATATTCCTTTCATTACTCACTACTAGTACGTAGTAAGCAGGGGCGGCCGGTGAGGTATTGTATTGATGGTGCCATAAATAAATAAGGGTTGTTAAAATATAAATATGTGCACCAATTACGAACGATTTAGGTAATCTTATCAATAATCCAAACTATTTTATAATATACTGTACCATACAGAACGTACAGGGAAACGGAAATAGATATTTATTACATTCGTACTCTTGTTACGCACAGGTGTAACGAGTACAGTAACAGTTTGATAATACAGTTCATGGAGAATGTGATACGAAGCGTTCGTGTACGATTTCGTGATAGAGAGAAAGTTATTGTTATTGCTTTAGCCATAAATTTCCTCGCACTGAAATCAAACGAAACAAACTCGAGAAATCTTTGTCTCACACTCACAAACACATACGAGCGAGCACACACGCACGCACGCACACACAAGACGCAATTTTTCACTGCAAAATGAGTAATCTGAATTTTTAAAAATGGTTTAATGAAATTACTAACTTTTAAAAATTAAAAGCATTGTACTCACCGAAAGCAGCAACTCCGTGACTTTATGAAGACAGCTTCAAATGAATTAGTAGGAACAGTATTGAAAATCCATTCGTCGCTCCTTCTTGTTGGCAAATAAATCTATCACCTTTGAATTGAAATTGTCAATTTTGCACACGAACAGCTTTTCACAGGACAGCATTCCTAAGGCACTCAATCGCTCTTCTTTCATTGTGTTTCGTAGAAAAGTTTTAATCCTCTTGAGCATTGAAAAGCACCGCTCAGCTTCTGATGTCGAGATAGGCATAGTGATTAACAGTTTCAAAACTTTAACTGTCTCTTCAAAAGTAGCACAGAGTTCATCCTCTAGAATCAGCGAAAGAAACGGAACCGCACCGGAAGCTGCTCTCAACTCAGGCCTAGCATAGAACACTTAAAGCTCTCCCTTCAACTTTCTTTTCTCCAGAAATGTATATGTGTCCGTAATTTCAAGATATTTGTCTGGGAAATGTGTTACATAATTGTCAAACTGGCTTACATCAAATAAGTTGGTTGCAATTAGGTGCCCAGTGAACTGAAAACGTAATTTTATTTCACAAAATATGGCATCACACACCTCCAAAGCATTTTGCTTTTTGTTATTATCATCAACCCTTGCTCTCTTGTAAGGCATTGTTTCGTCATTTTCAAAACTAACCTGACTGATGGAGTCAATGTCATCTCTGATGTTTTGCATTATTGTTTCAAAGTTATGAATGTCTTGTTTTACCTTGGTTGGTTCAGTTGTCTTCTTTTGAAATTGATTAAAAAGTATGTCCACATGAGGCATTATCTTATAGAAAAACGATAGTCAGAAAATGAAGTCTCTATCTTGCAGTCTTTGTTTGTATGAACCAGCTTTTTCAATAGTAGAGGGTAATTTTATGTTCTCACTCGTTTCAATTGTTTCCATGACAGTAATAAGCTCCTTCCGGTTTTCATAAATATCCTTTACTACTCGCGAATGGTAATTCCATCTTGTGAGAGACACACGGGGTAAGCTTTTCTGAATTATGCTATGCAACACTTTCTATCTTTGTGGCGAATTTGAAAAGAAAGAAGAAATGCCTGAAAGATGTGCAAAGAAGATGCGGGCTTTGCGATTAATTGAGGCTGCAGTAGACATTATAAGGTTTAACTGGTGCGCATAGCAATGAATGTAGTGCGCATTTGGGTATTTGTCTTTTATTAATCTCTGTACTCCGTTTGACTCGCCACTCATAATGTTTGCACCATCGTAACTCTGAGCTATTAGTTTTGCTCGGTCATCTCCAATTAAGGGTTCGATTTCTTTCAGAATACACTCCGAGATAGACTGAACATTCTGACCTTCTGGATTAACAAAATTCCAAAATATTTCAATGGGGGTTCCATAAACAATATATCGCAAAACAATAACCAACTGAAATTCGCAAGACACATCAGTGGTTTCATCCGCGATTATTGCAACCTAATCCGCACGCTTTATTTGTTTGCGAACTTCCTCGTGATACACTTCCAACATGCACTGCAGGAGTTTGGTTTGAACAGTCCTAAAAGTGCCTTTGAATACTGATGACTGACTGAGATGCACTTGAATTTCTTTATCCAACTCCGCACTAAACTGAATGAGCTCACGAAAAAACCCCTTATTTTGAGAGGCGTCAGATTCGTCGTACCCCTAAGAGCCAGCTCCAAAGCACCACAGAACCGAATACAGTTTATAATTACGTTCAATATATACCTGTTCTTGTCTACTTGTTTGTTATGGCTGTTAACTGCCTATACTGCGAATCTAATTTGTCCTGAATATTGGTTTTGCCTAGAAATGAAAGACTCAGAACATTGTCCATGTGTCGCTTCGATGTTTCATGCACTTTCATTTTAGACCATAAATGCCCAATATCAGTTATTCCAGTCTTACACAAATGGACATCTCCCCCAAATAACACACAAGGAAAACAAAAAACTTCTTTGTTTTCATCACAGCCGCAAATCCAGTTGTTCTTTTGATAAATATCCGGATTAAACTTACGGCATCGATTTTTTGTTTGCTGCTGCAGATTCAGTGGCCTACCTATTGTTTTTATCTGAATTTTTTCACTTAGAGTCCTGTTACTAAATGAAGTTTTCAGTAATTCACTCACCTTGTTCATGTTCGTAACTTTACAGTGAATTTTAACTTAAAGAAAAAACACTGAACACTGTTTTAAAAATCCTTACTCACGATGAACTACAGCATTACAGGAGCACATACAGAACTACTGTACCATTGCTTTGAAAACATGTGTCCAACACATGCTGGACGCGCGGGTTTTATGTTCTACCAACAAAACTGCTGCTGTGAAATATGCACATGTTGAAATACTGTCTCTAAATTTTAAAATCTAATACTATATTCACATTGAAACCCAATTAATTTTGTTTATAAGGATATCTATGTGTTGTGTTTCTACAAGTGATTTCATTAAGCATTAATTTGCGTTTTGAAGTTCCTCAGAATTAACTGCAGTAGGATGGTGACACTGCATTAAAGGAAGGTATAGCGCAAAATGTATTCTTACCATTGTCTTTCGCTAGGTGGCAGGATCGTGGTTCTCTGAAGTCCCGTGTTTTACTGCACTCTAACGGGCAAAGCGTAAGTTATGCGCCAGAGAAATCCCGGCACTACCTTCTCTGACTTTCTTCCATAAGAAGCCGTGTATAAGCACACATCTTAGCCCCTAGCCCTAACACAGGCGTTTATGAGCGTAGACGGTGCCGTTCTGGAATCGGCACCAAACTACGGAAAACAACCAAGAGAGAGCGCTGGCGTTCAACGCGCCTATTCAAACGAGGGAGCAACTACTCATAAACAATTCCTTTTGCGCAATTCTTATACACTTCTCTTTCTTTCGCTTTCATACAGATGGTGCCATGGCACAGCGGCACTACCTCAGAAGCCGCCCCTGGTAGTAAGATCTTTTATCCCTATGAACCGAGAGATCCAAAAGCATACGAAACGGCTGCGTGGTGTTTTGCTGCCCGCCTCTCGGCACCAGTAGTCATTTGTTGTTATCATAAAAAGGTGAGAATGAAACCTTGCAACATTTTTAAAACTACTTTTAAATGCTTTACTTAACATGTTGTTAAAGGAGATACGGAAACTGGCCATCGCCGTCGCCCATACATGTTTGGCACCTCTTTAGGAAACCATACATTACTCGCAGAGGTTCACATTGAGAAATGCTGGCAATGTCCTGACGGATATTTTGCTTAATTCTTCCAGGGTGCGTGGGCTTGTCTTGTACACGTTATGCGTAAAGAAATAGAAATAGAGATAGAAATGACAAGGGGTAAGTTCGGGAGACCAAGAAGGCCATAGATTTCTACTAATTATTCTGTCACACATTTCCAATATGCTCATCAAAAGATTGGCTGTATGAACTGTTGCACAGTCTTGAAAAAAGACAAAATCACCTCCCTGTCGTCAATTCTCAAGTAAAGAGGGCAAAATTATATTCACGTAGGTACGGGTGTCAACTGTTGACTCGAAAAAAAAAATTGAGCCTATAACTCTTTCTCCCTAATGGAGAAATGACAGCATTTTTCAACGTAACTATGGCGAGTGATGGATAGTTTCCTTAAGAGGCGCCAAACATATTTGGACAGCGGTGGTGGCCAGTTTCAGCGTCTCCTTTAATAACAAGAGTAAGTAAAGCCCTTAAAAGTAGTTTTAAAAAATTTGCATTTTTTCCCTGCGCATTTCTATGATAGCGACAGACCTCAAAGGGCGCCGAGGGCGCGGACAGCCAGTACGGATATTTTTGGATCTCTCGACATTATCCCCATAACAGGAGTTGAAATACAGACCTTGCATCGATGTAGCAGGCACTTTATTTCAGCTGTCAAACTCATTATGTATGTTGCAAGTTGATAATACTAGTAAAAATTAATTTTATATACCAAAATACTTCATGTAGCTCCATAAAAGAAAACGAAATAAGGTCTTATCAGATTGACGCGCTGGTGGGGCGACGGGCCCACCTCTCCTAGCCACTTTAGTGCCGAATGTAGCTTGTCATTAGAACGTCTTCTTTATTTCCAAAAGGATTGTTCTCTGTTCACCACAGTACTGGTTACTCGGTTTCAGGAATTAGTACAAAAAGAGTACAGCTTGGAATCTCTGTTCGCTTGTATAATTTGCCAGTTTGCACTGTCTGCGGGAATTATGATGATCAAACCATCGATTTGGAAATGGTTCATGGTAAAACCTCCTACTTCCACGATCAAAAACAGAAACTTCTGTTGCTCCATATGCATATCCACCAAATCATTTATCCCAGCCAAATTTCACTGTTCTATATGTAAGCACGAACGAATTGAAGAGCTATTTCGTT
Organism: Mantis religiosa; assembly: GCA_030765055.1. Lineage (NCBI taxonomy): Eukaryota > Metazoa > Arthropoda > Insecta > Mantodea > Mantidae > Mantis > Mantis religiosa. Next base: position 145,389,376 of record CM060951.1, read on the forward strand.
TCAAATATAAACATGTGCACTTCTGCAGCTTAATATCCCTTAATAAAATATTTGTTTTTTTAATATGCTCATAGAAGTACATGCATGTTTTGTTTTATTGCCATGTATTTTAATATATAATCCAAAATAGTATTCTAGTAATTTCGAAAGGGATCTTGAAACGTACATTTATAAATTTGAAAACATATCCAGCTTTGCAACTAAATGTATGCATATTTAAATTTACTTAAAAGTATTGGATCTCACTGAACTGCTTACGAACAGAAATAAAATAGCTTGAATCTCTCTGCAGAAAAGATCAGGTTTTAATATCCAGATTAAGAATAGGCCACTCGAAATTCAGCCACAGCTATCTTCTACAAAAGGATCACCCACCCATCGTCAGCAGTGTGACACACAACTCACGGTAAAACATCATCGTGGAATGTCCGTTGCACAGCCAATGGAGACAGCACTACCATATACCCAATGTTCTCCAAGAGGCACGGGCCCAAATGACCTCGTTGTCGACGGGCCCTAAAACACCACACACTCACTCACTCACTCACTCACTCACTCACTCACTCACTCACTCACTCACTCACTCACTCACTCACTCACTCACTCACTCACTAACTCACTCACTCACTCACTCACTCACTCACTCACTCACTCACTCACTCACTCACTCACTCACTCACTCACTCGCTCACTCCCAGAGGCACTCGGTTCATTTCTAATGTAAATAAAGATAGTTAATTTCCTTAAAAAGATAAATATGTATAATCATATATAATGTTCAATCAGTTGTAATGTTAAAATGATTATGTTCTCCTTGTATTGTCTTTTATATTGTTATGTTAAATAACTATGTAAACTTTATTATATAACAGATGTTCTTTAAAATGTTTTAAATGTTGTAAAGTCGCGATATGTCTTCCAGAGTTAAAGCGACTATAAGCAAGTTAAGAAAAAAATAAAATAGTTTGCACAAATACATAAAAACTATCATTTACTTCCACACGTTTTAATTGAGCACAAGAATTTTAAAATCACCGATTTATCCGTGATCACTGAATTTAATAAATTAATGCCTTGAACTTAAATGTGATTAATTCTACTGGACCCTAAACTTGATAGCGATCTTCCACGCTCAAGATATGTTGTCACTGAATTTTCTCTTTCATTATTTCCATCAACTTTGTATAGTGTTTGATCATACCACTCCAGTTTAGGAATTCCACTAATCAACGTATTGCTTTCAAAGTACACCAATTTGTTTAATTATTCGTATTAAGGCATAGAACGAGGGAGAATTGGGCTGCAAATGAAATGAAATGTGTAGTGTTTAACGCCCGCTTTTACTACATACGGCACCGCAGGAGATGACACTGATGATACATGAGATGAAGATGGAGGACCGGTGGAATGAGATGGCGGAGGAAACCGGAGATCCCGGAGAAAACCCGCCCCAGCGCCGTGTTGTCCAACACAAATCTCACTTTGCGGTCGCATGGGATCGAACCCGGGCCGCTTTGGTGAGAGCCAAGCGGCCTAAACACTGAGCCACGGAGCGGCCAGAATTGGGCTGCAGTGCAATCCAATCTTCTTGTCTGCCAATCTTCAAGAATGATTATCCTTTTGCCTCCAATGATGACTCAATTGTTTAGGAACCAGACTTTAGTGATACTGCCTTCTTTATTAACAATATACATTTAAGTAACAGATCTCTTTGCATCATGATTCCTTTCGTTTTAAATAAAATTTAAAGCATTTTACACCTATTAACACCATTTTTGCCAAACTATTGGCAGGACAACAAATTCTTCAATTACTTAATTTTAATCCGTCTCTGTTGCCTAGGTCTATCTCACGTTCAAGAGGTCCCGAGTTCGAATCTCGACCAGGGAGAGTTATCTCAATAAAGCTTTTTCCAGGGTTTTACCTAATCCTGAAAGATAGATGACGGATAATTCTAAACTCTGTAGAACCTGGACTCATTTAGGCATCATTTCACTCACTTCATTCATTAATGATCCGATATGACTTATAGTTGGAGGAAATTTAAAAAAAAAAATCCACTTGATTTTAGCGTGTTTGTTGAGCATTTTTCAACCAACCCAAACTTTCTCGCTCTCTCTCTCTCTCTCTCTCTCTCTCTCTCTCTCTCTCTCTCTCTCTCTCTCTCTCTCTGTCTGGAGGAACAACAACTACTATGCTCATGGATAGGAGAATAAATTCAGATTTTTTTTAAGATGCTGCGGAGATAGTGTTTCAGTCAATAAGCACAATATGAACGTTTCGATTCTTCTCTGCGTATCCGACACAAAATAAAATTTGATTGTTATAATCAGGGAACGTTGGCTTAAAGTGATGCGCAGCAAATCTAATTTAATTTGTTCCCCTAGCAGCCTGATCTTCAGACCACGTATAGAACATCCATCATTTTGAGGATAGTCGCACACAACAAAATGCATAAAAGCTGACTCCTGGAAAGTTTGAATTTCAGTACCCAATAACATATACATAATTTTCACAGGTGACGAAAAGTCAATAATATATTAATTTAAAAATATATATAAAGAATGAAAACTTCACTCTAAGGTGACCTTTATGCGATGTTGGGAATCAGAGAGCATAAGGCGTCATATACGTAGTTGCCCTTGTTAGGGCATAGCCACTTCAATAACGGAATTTGGGGTTTTCTGGGTAGCGGGTGTAGCTTAAGTTAGGGAGAAATACCAAATGAGACACATGGTCTGAGGTGACGCGTGTAGTAAAAGCGGACGTTAAACACAACATATTTCATATTCTCGTTTTCTTGAATTCCTTAGACGTTCCCTCTGCCATACTGATATAAAGTAGAGTAGCACTTTTTCTTGGTTTGTTTTTCCCTGGGTAGAGTGAATTATGTCCTCATAGTATACCCTTTAACTATGTAATTGAAAATCAGATCAGCATATTTTTCATTCTTCCTCTTCACTGTAGCCATGTATTTGGTTCTCCCGCTACGTCTATTCGCAGGTTAATTTCGCTTCCAAAAATATCCCTAATTAACTTTATTTTGTCAGTAACAATGGAAGAATATAGTACAGCAAAATGGGCGCTTTTGGGGAAGGCGATTAAAGACAATAATATCTTAGTTTTATATTGTGTCTTCATAGACAACAATAACGTTTTAACTCCACTGGCTGGAACAGAAAAGGTGTAGGATCCAAAATATATTTTGCGTCATGTTGAATTTGTGCTGTTTTGACAAAAGAAAAACTTCTGTTTGGCGGTGGACATGTTTAGCTTAGAAAACATCTCTTCTTTATACTAGACTGAGACGTAAACAAAAGTGAAGTCAACAACCTGGTGATATCAGGCAGTAATAAAATGGGATCAATGCTCCAGAACGAAAACAAACTTGGTTCGAAAGAAATCTGTTATACTGCAAAAATGTTTTCCTTGTTCCTTTAACGTGTTTTATTTCCTTACTTATTTTATATAAAATAAAGTAAATAAACATAAACATAATAAAGATCGTCTAATTTAATCATATGAACCTCTCTTGCACTGAAAGCATATTAGCGCATGGAGTCCTAACGAAAAATTGTTCAAAGAAGAGTATTTACCTGATCCAAAAGCGTAATCTATTTTAGAAATGTTCTGTGTTAATTACTATTGACATTTACAGGTGTAAAATAAACGCTGTTTTTGTTTTCAGACCCAATTATAGGGCACTTCACAAACAGCCTTATTTTATAGATATTTCATATAGGTATAAATGAACACAAAATGCTGAAATTAAAAGAAGTTTCTCCAGCGGTAGCTTGGCACACCAATAGGTATTTGTCATTAGTACAGGTTATGTTGGACACGACACGCGAACTTCTCCAGTTTGATGATCAGGGAATCTGTTTTTCAGGTGCTTGAGAACATCAACACCGAAGAGAGGAAGGTTCATTAACGGTTCTGCCAAATCCTCCAATGGACCTCGAGTTAGGATCTTCAGTACTGACAACACATCTTGAACTAGTTACAGGTAAACTGGTATACACATATGGAGTCTGATACCCTGTTATAATACAAATATTGTAATTGTTTGTAATATTATAATAAGATTCTAATTGCTTTATGTGTTATATTTTTATAGAGTTGTTTTCATTTACTGTGGTTTAATTAAGATAGAAAAACTTCATGCTATATATAAGCCAAACATTTGCTTATTATAGATCAGGTTACTACTTACTAAAACAGAAGTCGGCTTGTCAAAATCTGAAAATGCATAAGTAGTACATAGCACGCTGCAGGTTCTTTGAGTGGTTACGTGTACTTGTTAATTAGCAAATTAAATTGTCAATTAGAAGAACATTCAATTAGTAGGTAATTAAAATATACTTAAACGTAATAGAGTATTTACATTTGCATTTTTATACATTATTTACATTATATAAAGTAACGTTAATTAACATTTCTCGTAAATATATCGTCCAGAATCAGCTTCATTTAAATATATTTAATAATTCCACGTTGAAAGCCATGCAACATCTGCGACTATATTGATAGTGAATGCTAAGCTTAATACAATTATATAATTGAATGTGTCTCCAATGTTATTTGATGTCATTTGCACTCTATTTCAATTAATTTGAAATGACCCTCTAGAAGAGAAAAGTAAGCATGTTAACCAAACATTTACTTTGGAAACAGACATGCAGAGAAAACAAAGGCTTGTGGAATGAAGTTGCTATAAATTTTCCTAGAAAATCTCTGCTCACAGCGCTTAAAACTTGTTGAATTGATTAATAATCATTTTCCAAGAAATACAGAAAGATATAAAGTTAGGCTATCCTTTAAGCGCATACAGAAATACCTTTTGAGGGAATGTTATGCTTCACGTTAAGTGGGATCATACATGATGCAACATATCACACCAGGTGATCAAGTATAGATCAGATGGAAATGTAGCTGTGATATTTCATGCTAATAAGCACTTTGTCTTCCACAATAATATAGTAATTTAGTAATTTAGATCTAAATTACCATCATTGACAGATCGTTAAGAAAGCAACTCATAATCGTGGTCTGCGGTTCTAATCCCGAAAGGTCCATCTTCAATCACAGTTATTTTTCAGTATTCTCAACTGGCAAATGCTGGAAAGGTACCGTAAACTTAGGCTCGGGGAAATTTCTTTACTGAATTTCATTTCCCTGCTATAATTTCATGTCATGCATCATCAGTATTCGTAAACTTCAATTTAATTTGTAGGCACAATGGGCATTGAATTAGACTAAATAAAAATGCCTCATATCATGTTATCGTCTACCTCTAAATACTGCAGTAAATAGGCGCCTAGCTTAAGGTTGAATTTAGAATTCGTCATCACTCTTGCAGCATTCATACTGCTGTTAAATCATTCTTATTTTCTGTACTACCAGGAGATTGCACTAAATTCATCCAAAAAATCGGTATCGAAGTTTCACTGAAATACTTGTTTGAGTCTCCTTTGTAAAAAATAAAGGGGGCATACGTTACTCACATTACTTGTATTGAATTGGACTGGATTTGATTGGATTGTTGAGGAGATTCGGCATCTCGACCAGACTGGTCTTTTTTACCCAGATCCCAAGTGGGGTACCCCGGGAAGGAGGATAAGGCGAGAGGAAACAGAGGGCGGCCGACCCCAAGAAGTCACTACAGTACAGAGGGCGGGGTTCCTACATTTTACCAGATATAAATTACCCGGCGGTGGGATTAGGACAATCATCATCACACCTACCGTGGACCAGAAACAGTCACGAGGCAGCTTCGGAGCCTGGAGGCCGCCCTCCCAGAGCAGGATACTCCAGGCAGTCTTGCACAACTGGCATCCCGCCTGCCGCGCTTCTGAATCGGACCACCAGGCCGGCTCGGAGATCGAAGTCCGTCCTGCCGGAAGGAAAAGCATTTTCCTCAGAGCTTATCATCCTGCCATGCACCTGAGACTTCTGCCGACACTTTAACTCTGAAAAAAAAAAGCATCAGATGAGTTATGATGTAAAGTAATAATGGAAGTAAAATGGAAGGATGTAATTAACCTACCCAGCATTCGTCTAGCGACCCGGGAAAACCCCCGAGAAATCCCATGGGTCAGGAAGGTCAGCCACGGCAAACAAACCCGGGCCTCCGAAATGCGGGCCACAGACGAACCATCCCGCTCGGTTACTCACATTATTTTCTCTGCTCACTCTTGTACAAATTATTCGTACATGCAATTATTATTCTACCTGCTTCAAGCTCGAGATAAATTTTTGCAGAAATGTTTTATTACACACTTCCACGTATGTAAGGGGAATAAGAGAAAACCGTGAGCTTAAGCTATAGTCAAGTATTTTATAAAATTGTTGCTATGTAATGCCGTTCTATTTGCATGGTCAGAAGCAAAACATAATAACTACTTCCCGTTTTATAAAAGTATTTAAGACCAACAAGAACTATCTATTAAATGCTTTTTCTAACTTATTTATTGATCGATCTGCCCATCTACGTTCTACAGATAATTGATCATAGACATTATTTACATACATTATACAATGAACAACAATGAAATTGGAAATCCCATAAAAGCATATCGTGTGTTATAATATTTGTATTTTTACATAGAAAACGTTTATGCACCCTCTTAGGTTTTACCAGTTATGCCAAATACATTCAGCACGAAAGAACTACAGAAGCTATTCCCAGAAAATTCAACATATACATTTCATATCTAATGAAAAACTTAATCCAAATCGTCAGATCCTTTTTGAGAAAATCAAAATTTTCGAAATGGTTTCGATGTAAAGTGTAATTTAGGAAGGAGTAGTACCAATATGAAACTTTTCGATTCGTTTTCCTGGAAAATGCTGAACTTAAATTGCAAATTTGGTTATTTGATGGAAATTAATCGTTCTGCCACACTAGCTATGTATAGGCTAAGGTTTTGGGTTGATAAAGCCAGTTAAGCAGTTAAGCGCAGTGGTTCTACTCCCATTAGTCCTGGACCCGTAGGACCAAGGACCAGGGCCTTCTTCTACTCGGGAGCGATGGATACTCCGGGGCTCTTACCATAGGGCAATGCCTGATTTCTTAAAAAGCCCGCCCCCCCCCCCCCCCGCTGAGCACAACGTCAAGACGGGATGGAAGTGGATACGCCACTTACGCGCGTCAACCCCGCAGGGAAGACTACCGAAAACCTCGGTGGGGCCACCTGGTGATCTAGCACACCTTCTACTAGCTCTGCAGGCTAGTAAAGTCGCCCTGTTCGAATGGTTACCATGGATTTATCTTTGGTAATAGACACCTCTCAGATAACGCACTGATTACTCCACGTGGAGTAAACATATATCTGTCATTTGTGGTTCCTGTGAATTCCATTGACTGAAGTGATGCATTCATTGGCTGAAGTGATGCATTCATTGGTGCTTAGCACACGAATGGCCGGCGCGTCAGTACCCCTCTATTTCTTACAAGAATAATCAGCGCGTTATCTGAGAGGTTTCTCTTAACAAAGATAAATCCATGGTAACCGTTCCAGCAGGGCGACTATACCTGGGACTTATGAGGCAACCTTCTACCCCCTCCGGGCGGCCATAGCCTGACCAAAGGTACCCAATTCCCCGTGGGCGTCGGGAACACACTGCTCCCTCGAGTCCAACCCAATCCGAACAACTCGGTAGTTCGGCCCGAGGTTCCTCTAGTAACGTCAGAGGTACCACGAGTGCTAAGAGTCCGCAGCGCCCGCAGCTGAAGGGGACGGATGCTCTCCGGTTGATAAAGCCAGTCTGAAAATTCAATGCATGACCGGAATATGAACCACTGTTCTCCCTGTCTCCATCCTGTTGCTCTTAATCATTGAGCTACCATGGCCAAAATGCCGACATGACATTGAATTCCCTATCTTACTCGTATTGTTTTCATCTGATCGCGAATATATGTAGAACCAAATACTCAAAGTAACTTTGCAGAGAAATTTTGCAACCTGGGAAATGTTTCACTGAGAAAATATTTAAATAAATCCCCACCTTTCTCCTGAGAATATTTCATAATTGTTGAATTCTGTATAGCAGATGAATCCATTTGAAGATCATGAGCGGCATCTTTGCGGGGAAAGTTAAAAGCGTTGCTAGTATACAGTTTGGTAGTCGGCCGTTATTGCAAATCGCAGAAGGACATCGCAGAGTGTCCCAAAGTGATGTATATACACTCTTTGAACTGTTGTTTTCCCGCAGCCAAATGAGACCGAAATACAGTTTTTGTTATGTATGATTCACAAGGTACTGGAAAAGCATAGCAATACGTTTATAGATCTTCACGTCTTTATAAAGAATAATGGCGGTGAGATTATCATTCGAGGAACGTAAGTGGATACTGAAGTGTTATTTTAAAGAGGAGAATGTTGTTGAACTGGTACGACGTTGGATGGTTGAATTTGGGACACCACCATCACAAGGGTAACAATAACAAGAATTCGAGACACGTTTGAAGACGGTGGAACGGTGCAGGATTGTTAGAAGGTCAGTGCAGAAGAAGAAGAAGAAGAAGAAGAAGAAGAAGAAGAAGAAGAAGAAGAAGAAGAAGAAGAAGAAGAAGAAGAAGTTCCACTGTTAATGGGTGTACTATTGCAGTCAAGCAGGTATTTGCACGATCCCCAATGAAGTCAGGCAATATTCTCATGAGGTTGGTATCAAGAAAAGCAGTGTTCATCGAATTTTACGGTTCCAAAAATTGCAGCCTTACATTCCCAGACTTCTCCATGCACTAAATGAGGATGAGCCAGATAGACGACTGCAATTTTGTGAGTGGTACCTGCAGAAGTGTGACGATAGGGAGGATTTTCCAGACTCAATAGTTTGTCAGATGAAGCCACAATCAAACTTAATTGCACAATTAATCAACATAACTGTGTGTACTGGGCTAACCAAAACCCACACATCTTCCAAGAAAAGACGGCCAAACTTCCGGGTGTAACGGTATGGTGTGGTTTGTCTCCCAATGATTAATTGGGTCATATTTCTTCCAAAGGACTGCCAAGGGTCAAATGTACCTGGAAATGTTGGAAATTATTATTCTACGTATTTAAGCTCTGTTGAGAATGAAAACAAGGTTTACTTCCAACAAGACGGGGCTCCACTTCACTTTCATGTCAATGTGAGAAATGTTCTCGATCGCACATTCAATCAAAGATGGATGGATAGGACGAAGAAGAGACGCTAAGGAGTTCCCGCTACGATCTCTTGATTTAACCCCTCTAGACTTCTTTCTTTGGGGAACTGTAAAGGATATAGTGTAAGCCACAAAACCACAAACACTAGAGGAACTGATAAATCAAATTGAATATGCCATCAATGAAATTCCAAAATAAATAATCCGAAACGTGTGTCGCTCTGTCCAACGTCGTTGTTGGGAGTGTACTGTGACAGGAGGTGAGCATTTTCAACATTTACGGGCTTATAGAATAAAATACAACAAAAAGTTCATTGCAGCTTTTTGAACATGCACGGGCTTAAGAAATATAACACAATAAAATTTGTATTTCTGTCTCTTTTCGTAGTGGAGAAATAACAGTTCAAAGAGTGCATATATCAATTTGGGTCACTCCGTATAACTGAGGTTAGTTCACTCAGATGTCTGTGTTAGAAAGATACTATATTTTTTGTTATAAGAAAAATAAATCATATGTGACAACTTTATTGTATTTTCCTTGTTCATATTTCCAACATACATAGAATTCTGGTGATTTTTCTTTCCATAAAATTAGATAAACCTTTGTTGTACACTATAACATGGGTAAATAGCCGAGATTTCAATGAAATCAATTGGCTTAAGGTAATGGGATGTAACAGAATAAGCTCTAATTAAGAGTATTTAGTCCAACGCAAATGACTGGTCGGTATTCGAGTTTCCTCGTACGACTAATTTACGCCGATTGGTTCTAATCATCATGTAATATCAAACTTAAACTGATGAAAAGAAAAAGATTAAATCTTAAGTTATCTTAACTCCAATTTAAGAATGCCCAGCTGCTTCTAAAATGAATAGTCTCATTTGGATTCGTTTAATAGTTTAATACAGCCATCAGGACTTAATGTTCAATATGTATACCAATTGTAATGCTTTTAATTATTTGCAGAAGTAATTGTTTTCTGTTTTGAAAAATACCACCAAACGGTGCACTTTTTGAAAAGATTGATAGCCTATAATTAATATGTTTAACAGTATTAACAAATTATATATAAAGGACAATATATAAGGACATTTTAAATTACTTTTGTTTTCAGTGAAAAGGAATGTTAAGACATCTGAAAACTATATTAATTTCTGTACCTCTGTAGTTAATTTGATATTTGAAGCCTCCAGATAGTATTCTAGTTCTTTGTTCACTTTAATGTAATGTAAGGAAAACTTATCGTCCTTTCTTGCAATTTTTATAGTGAGCTAGAGTTAAATCATTATATGTCATGTTTTAGAAGGTCGTGCATCAATGAATGCCACCTTAAGTATCTACATCATGAATTATTTTGTTATGTGCATGTGGCACTACCGGTTTAGGTATCCATGTGACAGGCACCTTAATGTAAGCTATTCATATGATTAAGACGAAACCAAATAGATTGCTCATTTCTTCAAACCAAAATGTCGCGACTTAAGTCACAGTGTCTGCTATAGCTGTAAAATGTGCCTTGGCAAGCGATGGGAAGTCTCAAGTAAAATAACCGGAATGATGGTTAATATATTATTCACGGTGGGATTATATTTAACTGCAGTTGCTAAATACTACAATAGCACTGACCAAATGTCTTTGTTACCAAAGGTCAACAGTCATTACAATGCACTGCGAGAAATAAATAGATGTAACAGCAACAGTTTCCTTTCCGAAGAAAATTGACCTTAAATCTATGATGAAAGGTAAAAGACATAACAGGACTTTACTTTGCTTGCCTTAGCATAGCAAACGCGATCTTTGTCGATAGAACACCTGACCTGAAGCATGCGAGCAAGAAACACGTTTATCGCTACCGTATTCATGAACAAAAACTGGTGAATAATTCACAGCAACTTCACATTTCGTATTCTAACTTGTCGTGACTAATTTCTGTGACTCAAGGATGTGTGAGACCACAACCGGAACAGCTGGCAACTGTTTTTGTTTCCGTCAGTAAGTTAAATTCGCGGAGCAGCCTAATAAGGTCACTCAAGCACATACATAAATATTTTTGGGTTCTACAAGTCTGCCGTCGTTCACACCTCACTCCTAAGTTACACCCTGTTCAGTGATGTGTTCAAAGAAGGTAAGAAAACAAAAAGGCAAAAATTTGTAAATGTATTCATAATTTAAAATGTTTGCAAAATATAATTACTGTTCGTTCATTGATGTTTTAGCTAGTGTGATGGGGTGCACTCCCAAGTGGGTAAGGATTGAGATTGTGGTGGGATGCAACAATTACTTAATCTGAAGCAAGTATGGCGTGCGACGGAGTGAAGGGAGTTCAGTTGCTGGTGGTGTTTGTCAGTTCACAGTCAACAGTTTGATTTATAGGTTGATTCGGAGTCATCCGCGACACCCCTGTCGGGTTCAGCATGGCATGCACACCTCCCAACGGAAAAGTGTTACCTGATAGACAAGCCGCCCCAGTTCACCAATCCTTGTTTCACATAAGCTTGCCCCGTATCTCTTAACGGTCACGTAACCTTATCACTTCTCATTGGCTGCTATTGCAGTATAAACTGCTGTACGGTAAAAATTAGTTCGTTATTTAACATGGTAATTTAACATTATATTTTGGAAGAGAATTGTCAAATTTATATTTGCGTAACTGTTTGAATTAAATATATTACGCAACAGAGTTTATTTATCTGAAATGCATGTTAATTCTAAACGAAGTAAAGAGGAGGTTCCTTTGCTCTCAGGCACATGACACGATAGCATGTGATAGCACGTGATGACATATTTGTTTATGTGACTTTTATCACTGACATTGTTTTGAACTGAATTAGTCGTATGTTGTCATTCGAAGGTGCATTGTGCAGAGTGCCGAGAGCTAAATTATTTTATTGATCGTTTAGTGCGCGTGTACTTATTATATGTATACTGGCAGAGTCTACCACCAGTTTTTCGCTGAAGCATCACAAGGGTAAACCTTTACAAAGCGGCGAAAAAAGAATTGTGGTGCACGTGTTTAAAGTACTCAGAGAGAAGAATCTGTCTTCGTCAGTGAGAGAAGTCGAACAGCTGTGCTCTGATCTTACAGGTGTGTTAGATGCGTAGGAACATCGCGACATTAAATTGAGACAACAGGAAAACTCACCACTCCAGGGGCGACATTGCTGTGTGGCGAAGGCGTTATTCACGGACAATCAGACTGTACCAGGATACAAATCGCAAATATTCTACCTCGACGAGACTTGGGTGAATGAAGGACACACAAGTATGGCGTGACACGACTTTTAAGACTGAAAAACAAGCATTTTTGCAAGGTATGTGTGTTGGTTTTAAAAAATCCCAGTGGAAAAGGCGGAAGGCTTTTCATTATAAACTTGTTTCAATTTCATTGCTCATTCATTCAATTTCAACTTGCTCAGTTTCATTATAAACTTCATTACTTTTGCATGCCTTCATATTCTTATTTGTATGATTTTATCTATCTTCCTGACGATTATTATGGCGTTTACTGCAGGTTTAAATGTGACGGGAAGGCACCGCCTATGGCCTATGGCGTGAAAGCATAAGCCAATTAGGGTGAGGAGTAAGGTAGTTGCACGCGGAGTGATACATGTCAGCGGGGCAAGGTTATATGAAACAAAGATTAGCTATAATGTAAGTAGTCGAACGGTATTGTCATCCTTAAGTGCTATATGCAGGGCAAGAACTTTAAACACCAAACCTAATAAGTATGGTACGCCGAGGGCATAGAAATAGGTTAGATTACAAATAACTGAGGGTGGGAGGACATTTGTAGAGCACCCTTCACCTGATTCCGACCTTGGATACGTACAGTCAATCGACGGCAACAGAGGCCCTTGACTAACCCGTATATATGAATAATATGAGAAAGTCCCTAAGCTTATTCATTCTCTTTTGTGAACAGATACACAGGCCTATTGAAATAGCATTGTTTAAATTTTAGTTACAGTCATTAATTTTATTGCAATGTACAACTACTATGTACATTCGTAAATTCTCAAATTTGAAACTTGTTCTATTGTCTGACAAAATATTTTTGTATTGAGAAAATGTTCTCACCACGTCGCATGATGTGATTGGAGGATACTTGAAAAAGTTCATATCTGAATCTGTGTTGCTATATAAACAATTTCGCACTTCACACAGTTTCGAATATGATGGATTGTTTTAAAAAACGTTGAAGTTTATGTTTAACAGAATTACTATTAATATCATCAGGGACTTCGTTTATTTTCCCATCGCCCCTAAAGCAGAACACACCTCAATATTCGAAGTCTCACCTCAGACGCTCCTTTGGAACGTGACTGTACATCAGGAAAGTAGTGGATCGCGAGGTTCCATAGGACAGTGTCTCGCGGAGTCGCACCTAAGTCGCCGAGCGGGACGGTTGTGTTCCTTCCACCCTCTGCGTGTGTTTACGAGTGCTACGTTCGTGTTACTTTACTTCAGCATATTTAGTGTTCACACACACACATACATACATACATATATATATAGTGATTGTGATTATGCTTCGTGTGTGTAGTGGATTATTTACCACTTCGTAACACTTATTCTACAATGGCTCAACAGTCGCAAACTACCCGCCAACTTGTTCGAGCAGCAATGCTAACTGTATATCAAAATGATTCAACTTCACAAGCTAATTGTAATTCAACGATGCCTACTGGTCATCAAGGTCATTCTATACTATCACCACAACAACCTACGTTCGCTCCTCCACCAGTATTAATGAACAATTCTGGTTCGTCTACCGATACTACAGTAAATAAATCTATTCTTCGACCCTCCCAGCTATTTACAACTCAGGTATCACACACAGTTAATAATTCTGTTATACATCATGATGATGACAACATGACATACTCTGTCCCAATGGATCAATCTAATGGGGCTTCCAATGTGCGCCATTCAACCACTCAGTCAGCTGGTCATACCAAACGGCTCTGTACTGCTCCACCTTCGTCATCGCCTAACATGCCACGTTATGCGTATACGATCCCTACATCTAACCGTTTCCAGCCTTTAGGTGATAACCCTGATGCTGATATTTCAGATACAACTTCTGTTGCCGCCAGACAGACCTCATAAGCCTAAAGATCTGCTAGGAAGCTATCGTCCTATCAGTCTTCTACCCACACTGTCTAAACTCTTCGAGAAGGTCATCCATCGCGTCTCGTGCAGTACCTCAACAATAATCACATTATTCCTTCTTTTCAATTCGGGTTTCGCCCAAAACACTCTACTGCCCAACAACTATTGAGGTTAACTCAACACATTGTCACTGGATTCGAGCATAGTCAGTATACCCTAGCTATTTTTCTTGATGTAGCACATGCATTTGATAAGGTTTTGCATTCTGGCTTGCTACTTAAACTCTACCACATCACTCTCCCGGACTACTTAATCCACATTATTACCAGTTTTCTCACTGATCGCACTTTTGTGGTGCGCATTGGAGGCACTCTTTCAACTGAACATCGTACAGCAGGCGTTCCACAAGGTTCAATACTGGCACCAACGCTGTTTAGTATTTACACCTCTGATATTCCAGATATGGCTCCAACCTCAATTGCCCTGTATGCTGACGACACTGTTTTATTTTACTCTCACTCCGATCTACATTCTGCTGTACGAACCTTACAGTTCTCTCCTGATCGCCTCGTTCAATAGTGTCAAAATTGGTGCATCTCCCTTATAACCCAGAAAACTGAAGCCAAGAGTTTTACTTTACGCCGCTATAATCCCCCTCCACCTATACGCCTTCTGACTGATCATGTGCCGTGGCTCCCTTCACCTACACCAGTCAAGTACCTTGGAGTGTTACTGGACACTCGGCTTACGTGGAAGGCTCATATTGACCTCACCGTTACCTTGGCATCTGCTCGTCTTTCACAACTGTCTCCATTATTCCACAAACATACTTCACTTGCTTTAGAATCTTCACTGCTCCTATACAAATCTCTGGTTCGGCCTCTTATTACTTATGCCTGCCCGGTCTGGGGGGCTGCCAGTACTTGTCACCTGAGGCGTCTACAGGTCATCCAGAGTCGATTCTTGCGAGTCGCAACCAATGCTCCTTGGTTTGTCCGCAACCAGCAGCTGCATCACGAGCTGGGACTTCTTCCTCTCCACCATTTCATCCGACAGACTGCTCGACGCTTCTTCTACAATCTACGCCACGTCCCAGGAGCTGTGACGTATAACATCGGCGTCCGAAGTCGCCGGCCAACGCGACTGAAGCAACGACTACCACAGGACCTGCTTTACAGTGATGACACTTCCACTAATCTACTGTTTCAATTTATCTTTTCTATTCTGTTCTACTATGTAAATTCTCACTATGGAAGTATATATACCGTTTTATTAGTTCTGTGCCACATTTATATTAGTGCAATAACACATTTGTTTTAGTTCAGAGGAGACATATTGTCCTACCTCTACAATTTTATTACTCTATAATTATTTTGTATCTGTTCTCTCAGATCTGCAAAGCATATATTATTGCTGACCGATCTAATAAATATAGAAAAAAAAACAACAACCAAAAAACAGTGTCTCGCAACCCTCAGCCGCCTCGTTCCAATGTTTTGGTGTCCAAAGTCCTGCCTTGGTTATATATCACTACATATTGTGAAATGTTTTACTCGTTTAATTATTGACAATATTTCATTGCTTCAGCCCTGGAAATTATTTATAGAGGTCTACCTTCATTGCATAATTATATGCAGAATATAAGAAAACATGTTGCTCTATGTGGAAACGTACAGTCAATTAATGGACATTAATTGTTCTTTCACACTGGCTGTGTGTAGGCTAAATTGTGGGTATGTAATTGTGGTTAACTATAAAGCCCAGACCTTAAAGTACTTATATGTTGTAAGTCGCCATTAAGATAGTTGTCTCATGTGTTTCAGAACTCCTAAGTGGTTTACCGGGAAAAATACGAGTCAGTTGGAGAAGTTAATGTCATATCGGCACGTTGGCCATAGTAGCTCAATGGTTAGAGTGACTGGACGGAGACCAGAAGATCCGTGGTTCAAATCCCGGCTATGGCATTGAATTTTTCAGTCTGACTTAACGTTTCCACAATATAGCCTACACACGGCCAATGTGAAAGAACAATTAATTTCCATTATTATTATTATTATTATTATTATTATTATTATTATTATTATTATTATTATTATTATTATTATTATTATTATTATTATTATTATTATTATTATTATTATTATTATTATTATTATTATTATTATTATTATTATTATTATTATTATTATTATTATTATTATTATTATTATTATTATTATTATTATTATTATTATTATTATTATTATTATTATTATTATTATTATTATTATTATTATTATTATTATTAAACTGTCCTTTTGCCTGCCTATTTTAAATTAAATAGACATCTCGCACTTTTCCGTTTAATTATATCCCCACGGTAAATGTCAGTGGGTTATCATTCCCATTCTCTGAACAGGACTATACAGCAGGACCGTACTCGTACAGGTGGCGCTCTCGGATGCAAGACCGCACTCGTCTTGATTGGTTATACTTTTTAATTTTTAATTTACATCCTCCAACGTTGAGTTATATCGAAATGAATGAATGAACGAATGAACGAACGACTGAATGATGCTGAAATGAGTCCAGGGCCCATAGAGCTTAGAGTTACCTGGCATTCGTCTTTCAGGATAAGGAAACCCCCAGGAAAAAACCTTATGCAGGTAACTTACCGTAACGGAGATTCGAACTCGGTACCTCGTGAACGTGAGGCAGACACGCTACCATCTAAGCTACAGAGGCAGGCGGTTATATATATGAAGTTCTAGCAATTTACTTGACCTTAATATTCAATTAACCAAAATATTTCCGCTCTTTATATTAAAATTAAGCTTGTTGATAATTACGTCAAGGTAAACACTAAATATCGAAAGTTGGTTAAACAGTAATTAATATGCATAGAAGTTAATGAACACGAAATGATAAACTTCTATAAGAAAATTTTAATTGAGTTCATTCTTTACACGCAGCTAACGAAATCGGGTTTCGAATCTATAATAGACACTTAGTTTCGAATTTGGGAAATGTATAACATAAAATTTCCAATACACTTTGCGATTTCTTAGTCCTTATCTGTTTCTAGTTTTTCCTTTAAGTTTTATCTTGAACGTAAATCTTTTTAATGTTCTAACAATCTTAATGGAATGTAAAACTACACTTATAAGAAATTTAAAATCGTTTTAATGATTTTTTGCAATTATTTTCTCATACAATATATAACATACTTTAACACCTTGTTTGCAAGGATTTGCGCGCCGCACTGACGTATCTAATATATATGTAATATATATTATATATAATAATATATATGTAATATATATGTAAATAACGAATATGCTGATGGATACAAGGGAAGTAAAGTTAAATTTCACAGAGGCCATAGCACCATAATGTGACCTATGGCACCTGGAAGGGACAGATAAAGGTGAGACCTGAAGGGCTACGAAATCCGAACAACGATGTTGACAAACATATACGCCATCCCTAACATTTTCTGAGTGAAGCATCCGTTGCCTATTACATTGCTTTCATGCCCTCAATTATTATTACACTGTAGAAAGAATCCACGGAAATGTCGAAAAGGCCACAAAGGAAACGGTTGACAATATCACCTTACTGATCAGGGAGTGTCCCCATTTAGCTTTGTGAAACAGTATCATACCTGTATTTGAAAGAGTAACAAAATACATGAGATTGAAAATGAGGAACAAAATATAACTTGCAGTAATGTGTTGAATATTGAAAGTCTGCTTCGTTTTTATGTTTTATATGTGAGAACACGCACTCGCAATTTAATCCAAGGTGAAAGACAGGATAAGCTAGTAATAAATAAAGCTCCTCTTATAGTATAGAACCATCTAGAATTCACACCCGAAAAACTGTACTTTAATACATGCCTACATGACCAAAAGTTGGGATCACATAATCTCCATATGACAAATACAGAGTAATCCCTTAAAGCTACAATAAAAATTTCACTCTCGCTTGTAGACAATCAGAATAATAAAAGACAAAAGAGAGGCGAACTCAGAAAGATTAGCGAGCAATAGGACCAAGGGACAAATTATTTTCCCTGTCACAATATGCGTACAATATATTCAGAAAAGAAAACCTTTTCAGTTGCAGTGGACTAACACAAATGTAAGCTCACGTCTAATGAGAACTAAGACGAACCAGTCAGCTAACCTCGGCCAAGAATGGAAGCTCCACCAACAAAGGACTGACGGATGGCACATTTCTCAAACACAACGCTTCCATCGGTGGGCGCGAATATAAGTCTCGTAAAAATAAAGAAAACTGCCACGAAATCCGTGGTATAGCCCTTGCTGAAACAGTTAAAGACTATCGGCAAAGAGTATAGCTATTCGTTGAATCTCGTCCTTCAAAAATGTCCTCTGGGACATGTACTTTCGCAGGCAACTATCTCATTAAAGTGCCTAGCATTACCTTTGATACACTTCTATGTTCCTTTTGAATCACTAGCTTTCAAATTTCTGTTCACTCTTCATATCTTATAGGGGATTCTTTGGCAGCTGCGAAACGTTCAACTGCACCATGAAGCATTTTCGATATCTAAATGGTCGTTAAAATGTTAAAAGCATTATGAAACTACGCTAATGAAATATGATGAAACATAATGCATTCTTTAGCAATTCTCAGTTTATCAAACTGGACCTCGTTCAACATTTCCATTCTCGTATTACATATAATATCAGACGTTACGACTCCAATATCGTACTTAAGTATCACAAAATTATTAACCTGTACACTCAAATACTTGCTGGTTCAAATTGATATGTACGGTTTTATTTTATTTCATGTCTTTCGCATGTAGGTGGTTATTTTGATAATCTCTTATTCAAAACGTTAGTCAATCAAATCCGTTTACAAATGTGATTGTGTGGATTTTTGGGGTAGCGTATAGTGCGAAGGAAAAAGTGCACATAATAATATTGCTGATCTGAATGTTGTGCGTGTGGTTCTACTGTTACTTTTCCTGTGTAAATAAAAAATAAAAAAACAGAAAATATTCCTTAAGTAATCATGTAAAATTTCTGTGATGGTTGTGTAACTTATAAAGAAGTTAGGACATCGGCGAAATTCATGGAAGCAAGTAACTATATGGGTGTCCGCAGAAATGAATTAGGCATAAAATAAATAAGTTAAAATTGTATAAATAGCTCTATTGTAGAAATTGTAAATACCTCTCACGTTCAAATTTCACTAACTTTAAGAATGAGATACAAAACGTATGACTTTCATAAAATGTAGATATCATTTTGTTTTGTTAATTTTAAAATTAGGCTCATTTGTCATTTTAGACAGTAGCTTGTATGGTTAATTTCTTTTACTGAGATTTGTAAAAGTTTAACTTTTGTTTGTGCCGATAAAATGACGAGCCGAAATGATCTAGCTGCCAACGGACCCTTAAATGCCACACGAACACCCATATATTTCTCGTATCACATTTTTTCAAAAAGTCATATTATGCCATTAAAAATAAATGTGGTTATTACATTTCAGTGAGATTAATGGCAATAATTGCCATTCAGGTTATTATTTTAAAATCGATTAATGCTTTGAAATAGTGGCTTGAGTAGTGGCATGGGCCATGTGCCCTCTGATTTTTCACCCTATGTTTTAATGCTGGTGTCCATTGGGCCTTATCATGCACTTAAATAGTTATGATAGATAGCAGCCTATAGGTCATGAAAGCCAACGTTCTGGCTGGCGGATGCATGGTGATGGCCACAGTATTGTGCATTGCTGTGTGGCATGAGGTTGACAGTCCAGATGCAGTTGAATCTCTAGTTATTTTAAAACAGGTTAAATCAATATGTGCCTGAACAAAATTTTTGTAACTCATTGCAGCAGAATGTAAATAACAGTAGCATTCTTCCAGAAAATAGCGATTATTTTCAACATAACTGATGGAGCATTAAGCTTTCATATGCCATAATATGCGGGGGAAGAATACGATGAGCAAACCTTGTGTGCACCACTACCTTCGTGTGAGCTGAACAGACGAAAACGTACAGATTTCCGAGAGACCCTATTCGTCTGTACAACATTTCGAAATGCCGATTCACTAAGGTTCGAACCGTGTTGATGTCGACATACGGGCATAATATATCATTAACAGCACAACTTCTGTTGATAGTAGGAATCGACATTTTATTTAAATTACAGGTTTCAGCCTTATTCTGCAACGCACTCCTCCAAATTTTCCAGTTAGTCCTTTGGAGATTAAAAAAAAAACTGAGAATCTCTTTCTCCAAGGAAAATGGAATTCCTAATGTGTACTGCATGCTGTACATTTTACCCGGTATTTCTGTCTCGGATGAAGATAATGGCTCGATGGCACACTTGTTTGAGAATTGGCTTTCTGTACTCAAAATACACGTTCAATCTTGGACCACAAAAAAGTCAAGGCCGACCTCATAGCTCAGTCGGTAGAGCACCTACCTTCCATGCTAGGGGTTCCAGGTTCGATTGCCAGCTCGGGGTGGGGATTTTTCTCCAACCTAAATAATTTCCCATCTTCCCCAGAGTCTGAAAATGAGAATGAGTGCGAATGTGTGCGTGATCTAATGATACAACCCAACGTTTACGAGTTAACGCCATCGATGTGTTCCAAAGAAGAACGGCCGTCGATATAAACACAACGGTTAAAGGAACAACAACAACAACAACAACAAATTGTCAATATCAGGGAGCCTGATATGTCTTAAGAATTATTTCCCAAGCAGTGAAGAAAGTGGGAAGTTTGTTATTCATTAGCAAAATCCTCGAGTGCCTTTAAAAATATCAAATCTTCAGTTCCTGAAGATCATGCGCTCTTCAATTCAAACAATTGCTCAAAGTTGAAATGAATTCAAGATATCAAATATATTTTGTACAAAAAAACAACGTAGAAATGTGTGAAGGAAAAAATTGCCAAACTTTTATTTCTATGTGTGAGTCATCGAAAAAACAGCGAAAATCGTTAACTACAAGTTTTGAATTTGAAGATACCCAGAAAGGACGGAAAGTTTAGTGTCTGAAGACAGTGAAATACTACTAAATCTACAAAACCAGTATTACAATATTTTCTAAAGCAGTTTACTCGTGGGTTTCATAAGGCAATAATAATAATAATAATAATAATAATAATAATAATAATAATAATAATAATAATAATAATAATAATAATAATAATAATAATAATAATAATAATAATAATAATAATAATAATAATAATAATAATAATAATAATAATAATAATAATAATAATAATAATAATAATAATAATAATAATAATAATAATAATAATAATAATAATAATAATAATAATAATAATAATAATAATAATAATAATAATAATAATAATAATAATAATAATAATAATAATAATAATAATAATAATAATAATAATAATAATAATAATAATAATAATAATAATAATAATAATAATAATAATAATAATAATAATAATAATAATAATAATAATAATAATAATAATAATAATAATAATAATAATAATAATAATAATAATAATAATAATAATAATAATAATAATAATAATAATAATAATAAAAATAATAATAATAATAATAAAAATAATAATAATAATAATAATAATAATAATAATAATAATAATAATAATAATAATAATAATAATAATAATAATAATAATAATAATAATAATAATAATAATAATAATAATAATAATAATAATAATAATAATAATAATAATAATAATAATAATAATAATAATAATAATAATAATAATAATAATAATAATAATAATAATAATAATAATAATAATAATAATAATAATAATAATAATAATAATAATAATAATAATAATAATAATAATAATAATAATAATAATAATAATAATAATAATAATAATAATAATAATAATAATAATAATAATAATAATAATAATAATAATAATAATAATAATAATAATAATAATAATAATAATAATAATAATAATAATAATAATAATAATAATAATAATAATAATAATAATAATAATAATAATAATAATAATAATAATAATAATAATAATAATAATAATAATAATAATAATAATAATAATAATAATAATAATAATAATAATAATAATAATAATAATAATAATAATAATAATAATAATAATAATAATAATAATAATAATAATAATAATAATAATAATAATAATAATAATAATAATAATAATAATAATAATAATAATAATAATAATAATAATAATAATAATAATAATAATAATAATAATAATAATAATAATAATAATAATAATAATAATAATAATAATAATAATAATAATAATAATAATAATAATAATAATAATAATAATAATAATAATAATAATAATAATAATAATAATAATAATAATAATAATAATAATAATAATAATAATAAAAATAATAATAATAATAAACTACCAAACAGAGCAACAAATGAGGCATAAGGGAATCAGTAAATTAGTTATAAAATATCTAACTCCTGTGGTTATGGAATAATATGTATGCTGACACATGCGTCGGCATAAAGCCATCCCTCGGAACTAGCTATTAGCCTCTGGATCAAACATAAGGATATCACTACGGAAATCTGAGTGATAGAAAGCTCGTGGAATATTGATCCATGTCGTCAGTAACATAGGGACTTAGTAGATTAGCAGATTAGTAGCTAATTGTGAGTATTCAATTGTAGTTGAGATCGCCTCTATAGTCTGGTTGTTAACATGCTAACGTTCAAATCCCAGGTTCCGGGTCCATTTTGTGCTGAAAAGGATAATTTTCTTTCAGGCAGGATTGCCCCAATCCTCTCTAGAATCTGAAAGCGTGACAGTGAGATTGAATTTTCGTGTGTGCGTACGTGTGTGTTTTTGTTCATGATGAGCTGCAGATTTGAAATTTTAAAGGTAAAACAGAATGGATGACAATGCAATATTAACTCGCTTTCAAGAAAAACTGTCACTCCAAACTATCCTTTACATCAAGAAAGTTTTAAACTAACTTCACACAGAGCTCGAGACTTGAAACTTACAAGATAGCTCAGTACTGAACGAAAATTAAATATTAATGCGCTGTCAAGAAAGTCCTTTCAACCCATAACACACACACACACACACACACACACACACACACACACACACACACACACACACACACACACACACACACACACACACACACATTCACACGCACACACACACACATGGGCCATTTTCTTAATAGATTCAAAACATGTATTTCCAGTTAAAGTCCCATGTGGGATACCTTCTCTAAATAGTAGGTATGTGGAGAGGAAGTAAAATAAAACGTAAACAACCTATTGTTGCTCAGAGAGCGATTAAATTATAATACAGATGAAGGTAAAACTTACAGCAATTAAGAGGGTAAATGATTAATGGGAAGGAGGCAAATAATAGACGCCGGATTATTAATAGAAACAGCCTGGGCAGACCACGCCCATTCATTTCCTATTGCCTTAACAATGTTTCCTCGACGTTAGTCACTTAGGAGCCAGAGGTTAAATGCGAAACCTAAAGCGCGTACATAGTAAACATTACACTATATAATATCTGAGCGTTGCTTTTTGTTCTTGTTACTTATATACATACTTTAGTACAAACACTAACCCAAATACTAATATACCTATACAGTAACAATTCCCCTCCTCCAACCCGCTAAATATGGCTGAATAAGACAGCTACTTATTACCCACAAAGATGTACCTAGTGTATTTCAAATAATCATATTGTGCCATTGGCCATTCCCAAAATATTTGTGGTTATTGGTTTTAATTGTGTAATACTGGCTATTGGACTAAGTGAAATCAGTGATATTTATATATTGTTTTTATGTACGAGGGGGGAGGGCCCAAAAGAAACCGGATTGTTGTCATAAAAACTTTATTGATGAACCTTTTCCCAAAATTACTTCAGTCAACTTCAAAATACTCTCCATTACATGAGATGCACTTGTCAAGTCTCTTTTCCCACTGTTGGAAGCATGTTTGGAACTCTTCAAGTTTGATATTGTCCAGTGCCCTTTGCGAAGCTGTTTTTACCGCCTCCACATCGTCATAACGCTCTCCTTATAGCGTTTTTTTTTTTCATTCGTGGAAATAGGAAAAAGTCGCACGGGCCTAGGTCCGGCGAATACGGAGCGTGGGGAACGACAGACCACTTCTGAGATGACAAATAGTGGATCACTCGTAGGGCTGGAGCGTTTTCGTGATGCAGAAACCAGTCACCTGATCGCCAAAGGTCCGTACGTTTCCTCCTCACATCCTCTCGCAGAGGCCTTAAAATCTCCAAGTAAAAGTGCTGGTTAAAAGTCTGGCCGGGGCTACGAATTTCCGATGCATAATTCCACGAACATCAAAATAGACAATGATCATTAGCTTTTGTTTTGGTCTGGGAGAGTTGGGAGTCCTCCACTGGCGTGACGCTTGCTTGGTTTCTGGGTCATACACGTAACACCAACTCTCATCCCCTGTAATGACTTTGTTCAAGAAGTTAGGATCACGTGCAATCTCCGTTTTCAAGTTCTAACACACATTCATGCGGATGGTTTTGTGCTCCTGTGTGAGAAGGCGCGGAATAAATTTAGCAGCAACACGTCTCATGTGCAAATCCTCCCTCAAAATCCACTGGTACGAGCTCCAACTGATTCCTGTCGCTGCTGAAGTTTGGTCGATCGTTTGGCGACGATCCTCGTTGATCTATTGGCGGACCGTTTCAATGTTTCATTTCGCGATATTGAAGGGCGTCCAGAATGGTCTTCAACACACATCTCACCACGTTTAAAGCGTCCAAACCACTCGAAAACCTGTGTGTGGCTCATAGCGTCCTCTCTGGAAATCTTCCTGAAGCATTTGGTGTGTCTCCGTTGCAGTTTTTTTTAAGCAGGAAACAAAATTTCACACACATTCTTTGTTCTTTTAAATTTGCCATAACGACTTCACAGAGGTAACCCGCCAACAGTCAGAAAAACACAATACCACACTTGCACGTTCAGCTCTACACTGACGCCGGCTGCACAGCTGTTTCATGAAGTTCTCTACTAACACCATCTAGCGTGAGAACCCTGCACTACGTCTACGAGTGGCAGCGCCCTCGGAGTCCAGTTTCTTTTGGGTCCCCCCTCGTACTTAAATTTTTCTGCTGAAAGTAAGAAATAGCAAACTAAAACTATAAAAAGCTGATTTATTTTTTTTCCCGTGGGCTGTGATATTTGTCTCTTAAAACGAGCAAGAAAAGAAAAACAGAATAAAAAAGTGAGCATTTTCCATAGATTTGCTATTCATGCCATCACTGAACCCAGATCAAGATTAACAACGTATAACACAAATGGAAAGTAAGCACATAAGCAGCTATAAAATATATAAATTTGCGAGCAATGACAACGGCACACATGGAGAGTCCACCGCAATAGGGGTAGGGAACCGTATGTTGCCCTTGTGTTTTCATTGTTATTCCTGCGAAGAAGGGATGAGGGGAGATACTCAGACCAATTCGGTTACGCAAGCAACACTAGCGTCCTTAACATTTCTAGTTCAAACAAATTCACACCCCTTAAGCCTATCCACAACTCCATGATACACGAGGGTACCCTAAAGGAGATTCTACCCTTAAACATCGTAACTGAACACTCCCGATTGATGCCAGGAAGAAACTCGGCAACTCGCCGATCATCGTCCTCTGGTCTTACAATCCCGAAAGGGATAATGAAGGAAATGATGGAAACGGAAGAGGAACCAGGCCTAGCAATTGCGTACCAATATAGTGAAAAAAATGTTCAGAATGAACGGTCGACAGAAATCGAACTATGGACATCGGATATTCGAGAATCATACATTACAAAGGAACCATCCCGCTCGGTTACATTTACGGGATGGAACCGCGCTAAAACTTAAAGTCGAAGGCAGTGTAAACTTTGAAGACAAAATAGCTCATTAAAATTAATGCACAGTGTTGATAGAAATTAATGCTTTCTTACAAATTCTTAAAGTAGAAGCATAATGATTGATACCTACATGCTGATATAATTTATGCACGCAAAATCAAAACTAAATTTGTATTATACCCCTTAAACTATCCTCTGGCAAAATTTCGATCTATAACTTGAAAAAAATCCTATAACGTACTGCCTCTACGTCAAATACTTCACGTTATGACCTTAAAATGTAGAGGAACCTTCTTTTAATGAAAATTGTACCTAGCGCAATCTAATATTGTAAATGTGGGAGTAAGTATGTGGTTTTATATCCGAATAAAAGTTAGGAAGAAATATAAGAAGGCTACAGTGTACCAGATCGTCATTTCTAAATAAAGTTTTCAATATATCCCGAAATTAAGAGGCCTAAACAAAAGAAACTCTAAGAAGGAGATATAATTTAATAAATTATAATAATGAGTTACTGAACTTCACTTATCTCTGATATTACGTAGGTACACATTATAAAAGGATTATTTTCGCAAATCCATGGTTTGCATGCTCAGTCAGATTATGATATTTACTGTTTTCATCGTTACTGTTGCTAGGTGATTGATCGTGTTTTGTTTTATAGCCAACCCCTGAAAGCAAAACAAATTTAAAGAGAGAAACGATTGACGGTAACTCAACATTTATTACGCGATCAGTATTTTTCAAAATAAATATTTTTCCCACAACATAACTATTTAATTACTTTAATGATTTCTATCTGGATTTATTTGGTGATTAAGTGTCAAGAATGATCTGCTATATCTGAATTATCAATCTTTTTATTTAATATTTCTAAAAGATTCCTGCATTTTATATTGATTCCATGCATTTGCGAAACTAGTCCTGTAATTATTGATATTAAGGATAATTAAACTTTAGTCACTAATTATTATGATTTATTGATAATAAATAATTTTTCCACACTAGCCCTATGTAGGCTAAGATTTGGACAGGCAGAATTATACTTAAAAATCCAATGCCTCAGTCCGGTTCAAATCCGATCAATTTACCTAATAGTGCTAACTATAACGCCTGTGACTTAAGTACTTACAACATAGTCGCCACAAAAGGCACGTATATCAATGATAAGTGAGCCCCTAGTAGTCTACCGGGAACCATATGGGTCAGTTGAAGAATTTAGTGTCATGACGGCATGTTGGCCATGGTAGCTCAATGGGTAAGAGCGACCGAATGGAGACCGGGGGATCCATGGTTCAAATTCCAGCTATGGTATTAATTTTTCAGTCTGACTCTACCTATATAAATATTATAATTTATTGTTTATCTTTGCTTTACTATTATTAGCTTTCGGTTTTTACTTTTAAGAAACACGATGTTACATTTATGCTATTTTCATTATCCATTGTTTAAAATAACTGTTAATTTATACGAACAATCTAATTAGTCTGCTATCTAATTCATATTAATCAAGTAAAGATTTGTTTATTTCACGTTTCCTTGTAGGTAAATGGGATTTAAGGTAACATATTAGACTTAAGCGATAGTGAAATGTTTTAATAGCAGTTCAGTCTTCAAATTCCATTCTTATTGCATGAGCATGAGAAGAAAGCGATTTTTCTCTAAAGAAAGGTATGAGTATTTCAAAATTGAAACAAACAAATAATATACTAAAAAGTTTATGATATTAATTATGAGGCTTAACCATATACACATTTTTATTTGTTTTATTTATTTTTTGCGTAGTACGATTTTGCGTATTTCTTATCTTTACCAATTATGCAAACATATTCGGAATGATGGACACTTTAGAGACTATTGCCAGAAAATTTAAGACTTACATTGCATTTATCGTTATTGTGTCTTAAATATTTGGCATTTGAATAAAAATTATTAGAATATTTTTTATAAAACCAAGAATATTGAAAAGTTCCCACGAAAAAGGTATTAGGTTTAGGAAGATATTAGCATCCTTGAAAGAGGTCTTTATTTTGAATTACGCTGTTCTCCCTTTCTCTCCCCTCCCTTCACATACACGGCTAGTATTTTTCTGAACTACTTTTTTGAACTGGTGGATATTGTTCCTTAATTTTTGACGAAATGTTATATCAGATTTTTGGGTAGAACGTAACACTTCTTTTAGTATCTGCTGTTGGAAAGTGATAAAGTAAAATAGATTGTAATGTGAGTTTAAATAATCCTCCTGCTGTAAATATTTAAATTCTGAAGCTACAAAGAAAAAAAGCAGAGTAGTTGCAATGGAGTTAATAATGTTTGCTAGTGTTTAACGTCAACTCTTAACTTAAGAGGCATCACAGGAGGTGGACACAGGTAATAGGTAAAATAATGAGGGAAAAAGTTTCGAAGGAAACATTTTAGACCTAAGTTTTGGCTACTTCCCATAAGTGAATCAGGGAGAACACTCCTGGTGGTATTGAATCGCTGACTTCTACTTACGAGTCCGTGTTTTAATGAACTGTTTCTGTATTCATTAATTTGCGGTGGATATCCATAGCGGACATGCGAAATATATTTTCTTTCAGAATGACTCACACATACACTCTTTGCCATAATGCATTTAAAATGTGTTAACTATATCTTAAATAATTTTAAAGGAAATTTGTATAAGTTACAACTAACTCTATGCCCAAAATGCGCAACTTCGTGTCTTTTGCTACCGTTCTAATATAACTGTTAATAAATATTTGTGTTTTAATCTATTTCTGTAACCACTGCAATAAAATGCCGATATCGAATCTATAATTTTGTCTTTCAGCCAGTTCATATTCTGGTTACGAGTGACAATGGGGGTCACCATGTCAGAGTATAGCAGTAAAAGTTTTAATTATCTCTTTTGTTTACTCGGCTTTGATTGTATCGTACCTGCAACAGGAACAATGAGTATGGGAACTAAAAGATATAAGACCCCATTTAAATTATGCTCTGAAGGTACAGTGAGTTAAATGGAAGCATTTGTACGACAGTCGCGCAGTATTCCGTGTCGTACCACCTCAAACAGGCCACGTGGTATTTTAGTTCGCAAGGTGACTTTTGCATGACCTCACTGTACGTGGGTATACTATATATATCATATAATCTCCCTTATATAGGTGTGAATGGAACTGAATATACATATCACGTTGTCACATTGTGAACGACACAATTGACACGGACTGCCACTTTGGAAAATCAATACCTCTAGTTTTTTATTCTATTTTATTTTATGTTTTTCTACTGGTTTGTGCTTTCGTATTTTTGAGAGTTATTTACTTATCCTTATTCTTACTTTTAAGAAGTAATTGCATATTGGGTGTATCATAAAGATATAAGGATCTGAAAATCCCAACAATATCAATGACACATCCCATTCTAAATAGTCGCTTTACTTTTGTCGTGCAACAGGAAATCGCATAAGACTTAATGATAAATGTTGCAGTATTGCATCATCACATCCGACGTACTTTCTACTGACAATAAATTACAAATTATATTTGAACCATCAGTAGACTGCGAACAAAATACACTTTGCAAGGAGACTGGAAGAATTCTCGCTCCCAATAAAATGAACTGCGTGCCCAAAATCGAAATTATTTGCATTCAACTTATGTAAACTTTTTTTTTTCTGTCGGAATCTCTTTTTATACCTGAAGTACCGAATCATACATTAAGGTAGCTTTGTAGAAGTATGCGGACGAATGTGTCTAACGAATCAAATAATCGAAAATATTACTATGGTGAATGTTACAAGGTGTAATGAAAATCATTAAAGACAAAACTAAAAACGGAACTCCAGATTAAAAACAAGTAAAACCATCCGAGAGGTAGTTTTATTACCAATGTCGTTGCTGAGTTATTAAACCTTACATGATAAATAAATGAAAGCATTCTTGCTGGAACCATTTTTCATAATGCAGTACTGTTGCTCTGACCTGAAGAAATCCAATACATGTTACTTGTCATCACAGACGTTGCATTACACTGAAAAAAGCTGGAATAACATTCAAACTACTATTGCCAAATATGCTTCACGTGAGCTACGTAATACATAACTTTCACAAGTTGTCAGTAGAGATAGATGTTAATTTCCGGATGTCAAAAATTTGCTTCTCACCATTAAAGTTCTTAGCAAACGCGTGTCAAGAATTCGTACTTAAAATACCTTGCACTATATAAACCCCTGACCCTTCAACCTATCATAATATGGTGGGAGTCCTGGGTTCCAGCAGCAGTCCATTACGCTTCAGAGGTATTAACCAAGAAATTTATCGAATAATACTTGGAAGTGAGAAATGATTTAACTTAATAGCGCCCTAGTTCGATCTTTTACCATAAGTGATTTGCCAGTTTAAAAAAGAAATGAAAAAGCCTTTAACAAAATGAGCAGACGATGTAATGCAGAGACTGCAGAGTGTGTGAGGGAACCAGGTTTCATTAATTTTTACAAGTTTGAAAACATTCCAATACAAATAGACATTTAGATAGTGCTGAGATTTAGATTTGCTCCAGTAACCCCTGTGGAGATTGGTAGGTCATTTTCTCATGTGATAGACATTCATCATGATCCCAAAAAAACTTAAAGGAACATTTGTTGTCAGGTGCATAAAGATCCCTCGGAAGAGAGGTGAACCGGTAGTCCCATTTTGCAGATTTGCGACACATAAAAGAACCTTAATGCTGGTAAAAGACACCTCTGAATAAAATTACGTGGTCTGTCACTCCCAATATAGAATGGGACCCTGAGATCCAAAGCAATTAAAAGGCAGCCATAAATTTAAAAAAGGTAATAATAATCGGCAAAGGGCATTGTAATGCATAGGCTTTAAAGAAATGTTTATATTTTTTGTCTAGTAGAACTAGCATTTTATTTAACACTTTAAAGTTATTTTAAAAGCATGCATATTAACTCCTACACGCATACCTCTCCTGTCAACGCATTTGCTTTCTCTGCTGGTTCATTGATGGCTAGTTTTAGGACATATGAATACAACTAAGGAATAATTCGTTATGTTGAATAGAAGCCCCACTTATACAGGTTGTTTCGAAACGACACAGAACGAATACAGCCTTTTCGTGGTTTATAATTTAAATAGTCTAAATTTCGGTGTTTCAGCTTCGAAATTCTCTTAGGTATAATTTTATGCAGCATTAAATAGTACATTATTTTGTGATTAGGCAGCGCAGGAACCACTAGTGAGCGAACCTCAAAATTTGTGACGCACCGGTCACGAAAACAAAAGCATTGCTTCTTGCTCGTTATCATTGACTCATGACTCACTTTCAGGTAATGGGGCAAGCGGCAGTGAAAAAGTCGACTAATGACTCGGACAGTTCCGAGGTTGCTCATTTTGCCAAGATCTTAATTGTATGGTACTATCAACAGCTTCCTTTTAAGTTACAAGTGCTTTATTTAGTATTATTAAACACATTGAAACAAAATGACTGTCGCATTGCATAAGACATTTAGTTTTGGTTAACGTTATGTACAATTCTTTGATATTGTTCTCTGTTCTTTTTATCACTTAATGCTTCTACTAACATTAATTTCCTTCTAAAAGGTTAAGTTGCATATGTCCACCAACTTATTTTCCGTCATGGACTGTATAACAAAATGTTGGAACACATTAAACACCCATAAAAATAACTAAGGAATAGCTTCTTTATTGCGGTTTCATAAGCCAAAGACATGTTTAACAGTGGCAGGCTACCGTGGAGTATGCCGATATGTTTACACACCGCTATATGTTTACACACCGCTACAACAGGCATGTGTCTCATCCTGCGATTCCTTCGATAGCATTACGCACGTAGCGTTGTTCCTGTCACTGCCTAGTCCACACTCATTCTGGAGCGTTTTCTATGCACCTATATTGGCGGTAAAACTATCTATATGTATCACACAGAAGCTCAGCAACTACTTCTGAATATTCGTTCGGTGTCGTATCAAAACACCCTGTATAGTATTTTAAGTATTATATAGCACTGCTAGAGACTTCTGAAAGTTTCGAATTCCGAGACTTAAGAATATTTAAGAATGTTTTAGATTGTATTCTGTTATACATGTGCATGATATGCTAGTAAACACATTAGAATTGCCTGCTATAATCTGTAAATATTGTAATCTTTGTGTTCCATCACGGGTAGTTGAAGTCGTTAAGTCTCAAACGGAAGATCCTTTAGATCTGTTCCATCTGAAGGAGTTTTCGCTGTGTTCTGTTCAGTCATTATTAACAAATATCGGGAAGTTACCACAAACTTGAACCTGGAATAACGTTTCATTTGCAAATTCCTGTCCCTGGTTATCACTACGATACAATATACAATATGAAAGGAGTTAGTATTAAAAATGAGGCAGACGTCGTTTCAACTATGAGGACTTAAAAATTGCAAAGCAGCTAACAAATTACTACCTTAACTTAGCGTCCCGTGCCAGTACATCTTGTTCTTAAGGAAAGCCAGACATTGGAGATTGTGCATTTGATCTTGGCCATCTAGATCTTCACCTTTCTATCGTCACGTAATGTTTACCATATAAGGATAATTAGAAGCTTCACCAATGTTCAGTTAAATAATGAATAATCAATTGACTAGTTTAGTATTCATAAACTGATGCGGCCCGTATAGGACAGGATCAATAATAATACTTAATAATAACAATAATTAATAATAATAAATAAAAGTTCAGTTGTAATTAAAGCTCATATTCGACATATACGAATAATACAGAAATGTTATTGAACCTTCTCAGACAGGTTCACATACTTGCAACCCACCGGAAACTATTAGCTATTGTATGATTTAGCTTCATAGAATCTGGTTTATGCTCATAACAACAGACTCTAAGATTATACCAGAAGTTGGGAAGACATGTGTATGCATAATTTCTCTCTCTGATGGGAAAAGAGAAAACTAGGCGGGAAAAAACATTCAAACTGAGAAATTTGAACGTTTATCAGAAGAGGGAATAAAAATCAACCAATGTCAAACTAATAACAGATCAAATTTAAGTTGAGTTTTCAAATTTAAAAAAATAGCAAGAGTAGGAGAGAAAATCATGGCATAACTTTGATAGTAGATGATAGACCACTCTGCAAACTACACAGCAAGGAACTCGACGTATCTGACCGCGCGTCAGACATCAGTGAATCTTCGAACAATTACATTTATTCGCGTGTGAGAGATTAACACACTCTGCACTGTTCACACCGAGGAACACGAAGTACAAGAACTCCATCTGGGCGCAAGAAACTATACGATTTCATACAATTAAATTGATTCGTGCATGAGACATTAGTGTATCGTCAAACACTTAGTTATTCGCGTGGGAGAAATAAACTACGATACATCACACGACAGACATGGAACACAGCAACATGTATCACACTTCTACACGAGTAGCGACATCACAGGTGGCGTGCTCAACGAGAGATTAAGGAACACAATAAACTGAGATGTTAAACAGTCGAGGTATTTCTCTCAGAACTACACCACCAGTTAGGACGCATCCACACCCTGAATCCAGCTAACAGAATCCACTCATAGATACCCTACAGAAATCCCCGACCAAGTTTAATTATCCCCAATCCTTAATCCTCGCTCGTCACAAAACCCATCATCATGAGGCACTGAGCAAAGGGGAGAACTCAGCAAGATTTCACTGGCCAAACCGCCTCAAAACGCAAACTAAATCGCTGTATACATAATTTTTGTTTGGCTTATAGCTTTACTTTCTAACTCATAACCCTGAAAAATGCAGGAGCTTTGCTTATGTGAAAGTAGACGATAGACATTGTTGTCTCGATTGTACATCTTTAAATCTGATAGTGTAATAATTTTAATAGTTTAAGTTGCAGTACATACAAACAAATTATTTAATATTTGAACCTTTCACAAATAAAATAAATATAGCTCTTAACTAAAGACAAAGTACATTAACAAAGCCATTTAGTTGTTGGATAGCTAGTTCTCACTTTTTGTATGATATGGGTAGGGAAATTGGCTGCGTTTAACTAATCATTTTGTGTGGGAGGAATGCTGAGAGCTTGTGAGCAATGTAAACGCTCTGTGGAGCAGCAAATGAAGAGCTAATATACGTAATTAAATTAGGGGCCAGGATTGCCGCTGCTGTTGTTTACGAGTTTAGTTGCGTGTCAATGGAAAACAGCATCTGTGTGTGTTGGATTAATTATTTCATGTTGACACTGCAAGCCACAACTTATCTAAGTCCATTTCTGCTGTCTCATATGTGTTCTTTTCCTAACCTCCTCTGTTTGTATTTAGTATCATATTCTCTATCTCTACCATACAAATAACGGAAGTAAATACTGCAAATGTTGACTCTCCTATGTTCATAATTACCCATATCATAAAAACAAATCATGCATTACGTGCGTATGCATAAATTATCCACACAAAGATGGACTGGACGACCTTCACAAAGATGGCTCAACAGTACTAGGGAAGGGGTTTACCCAAAGCCGAGGCTTCTCTTTAGAAACCAGGAAAGCGCCAGCTGAACAGTTGGTGCTGTTCCATTAGACCAATAATTATAATAATAATAATAATAATAATAATAATAATAATAATAATAATAATAATAATAATAATAATAATAATAATAATAATAATAATAATAATAATAATAATAATAATAATAATAATAATAATAATAATAATAATAATAATAATAATAATAATAATAATAATAATAATAATAATAATAATAATAATAATAATAATAATAATAATAATAATAATAATAATAATAATAATAATAATAATAATAATAATAATAATAATAATAATAATAATAATAATAATAATAATAATAATAATAATAATAATAATAATAATAATAATAATAATAATAATAATAATAATAATAATAATAATAATAATAATAATAATAATAATAATAATAATAATAATAATAATAATAATAATAATAATAATAATAATAATAATAATAATAATAATAATAATAATAATAATAATAATAATAATAATAATAATAATAATAATAATAATAATAATAATAATAATAATAATAATAATAATAATAATAATAATAATAATAATAATAATAATAATAATAATAATAATAATCGGATTTTTGTGATCAATAAGAGATGTTTTATCTCAATTAAGTGATGTCATATACATCCTGAACAGTTTCCCATTGTGCCCGGCCGAAGTTACCAAAATCTAGCAGTTTTCTATACCAAATTTTTCTGGTTGTGCATTCTGGTCGTTCCCTGCATGACATTATTTATTCCAGTCAGATTCTCTTTCCCTTCTTAGCATTTCTAAAAATCTCTACTTGTAATTTAGGAGAAAAAGTTTCTCGTTCACTAACTAAATCCGAATTTAAAACAATATATCTTACTGTAACACATACCGAGCTCAGGAGGTTTCGTCTCTGACCCGCATCCAGGAGGCCTGGGTTCGATTGCCGTGGCCGAACTACCTGACCCATGGTTTTTTTCGGGAGGTTTCCTGGGCCATTAGGCGAATGTTGGGTAGGTTAATTATATCCGAATTTTCTGTCTCTCTATTTCACCTCCATTATTATTTCATATCATCTCTCATCTGGTGGTTTCTTTCAGGATAGAAGTGACGGCGGTAGTTTCGGCGGTGCATGGTGGGATTATATGCTCTGGAGAAAACGCTTTCCCCTCCAGCGGGATAGACTTGGGCCTCCGAGCCTGTTTAGTGATCCGATTCAGAAGCGTGGCACCGGGATGCCGGTTGTGCAAGACTTCCTGGAGTATCCTTCTCTGGGAAGACGGACTCCGATCTCCGAACCGGTCTCGAGACTGTTTCGGGGCCCCGGCAAGTGCGATGACGATTGTCGTAAACTCACCGCCGGGAAATTTCTATCTGGAAATGTGTAAGGACCTCTCCCTCTGTACTGTGGTGACTCCTTGCGGTCGGCCACCCTCTGACTCCTCTCACCTCATCCTTCCTCCCGAGGGTGCCCCACTTGGGGCATAGGTTCAAATGACCAGTCTGGTCAAGGTGCCGAATCCCCTCCGAACAATCCAATATGATACAATATTGTAACATATTTCTCAAATGGAACGCTTCAGCTTATCTATCTTCTTTCAGAGAAAGAGAAAATTCAAACGAGAGCTACTTTCAGTCGCTGCAATTCTCATTATCCAACTGACTCTGGAAGTTTGATAACTAGGGCCCGGAAGTTTATGACCTAAAAATTTTCTAAAAATGAGCTATAAATGTCCTTAAAATATAAACAAATGCACATAAAACGTAAAATAAATGACCTAACAAAATTTAACCATTTCTTTCGTAATAATAAATTAATAACTGTCACAGACAAATAATAAATATATATGGTTCGAATAACCACATTTTAAAATTAACTTTCTTAGTAAACAATGCAGTTATTGCTACTAAATAATAAATAAATTCAAAATTCATCAGGTCATTTTCAATTTTATAAAATATGAAAATGCATCTTTTAGACAAAACATACCTTACTTAGCGTTGCAGTACACCACCATAGTCATCTTCAAGTTATCAAAAGTAAAGGAACGGCGGTTGTCAGCTAAAACTGTTTTATACTTTGAGAAACTTCTCTCCACTTCCACAGATACTATAGGTGCATATTTGAAAAACACTACGTCACTGCCTGTTAAATCCTGTTCAAAAATATGAGTTGTGAAGTTTTCTCTTGACAAGATATTGGCAATCTGGCAATCTGTTTGGTATCCTTTATTTTCGTCCGACACAAATTGTAGTTTCTGTCTAATTTTGTCCCCAATCTCATCTTTTACATTTTGTATGCTCTCTTGCGCAATCCTCACTAACTCAATCGATTTATCCAATTTCATATCACTTTCTTCAAGACGGGTTGTGGTATCCGTCAAAACTAAAAAATTTGATTTACTGAAATCTAATTTACCTTGGATTTCAGTATAAGAAAACAGATCCTATGCGCTCTCAACTGCCTTATAAACTACTCAATCAAAGCTATTCACCACTTCTCTCAATATTTGAAAATTTTCACAGTGGTATATACATGTAGTTAACCATGTACCCCAGCGTGTTAAAATTGGTGCCGGGGGCAAAACTATATTAGGGGCTTTTCCTTTGAAATGCATAGTTCGGGTTGGCGCTTCCAAAAATATTTTCTTTACGGTGGAAATTAGTGTATCTACTTCAGGAAATGTTGCTCTGACCTGTTCCGCAATTTGATGAACAGCATGGGCCAAACACGTAACATGCACCATCTGACTGTAAAAAGATTGGATTGATTTTGCCGCCTTTACCATATAAGGCGCCGCGTCTGTTAGGAAGAGGAGCACGTTGCCATGTTGTATTGCACTAGGCTTGATTTATCAAATAGTTAGCAGTGGTTAACAGCTTCTATAACCTCTGAGGTCATAAGAAACATTTGTCCGGCACTAGGAGCTTCTAGTCACTTCATTTTCCTTGCGGAATATTTGCACTTCACATAATTCTTTATAAACGAAAGATGACTTGTTACTAGACGTCGAAGCCGTTTCTTTTAACAGTAACTGAGACGCTTGTCTTTTTTCACATTTTGAAGAACTCGCAAATGTTTTTTCCACCCAAAGTGATGTACGGTGAACCGTTTGTCTGCAGCGACTTTGATTTCGCACACGTTACAGAATAATATAGCTCCATAAGTAGAGAATATGTTTCCGCCAAACTCTGAAACATACTAGGATTGTTTTTATTTCGGTATTTCTATTCCACAGCACAAAAGATTTACAAACTACTTTGCTTATTTATTTATTTACTTTTTTTTTGTAATTTACGTCCTCCAACGTTAAGTCATATCGGACGATGAATGGAATGGGTGAAATAATGCTCAAATGTGCCCAGGGTTCATGAAGCTTAGAGCTACCCGACATTCGTCTTTCAAGATAAAGTAAACCCCGGTAAAAACCTTATCAAGATAATTCACCCCGACAGAGATTCGATCTCGGGACCTCTTGAATGTGAGACAGACATGCTACCACCACCACCACTTTCCTTACTGCAACACTTATAGCTCCTGAAGTCCTGACTGATGCAATCCATAAATATTGCATGATGTAATCGGCGATTCCTTGAACTGAATAGTCATAAATTCACCGGCACTGTTAGGACGCTGACTTGTGTTAATTACATGTTTACCACACTTGCAAAGTTACTGTAAATGAACCTTTAATCACAGATTATTTTAAAAATAAAAAGCCCATGGGTTAGGGTTAGGTCAGCCACGGGAACCGAACCCGGGCCTCCCGAATGCGGGCTACAGATGAAAATGCCCAATAAATTCGTGAAAAAGAAAGAAAATGACCGGAAAATGCATCTAGATGTTAAAAATGACTTTTTTATAAAAATGTGAAAAAATGCATTTTGATGACCTATAAAAACCATAAATGTCTAACGTATTTGTTCCAGAATACACTTAATTTCCAATACGCATCGCCTGTGACTACTCAGAAAAAAG
Organism: Mantis religiosa; assembly: GCA_030765055.1. Lineage (NCBI taxonomy): Eukaryota > Metazoa > Arthropoda > Insecta > Mantodea > Mantidae > Mantis > Mantis religiosa. The sequence goes on from CM060951.1 coordinate 145,428,045, forward strand.
ATGTCTTCATCAAAATCCGGGCTCTATTGATAACCTACTTGACTCCCATTCAGAAATGCGTTATAAATATTCTTTCTGTTTCCCATTTTTATTAAGACTTACATCTGTCTGCTTATAGCAAAAACTGCCACGGCTTCTTACAGTACGCGAAATTATCCAGAAACTACTGCAAAAATAAATACTCCGTGGAAATGGTATTTTCCCCTCAGCATTACTTTGCCATTTGAGAAACGGTAACATTAAAATATGTGAAACCAGGGTGTTAACTTATAAAAATAAAAACGTATGGCTTAAAATTCGTTAAAAATTGATATATAATCTCTTAATAATATGTTCCCTGCATTTATATGATTAATAACGTTTATTTGTATTATATTTTATCTCCGCTAACAAGATAATGTAGAACTTGTCTTGGTGGTTGAGCACCAAGGCAATATGCTCAGCGGATTACAGCAAACGCTTGACGTACTAGCTTTATAAAATCTTATATAATTGGATATCTCAGGGAATTCACTGCGAAAGAAATTACGGTTGAAGTACGACGTCTAATTAACATGAAATTAAGACTGGATTAAAACAGTAACTGTAGTTGTTGACTGTCTGAATTCCCGAAAGGCATTTGAAAGAAAATCAGTTTCGTGACGCCTGTAAACAAGTAGCATATACATTGAGATAGCCAGTAGGCGAATGTCTGGAAGGTAACACTTTAACGGTGTTGAAAGCGCTTTTATGCTGGTCCGCACCGAGTCAGTTATAAAAAGCAGATTCGCGTTTTGTAACCCTTCAGGCCATATGCACTTCAAAGAACTGGTAAACACGTGATGTGTGATGTATGAACTGGTGCCTTGACTCAGTTATCTCAGAAAAGAACGCTAATGGACGAAGTCACCAATAAATTGAGCAACGTACATGTTCTAAACTTGTTTTAACAAATCCACTCTCTTGAAAATTCGCGTATCTTCCAAGCCAGGTGTAACCTAATACTAAAAGTAAATTGGCATGGTCATCTAAGTTGATTACCCATAATATGTATATATTATCAATTTTGTGCCTAGGTTTCATTTTCATTTAGCAGAAAATTCGTAATACTTGTACTTGTTTCTTTGTGCTGTAGTCCATTTAACACAAGTTAAATTTAGTCCATTTAATTTGTCGGTTTATACAGTCAACTTATTTGTGGCATCTGTAACTTTATACAAATCCTATTTTAAAAATATATTATTTACAAGATAGGGCTAAATAATTAAGGCCCTCACGCAGCCGTATGGGAGTTGAATACCAACTGGATAAAGTTATAGGTTTGAGACATTTACTTATACAGTTTCTAGAACGAGTCTCTGATCTCGCATATGTCGATAGAAACTTAAAATGTAACAGAACATTCGCATACAAACTGAAACAATACACAAAAGTGGGAGAATAATTCCAGATATAGGCCGCGGCGAGAGTGAATGGTTAAACCACTTGACTCTCACCAAGGCGGCCCGGGTTCGATCCCAAGCGACCGCGACCGTGGTGGAAACACAGGGGTGGGACGGGTTTTTTCCGGGATCTCTAGTTACCCCCGCCATCTCATTCCGCTGGTGCTCCATCTTCATCTCATGTATCATTAATGTCACCGCCTGCGGTGCCGTATGTAGTAAAAGCGGGCGTTAAAGCACTACACACATATTTCGGACATACATGGAATATAGCTACATATCCCGAAAAAAAGTATGGATATGTAGCTAAATTTGGCATTTAATCGAGCGTTTTGCCTGCCTAGGTGGTAGCGTGTCTGCCTCACGTTCTCAAGAGGTCCCGAGTACGAATCTCGGTTAGGGTGGGTTAGCTGCATAAGGTATTTTTCGGGAGTTTCCCTTATCATGAAGGATAAATTTCCGGTAATTCTAGGCTCTATGTTCCTTGACCTGGGCTCAATTGAGCATCATTTCACCCATTTCATTCATAGTCCAATGTGACTTAACTTTGGAAGACGTTAATTTTATAAAAGGCTAGATTTTTTCGATATTCAGCTCTCATAGTACCTATGTTCAATACTGAGGAAATATAGACACTGTCTCTCTGTGTAATTTAGGCTGAGAAACTGCAGTATCTCACTTAAATAACTATACATGTAAGTTATGTAAAGGAATTCACAATGCACTGGTTTCTACATTAGAAGAAGAACAATTCAATTGCAGAAATGTATCTTAAACAATATTTATTTTATATCAGCGTGCTCATTCCTCTGGAAAAATAATGCAGCTTCAATTTGTCGAAGTCATTTTATTAGTTCACTTAAAAAGTGTATTTAGTTTTATTTAATCGTTTCATTTATTATTATTTATTTAACTGTTTACTTTTTCTTTTATAGTGACGCAGCAATGCTAAACTAGAAGCGAAGAATTCTTAACGTTAGCAAAGAATCCTTGATTTCGTGATATCTTTAACTTGTAATTTGAACGAATGTACAGGATAATTATCACAGACCTAATTTAGGCATTACAAATCATTAAAACACGCATGGAAAAAGATATTATAAATACTAAAACAGGCAATAAAATTTAATCGAAAGCTCCATTTAATAGATTACACTATTCAGTAACTCTATCGTCATACTTAAAACAACTTCAACGTTTTAAACAAAATGTCAGTGTTACATTTGACACGAAAATGAAATATTGCACATGAGAACCTATGCTTTTTGAGTTCTTTGAGGACATGTTGACTTTCCTGCCATGCGATATATTTTTGAGAGGTCTGAGGAAAATACCTCTCAACATCGACATGGAGCAAATAAAAAATTGTAGGATCCATTTCAACTGCAACAGAATTGATACTTGGTAGAAATTTTGAAAATTTTCTAGGTTTATCCACATCAACATTTTGCGATAACACTTTTCTCTAATTGAATCTCTTTGGGTCACAATAACTTTAATGAACTGATGAATAGCTGCGCGATAGTTGAATTGTAAGTTTCTCATGACACTCTGTTGTGAGCAGGAATGGTTTCATTGGTTCATCTTCTATAGGATCTGTAGGATCTTCTGTAGGATCTGTAGGATCTTCTGTAGGATCCAGTAATATCATTGGAATGAGACGATAGAAATTCAGACCTTCTTATTATTCATTTTATCTTTAATGTTTTTCATCTTGTCATCTTAACATTCGGTTAAGTAACTTTACCGTAAACTTGACTCGCTAGGTTCAGATTGGTTAGTATACTTCTCTAAGAATTGTGTTAATGTAGTATTCTGTAATTTACACAAAGGGAATCCGGCGCTAAGGAAAGCTTTACATAAGTAGAATGCAAATTGAGATTTTCGACTTGATGTTGCAAGTACTGTTGGAAGCCGATTGTGCCGATATGCTGTGATCTAAAATGCTTATTTTCGTAGTTCACTGATTGCTTGCATATTTTGCATGTAAGTACTTTATCGTTGGTACAACATCCGTCGAACCCAAAAATATTTACGTAACTCTGTAACTGAAAACTGTAAGAAAACCAAAATTAAACCGCACTCATCATTCCTTTTCAAATATACACAACCGGTGAGACAAACGCCTTCTGTTATATATATATAATTTGTGTGGCGGCCTCATCCTTGCAAAGAAACTAATGAAATAAATGAAGGACGTTTATGCTGTTTACAATTTAAGGACAATACTCGTAATACACATCCAGGGAAGTAACTTTTATTGTCATGAACTAGCGTTATGAAAGTAAAGTGTGTCTGAAAAAATTAGTAATAATAAATAATAGATAAGTAATGAAATAAAGAGAAGCCTTTATTTCTTAAAATAGGCATTTGTATTGAAAAAGGCAAAACAAGGCAACGTAAAACTGTGGAATTTCAGTCAGAAAGCTATAATTTGTACAGATTCACTTTCAAATTGAAGAAGATTTGATAGATTTAAAAGGAAATTCTGCCAAAGTTCCAGTCTCTGATAATTATGATGTACTTCAAAACGTTCCGATAGCTTAACACTTCCGCTAAAATCTCTAATTATAGAAACTATATTTTTTTAAAGGAAGCCTTATTTTGCAAATTAAAGGATAATGGGTATCTAAACACTAGCCAGAATACAATTACATAACAGTTATTTCGAAGATTCAATTAACATATTTTCTTCTAAGTTCTAGCTAATATTAATGAAAAATATGCGATTTTTATAGGTGACCGATATCGTTAAGACACCAACCTTTTACCACCTCCGTGGTTGAGGTTTCTCTGAGTTTTATTTTATCCTCTTAACCTTCAAATGCAAGAGAGGTACCGTAAACGTGAGCATGAAACGTTTATTTATGAAATTTCTTTTCTAAATTATTATTTAATTGCATAAATTAATCAGCACGATATGTGACATGCGTATGGATATGAATGCCTTAAACACTATTAAAAGGTAATGCAAATAGACGCTACGAACTGTTAAACCACCTTTAATTCACTGGTAACTTTTCAGTGTTTCTATATTTTGCGGGACAATTATTTAATATTATGGTTGCTTAATAAATAACTTATGTTTTATCATTTTCAATCTCTTAAAATTATTTTAGCGTGAAACTACAGCTCAAAATTCCTGGTCATAAGAATAAATGCAGAACGTAATTAATACCTTCTACACAGTAGTAGATGTGGTAATGAGCTTTTAAGGAGCCTCGATTAGGTAGTACTATAAAAAATTAGTAAAGCAGTTGGACAAATAAAGTAGTTTTCTTTGATATTTCAACCTGGTAAGCACAAAAAATCAACATTTGAAAGACTGCAATTTTAACCCTTCATTTCTGTGTAATTAAATTACTTATTTTGTATATATCAATGATGAAAATAGGGCACCTCTTGGCTAATAATTCTGTAAACTAAGAACTACAAATTTCATTCACCAGCTTTACAGTCCCAGGATTGGCCACTATGTTTTCTGCAGAGTCGATCCCTATTTTCTGTTTTGAGCTTTGATTTTTCAACAATGACATGTACAACGCAAACTCTCATTTTGTTTCTATCATTAAAGCCGTTTACATTCGTCCTCGTTGCTGTTATCGAAGGAAGGCGAAATCATTAGTTGCTGAATAATGTATATCTAGAAATAATTCGTTATAATTCTCCTTTCCTCCCTTCCTTCCTCCCTACTTCCCTTCCTTCCTCCCTCCATACATCCCTCCCCTCTCTCCCTAACTTCCTCTCTCCCCAGCTCCATCCCTCCCTTCCTCTCTTCTTCCCCCTTCCTCCCTCCCAACTTCCTTTTCTTCCTTCCTTCGTTTAATGTGCCCTGATCATATAAGCGCCTCCGCATACCTGAAATCTATGTAGACCGGATCTGAACCCACGCCTTGGATTTATCAGCGTCTAACAAACTGAGCCATCCCGACTGACTGGTAAATATTGTGGTTTTTCAAAACAAAAGCCCCAAATTTGATTCTCCGCTGAGGTGGGACAACTCTTCTTTAATTTGGAACCTATATATTCCGTGTTGTCTGCAAGTATTTAATTAGGAGTGAATGTGACTGTATTTAGCTATAAATTATTAACGAACAGGTAAAAAGAACCTTCAATCAACAAGTTGTACCAAATCAAAGGCTCCATATGACCAGAGAAGTGAAAGGAACTAACAAAAACACATTTTGAATGTGTATATACAAAGAGTGAGAAATACATCCTCTCTACATAGTAATAGAAATACATAAAACGGAATACACTATGATTATATAGTAAATTATATTAGTATATTATATAATAAATCGTTATATTAATGTAAAAACACAATTTCGCAGAGAACGTATGGTTCTGAGTTCTTATTGTAGTCATTTTATTGAATTTATAAAATCTTTTCATATTAACCTACCGTCTACCTATATAATTATATTGAATAATCTGGGCCAGTTATAGGCACTTTTGCTGCCATTTCAAACCATACATATTTGGGGAGGTACTATATTTTTAATGCAGACTTGAAAGAAGTAGGACCATAAGAAAACTACTAGTGCTTGTATTGCCATTTTCCGCTCATATTTTGCGATGGATTATTATTTATAAAAGTTTCTGCCACTCAATGAGTGTTACAATTCTACTTATAACTACTCACTGAGCTGTTCGAGGGTTGTATTAGCATCAAAGAATTGAGCTCCTTTGTGCCTGTGCCGTAGGTCCATAGCCATCTGCATGAACTCAGATTGCAAGTGTGGGAGCCATCATGACCCGCAGAAACCTGAAGGGTGGCAACATCTTGAGACAGCCAAGAATCTTGGTCGCCAAAGAAATCAATAACCTCTCCGCTTGAAGATATTATAACCTAAAACAAAAGTACTTGTCAGCCACCTTAAGGATCCTACCTGCGGACAAGAGAAGGCGCTCAGAATGTAGACTGCACAAACCACTTTCAACAGGTCATTCGCTGCTTGCAGCTAGCTCCTGATCTGGCAGAGATCTACCAATTAAATTACTAAATGAAGTCCTGAACATTCCCGGCTTCTCAGTGCTAAAAAGGGTAGTGAGCATGAAAGACCGCCCTCCACCATGCTGTAAAACCTTCCTTTTTACTAAGGTATTGAATATGTATCTGTCGCAAGAGTGGAAGCTGAGTTGCATGTGCATTTTGAAGTCAGATAAAGATCCAGTCCTATGCTCCAGCTACCTTTTCATTAAGCTCCTACATATGTACCCTCTCCAAAGTCTTCAAATGGCTCTAACCTCTGGCAGTCATCCAAGCCATCACATTGACTACGGTCTCCTGACTATCCAACAGCTGTACAGAATTGGCGAAATGATGCTCAAATGAGCCTAGGTCTATAGAGCTTAGAGTTGCCTTACGTTTTTCAGAATAAGGTGAAAGCTCGGAAATAAATCTTATCCAGATAACATACTCTGACCGAGACTCGAACTCGGAACCTCTTGAACGTGAAGCAGACACATTACCATGTAAGCTACATAGTTGGGCCAGCAACACTTAAAGTAGTCATCAAGTACATGCATATACAACAATACCAGAATAATTGGCAGAAAAAGTTCAGATAGTTCGCAAAACTATGCTTCATTATCGCTCTCCAGGGAAAGCAGCTAAGGTCATACAAGGAAGAGTCGTCCTCCGTGGGCTAAAGGTAACTACCAGTCTTTGTCTTTCCACAAGTCGCGGCTTCAAACCTGGCTGAGGGCGATGGATTATTTTCGGTCGTAAAAATCCACATAGCAGAATTACGGAGTATAAAAGAACCTCAAACTTGATAACGTGGCCTCTTAGCAAAACTAAGTGGTAGTTCACTGTCAATATAGAACGGGACGGTGATAACCACAGCAGTTAAAGATCGTCCATGAATAAAAAGGCAGTTTTCGTTTCATGCAACAAAGCGCTGGATAAAAAAACTCGTATCTGAGATCCTATCAAGCTTTGAATAGAGTCAGAATGAAAAATTCAACGCCATGGCCGATATTTGAACCACGGATCTCCCAGTCTCCTCGCGGCTTCTCTTAACCTTTGAGCTACCATGGCCACGTACCGCCATGACATTAAATTCTCCAACTGACTTGTATGTTTCCAGGTAAGCCACTAGGGGCTTATCATACACAATGATAAACGCACCTTCTGTGGTGACTTACTGTGTAAGTACTTAAGTCCTAGGCTTTGTAGTAACCACTGTTAGGCTATTTATTGGAAATTTAATCATTTTTCCACACTAGCCATTTGTCAACTAAGATTTGAATAGAGTCACACATATAGTTTCAAATACATAGACTTAGCCCACACAGGCTATTGTGGAAGAATGGTTAAATTTAAATCCTATAAAGTTATTAGTTCTAAGATTTGTAGAAAGATCGATAAAAGTTCAAAATAGTTTGAGTCTTAAAGCATAATAATGAGTGAAGCACTTGCTTTGTTAGACCAACTAATAGATGTCATGCATTTTAAAACGGGCGTTTAAAGTTCCAAGCACAGGATCAGTATTTCGCCACTCCATAACATATTGCTCTAGAGGTGATTCGCAGCTCGCCCACGGCTCGTTTATGTAATCTACTGTGCATGCAACAGAATTCGTGATTAGGGGCAGGGATATAAAACTGTAATTGATAATTTCCCTGTGGAGAGGGCTTACTTTTTCTGCCAGATTATGTAACAAGTTTATTTCTCGCAGGTAATTCCAAAAATCATTCGCATAAATTTTCTGTTCAACATCTACAAATCATTTTTTTTCAAAAGCTTGTTCTTCTAACCAATTCTTTCTAATAGTGAAGCTACATATCGTTGCAAATATAAAATAATACAGCAGGCTAAACCAGTAGTCAACATTTTGAAAATACGGATATGTGACTGATGGCTTTATGCCATTTGCACGAGTTAAAAGTGAGTATGAATGAGTTCTCACTTATCATGAGATAAACGCAAGTTGAAACAATTGGGAGAAATTATCTTGGAAATGTTTAGTGAGATATTTTGTATAATTACATTTTCTGTGCCAGTTCTGCAGAATGAAAAGATTTCCAGAAGTTATTTCGAAACATTCAAGATACCATTTTATCTGTCATGTAACTGTCCTAAGGATATCTTTTAAAACAAAACATTAGATTGTAGTACAATATATTTCCAAATAAAAGATAGTTTGAGTTAGGGAGTTTTCTGAAAATGTTCGTGTTTCATATTTGTAAGAAAATGATATGAAACATTAAGTTTAGTATCCAACTGACCCTATAAAAATATTTTTTTTTAAATTCGCCAATTCTAAAATGTGTATTTCTGGTGAGAGCTCGGTCTCGAATTTTTTAGTATAATACTGTAACTATTGGAAAAAATGTGAAGTTTTAATATGAAACTAGATATCTCTTTTCTGTTTAATCACTTTCTGTTTTATTTGTCTTATCATTTAGATTAATAAGTACACAAAAATTATCATTAATTTAAATTGATTTTTGCTTACCTTCTCACTCGTTTGATAAATAAATATGAATGTATACTGCTGAAATGTTGCTACCGATACTACCGTGAAAAGATACAGGTTATACTATGAACGATGGTAATACTACAAAGTAGACTATCTTGATGTTTGCTTGAAATGATGTCTTAGCGCTGACAAACACAATCAAGCCTCGGCATAATGGTATACCAAACGATTTGCATTCTTCATCGGAGATTAAAACCGGTTTTTAGCCTCGTATATTGCAACGCAAAGTTTACTAAAGCGTTACAATCAGAGGACAAAGATACCTGTCAAAGGACCAGGATTTTGCATTAGAAAGGAAAAACTGAGAAACAATGTTTGTAGAAGTCCCTGAAATATGACAGTGCTATGGAGATTTTATTTCAAAGGTCTTCGAAACACCCTTGAAACACCCTTGAAACTACGTTTCCACAATTTAGCCTACACACGGCCAGTGTGAAAGAATAATTAATTTCCATTAATTAACCTAATAGTGGTTAACTATAAAGCCCGGGCCTTAAAGTACTTACATGTAGTAAGTCGCCATTAAGGTAGTTGTCTCATGTGTTTATGAGAACTCCTAAGTGGTTTACCGGGAAAATATGAGTCAGTTGGAGAATTTAATGTCATATCGGCACGTTGGCCATAGTAGCACAATGGTAGTGCGGCTGGACGGAAACCAGAAGATCCGTGGTTCAAATCCCGGCTATGGCATTGAATTTTTCAGTCTGACTCTACGTTTCCACAATTTAGCCTACACACGGCCAGTGTGAAAGAATAATTAATTTCCATTAATTAACCTAATAGTGGTTAACTATAAAGCCCGGGCCTTAAAGTACTTACATGTAGTAAGTCGCCATTAAGGTAGTTGTCTCATGTGTTTATGAGAACTCCTAAGTGGTTTACCGGGAAAATATGAGTCAGTTGGAGAATTTAATGTCATATCGGCACGTTGGCCATAGTAGCACAATGGTAGTGCGGCTGGACGGAAACCAGAAGATCCGTGGTTCAAATCCCGGCTATGGCATTGAATTTTTCAGTCTGACTCTACGTTTCCACTTTTTCATATAACTTTATACATAAGTGTTTTTCAATGTCCCCGTGGATGTCTAAGGAACACCTCCGAATGGTGATAAACAAGTGTGTATGACGCAATGATAGGTGATAAAAGTCATATATATGCCGTTGTTATTGAGTTGCAGTAATCATTTCTTTCATGTGATTACGGTTGTTATTGACAAATAGCCATGGAATTTTATAGCATTCAGTAACTTATAAAAATTGTGAAAACGTATTATCAAAATGGATCATCTGTTCGCCAAACCTTCCCTGTATTGCGTGAAGTTTACAGTGTTTACAATCGTCCCTGTGAGAACGATTCAGCGCTTCATCAATAAATTTGAAAGAAGTGGTTCTATTAGCGATCAAAAAACGCCTGTACGTAATCGACGTAAGCGCTCCAACATAAATATAGGCGCCGTTCGTGAGATTGTACGGAAGCAAATCAATTGCTCCTGAGCGCCAGAATTGGGACTTTCGCGGACCTCAACTTGGCGAATTCTGCATCTGGACTTGAAGTTCCACACTTACAAAATAGTGCTAACTCAAGAACTAAATCCGGACGACCATTTATTGCGCGTGTATTTGCTGAATGGGTTATCAGCAACTGGAAGCTGGTCCGGGTTTTTGTCGATAAATCATCTTCAGCGACGAAATCCACTTTTGGTTGGATGGTTTTGGTAACAGAAAAAATTGTCGCTATTGTCATCCTCAAAAGGTTACTGTGTTCTGTGGAGTTTGGTATGGTGGAATTACTGATCCATATTTTTCCCAAGACGAAGATGGAGAAGCTGTAACTGTCAACGGAGAAAGATACCGAGCTCTTATAAGGGATATTTTTGGTCTCAATTGGATAGTATGGATCTCAGATGGTGCAACATGTCATACTGCTATCGATATAATCATCTTTTGAAGGAGACGTTCAGAAGTTTCATCATTTCCCTTGGTCGTGATGTTGACAGACTCCCAAGATCAAGTGACTTAACGCCGTTGGACTACTTCCTGCTTGGTTATGTTAAATCTCGTGTATGTCAACAAGCCAGAAAGAATAAGTAATATTATGAAGAACATCACGCCTGTTTTTCCTGAAGTTCGACCTAATTTCCGTTCTTCTGTCATTGAAAATTGGGTCAACTGTATACGTGCAACCCAAAGAAGTTGCGGCGGTCACGTAACTAATGTTCTCTTTCACACGTAAGGGCATTATTTATCTTCCAAAATAAGAAGGAAATAAACCTCTATCATTTATATAGCGTGTTTTATTTAAGTTCAGAGATAGAAAACTTTTGTTGAGAACCCTATACCACTATTATAGTCTTAGCAGGGGAAAAAAGTAGCTACCAGAAAAAGATTCGGAAACATTGGAAGCATTCGATGACGCTGGTTCACAGCATACGCTTTGGAAAAATGGAGTCAGACTGAAAAGTTCAATGATTTGAATCCCGCCTATGACACTGAACTTTTCAGTCTGACTATACCTTTCCATACGTTGGCCTACACACGCCTAGTGTGAAAGAAAATTAATTTTTCCCATATACACTTTGATATCACTCTGGCTTCATTTCAAAGCTATGCGGTAGATAGGGAGATGCCTAGCGGCTTGGCCTTATGCATGGTAGCCGAGCGGTAAGACCCATGTGTCATGTAAGTAGACTAACATGAGTTGAAATCCTTGTTGTGCGTGTTTCTTTTTGTTGTTGTTACTTTAATAGCAATGCCTTATGTTTTTCGTTCAGAAGATGAATAATATTTTAAACACATTCATTTATAAAATCACAAGCAGCATAGCCTTGTCGTTTTCAAAATAAATTCAATTTTATTAGGAAATTGCCTTAATATTAGTTGTGTAAACACTTGGGTTCGTTCATCTGTTACGAATGGTACGAGGGTGGGTCAAAAGGTAATGTCTTCTAATTTTTTCCCTCTCTTTTAACTGCCAAGAAAATTTAATCTAATTTACATAGCTTGAAAACTGAAACATTGACGATTAATTTGTCACTACTAAATATAATCTCCGTCCTTTTCCACAGTTTTGGTCCACCTTTTAACTAGGGCATGTATTACTGTGGGGTAAAACACACGGTCTTCCTTGCTAAGCCATTGACGTACGGACGTTTTCACAGCCTCCTCATCTTCAAAATGAATCCCACGATGAGGTTCCTTTAGTGGCCCGAACAGATGCAAGTCTGATGGTGCCAGGTCAGGGCTGTATGGGGGATGAGCTAAGACTTGCCATTCCAATTTCTCAATTTCTGCAGTGGTGTAACGGTTGGTGTGTGGTCTTGCATTGTCATGCAAAAGAAGAACATCCGCCGTAGTTTTTGTTGGGCGAACTCGGAGAAGACGTGTTTTCAGCTTTCTGAGAGTTCTGATGTATTTGACAGAATTTATTGTGCATTTCTGCTCCAAAAATCAATCATAAGCACACTCTCTGCATACCAAAACACTGTCGCCATAACTTTCCCTGCCGACCGCTGAGTTTTGAATTATTTTTTTTTCTTAGGTGACGTTGTGTGATGCCAATCCATTAACTGCCTGTTTTATTCAGCTTCAAAAAATGAACCCATGTTTCGTCTCCAGTAACAATTTTTTCCAGAAAATCCTCTCCCTCCAAATTGAAGCGCTGCAAGTTCGGAGGCTATTGTTTTCCTTGTTTCTTTGTTTAGGGCGGTTAACATTCTTGGTACCCAACGTTAACAAACTTTTGAGTAACCCAGATGTTGAATAATCGTCATCATTGTGCCTTTACTGAGGGAGGTAATGCGACACAATTCACCTGTTACCCAGCGATCACCACGAATGATGTCATCGACTCGCTGAACATTGCATGGAGTCACCGGCCTGCCGCTTCGCTTTTCATCTGCCAATGGTGTTTGCCCTTCAGCTTCGTTACAACGACGAACCCATCGTCTAACAGTGCTGACATCCACCGTTACATCACCATACGCATTTTTTAGCCTTTCGTGAATGCGAATTGGCGTTTCTCCTTCCGCAGTCAAAAATTCAATCCCAGAACGCTGTCTAATACGAATGTTGATGTCAGCCATTTTGCAAGAAGATGCAGTGCTGCCACCTGTTGACTTAGTAAGTTACTACTGCAGGGGATTGGAGAAGAAGGTTCGAGGAATTGCGCCAAATTCAAAGTATTCACATAACTTACTTATTTAAGGGGAAAAAAATAGGAGGCATTTTTTGACCCACCCTCGTACTACCAAATAATGCGAAATATGCTCTCGTGAAAATTTCACTAGGTATTTGCTCTCATCCATGCCCGTAGAAAGACGGCAGTGATAGAAGCAGATGGTTTACACATCCTATACTAAGTTTATTTCCATTTTTATTTGATTTTAGTTAAAAATTTAATTTAGCTTGAAAACAGAGTAGAGTTTTTTTGTTTTGTTTTTTAATTTACGTCCTCCAACGTTAAGTCATATCGGACGGTGAATGAATTGGGTGAAATGATGCTCAAATGAGCCCGGGGTCCATGGAGCTTAGAGTTACCTGACATTCGTCTTTGTGGATAAGGAAAACACCGGAAAAAAAAAACCTTATCCAGGTAACTCACCCTGACCGACAGAGTAGAGTGTTTCAGCTTTTAGGTATGAGCATAAATGTCATAAAATCAAGTAAGGATTAGCAATTGGAAGTTATATTACAATGTGCGTAATACACATTTCGTATTTTTACAATAAAAATGTCAAAATTATGTCTGGGGTTCGAACCTCTGTAGGTCTATATCCTACATACTTCTCTGTAATCGCTCGGCTACTAGTGCACGTTTATTGTGACTGAATAATGACACGATTCAGTAGAACGAAGCTAAAGAGATGCATTCCATGACACCATTGTAAACCGGCAGTGGAACGATGTATACTTAGAGCAATATATGCTTCTAGAGTCCACTCAATTCTTTTATTAAAGGTGTGTAATTATTCTGTCACGTTAGATTAATGTGCTGTCGTCAAACTGAGAGACAAACTTAAATCCAAGGATCCTCACATCTATTTGCTGAATACGTCTTGACATAGATTCCAGAGAGATAGATAGATTCCAGATAGATTCTTGACATATATTCCATATTAATTCTGCACACAAGGTATTACGGTCATCAAGGTGTAAATTTCTTCGAATATATTAAGATAAATGGCCATGTTAAGTGAGGAAATAGTATTACTCAACAGCTTATTCCACAACTGCAGCCAGTGAGACGTATGCAGGTGACGGTTAAGGGACAGAGGTTAAAGTTATGAAACGGATCTAAGAACTACGTCCACTGTACTACAGTTTCCTCAGGTACTCAAGCAGCAGAAACTACACATCTCCTACATTTGTCTCAGTATTAATAAAATACTAAGATGTAGGCTTTCTGAGAAGATGTGCTTTTTAAGAATCCTTGCTTAGACTGTAATGAACAAAATAATTTAATGAACATAGATTCACAAAATACTCATAGTAATGGTGAATATTAAATGCTTTATTATAGCAGAATATTTACGCATTTCTGTACTCATGTAATTTACTAACTTCGCTTGCTTAAGTTAATTGATGGAAATTAAATTATTTCTTCACATTGGCCGTATATAGGCTAAGGTTTTGGATAGATAAGAGTCAACATGAAAAATTCAATGCCATGGCCGGTATTTCAAACACGGATCTCTCGGTTTCGGTCCAATGACTTTACTCATTGAGCTACCATGGCCAACGTGCCGTCGTGACATTAAATTCTCAAATTGACTCATATACATATTTTCTCCGGTAGGCCGCTAGGGGCTCTCGCATCCCAGATACACCGTTTGTGGCGACTTACTTTTGTAAGTACTTAAATCCCAGGCTTCATCACTTAACTCTTATTACTTAAGTTAATTGATGGAAAGTAATCATTTCTTCACACTGGCTATTTTATTTCTACAAAAGTTGAACAAATCCAACTGTTGATTTTTGTTACATTAATACTAATTGAACATCTTATTTTCACATGAACATGTAGATAGGTACAGGTTTCATTTACTCCTTGAAAAGTTAACATTTTGTAATTGTCTGGTTTATTCCAGTCAAACGCCTAACATAAGCATGCAGTGAAGAAAGGGATGTAAAAAGAGGGTCGATGGAATACTACGATGAATATATTGAGTACTTAGAATTCTTAAGTATAGCACCAATAATGATGTAAATAAAAACTTTTTATCGACTTAAAGTCGCAGTAGTAGTGGCACTTATGCAATACTGCTAGACATTTGATAGTGTTATCTTTATTTGTTGAGCGGTCCTTGGGATTTCAATTTGATTGAAAAATACATTTATATAGATAACGTAAACATGTTTGCATTTCCGATAATGACACGAGATACATAGAGGGGTATGTAATGAATTTTTAGCACCAGCACACAAGCGCTATCTGTGCCAAAGAACGCCTAATGTGTTCGTAGAAACGTTTTATCTAATCTTCATATCAGAGATTCACTTTTGCAATTTCCATCTTTCCTGCTCTGAGGAAACCACATAGACTTTAGAATAATTATGGAGATGTTAAACGTTATACTTAATTGAGTGATTGTTTCAACACATAAGCTAGGAACATTAAATAAATCAAGTATGTTTAATCTCTGAGTTAATTTTAAATATATTTCAGTGTTTGAGTAGTGTGTGGTATTTTTTACTTTAGTTATAGTACCGACTATTTTATATGTGCATTGCATTTAACACGAAAGCATTGTCGTTAGGTGAATCACAAATTTTTCACTTAAAAAGACCAAATTAAATAAATATACTTACAATTTATAAATCTAACAGAAGAATTAAAAATTTCTTTAAACGTAATTTATATATTAACGTAAAGATGGGTAAGTGAAATTTAAATTACAATATACTCCTAATTAGCGGCAGCAATGTTTCAGAAATTTGAAAGACTTGGAAGCAGGAATCAAATTAAATATCCAGTACAAATAAAGATTTATATTCAGGATAATGGGAAGTGAAGAGAGTTTTAGGGACGCATACTTATAAGCTCAACAGTTTATAAAAACGACACTTAAAACGCATCCTTTAGTTTTGAAAGGGTACTTGAGGCTCGTGATACCGTGGATTGTGAAAAGCTGAAAGAAGCGAAGTTTTAGCTGTATTTTAAGCATTTGTGAGAGATCTTATCTACAGGAAGATGTACCAACAACTGTCTCTCAAATTGCTGCAAACATCCGAAAGGTGAATCAAATGACGGGATGATTTTCAAAATGTCAAAAAGAGGTTCAGAAATGCCAACGTAATATAATTTGATTACCTTTTCAGACCGAAGCCTTATTCGTTTCCCAGTGTACATTTTGTTTGTTGCAAACCTAATTATAGACAGCAAACAAATAGATCCTGAACAATCCAGAGGTGTCTTATGCTATTTAAATGGAGGATATAAATATTTCTTTAGCCAGGATTTCCCCATCTGACCTAGTGTTTGAAGTATGAGTGACAGTGTCTGTGTGTATGTATATGTGTTTGTGTGTGAATTTAATTTTTATAAGAACATTTAAGGTAACAAACACAGTTGTAATTGAATGAAGTCTTTGGCAAAGAGCAGTTGCTCCGGAAGCAAAGCCTTCGACATTCTATAATATGTTTAAGGGGGCACATGAGTGGAATAACAAAACTTAATCATGAGTCCATCGGACCAGATGTTAGTTTCTAGGTCTTGCCCTTCGGGGACAGCTCGGTAACTCCCTGGTCATTAGAGGGTGGTCAGTCTTCCCTCTGTGCGGACTGCCCTAGTAGATAACCTCGAGCTTAATAATAATCATGACAGAGTCAAACTGAAAAATGCAATACCATTGCTGGAATTTGAACCACGAATCTCACGGTTTACGTCCGATTGTTCTTGCCCATTGTGCTACCATGACCAACGTGCCGTCCTAATATTAAATTCTCCAATTGACTCATATTCTCCCGGTAGACCACTAGGAGCTCTCGTATTCAAGATACACCGTTCGTGGCGACTTACTATTATAAGTACTTAAGACCCAGGCTCCATCGTTAAACTCTTCTTATGTTAACTGATGGAAATTAATTGTTATTTTACACCAGCCGTGTATAAGCTAAGATTTTTGAATAGATAAAGTAAAACTGAAAAATTAAATGCCATGGCCGGGATTTGAACCTTTGAGCTACCATGTCCAACATGCCGTTATTTTTCAGTTTCACTCTATCTATCCAAAAATCTTAACCTATGGACGGCTAGTGTGAAAGAACAATTAATTTCCATCAATTAACATAATCACGAGTTTGGTAGAACACGATGATATGAAGTCATATTATTCTTGTGTCCAGGGACTTAATGATATGGTGATTTAACCTGTAATGCATACTTAAAACCCTCAACCCTCCTAAAATATTAATTTATTATTAGTAGCTCCACCCTCCTTCCTGTAGGCATGCGTGGGCCAGTAGGCTGGCGAGGATGTATGTACTCAGGTGAGGTGTACGAACAGATCACAGATACAATTCGGGCATCTTAGATGCAGGTGAAGATTTACATATAATGCATGCTTTTCATTTATAGCTTTACATGTTAAATCTATTATTTAATTTTCTAAGGAGCTAGATTAAAATAATGTATTTTTAGATGTTGCTTGGGAAATAAAAGTAGACCTTGGTTTATGATGGCCCTTGTGTCGTATTAATTCTTATATCTATAGATAATTATAAGACAAAAGCTTGCTAAGGGAAGAAAATATAAGCTGCTACATACACCAATAATTATGTCACACATAATTTACTGTAACTAATAGTTTTTGTAACTTTTCAGAATTGTTTTTTCTTATACTCTCTTTAAATATAAAGCAGTGTGTTTTTTTTTCTTTGCTTTTCACCATTCAATATAATATATCAAGGACTTAAAAGCTGTATCTATAGAGTGAAACGGCTCCTGTCAACTCAACTTATCGACATAATACAGATAGCGGGAAAAAACGTTATAATTGTTCATATATTTAGAAGACAACAAATATCTGTTAAATCAGTTACAATTTTTCCACAATACAGTTTCCCTTAATTAACTGTCCTCTAACCTACTGGAATGTTCTATCTATGAACATTACTTTGAGATGTTCTTAATAAATGGAAATAAATGATGTGGCGTTGTATTTTTTCTCTCGGGCTTTTTCTGATTTAAATCGACTAACTCATTTTGAGATTTTGTTTATTAGATCCCAGAAACGTATTTATATGGAATTCACAATCTTCAAAAATTTCCGCCTTTTTAAATTCAATATCTTTAAATCTTCTCTTCAGCAGAAATGTCTGGAAATATTTTATTTATAATGATATCCAAATAAGCTTATTTCAGTAAAATAGTAAAACTATAATGGTTAATGGAAATTCATTGTTCTTTCACACTAGCCGTGTGTAGGACGCACTATGAAAGGGTAGAGCCAGACTGAAAAATTCATTGCCATAGCCGGGATTTGAACCAAGGATCTTCTGGTTTCTGTCCAGCCGCTGTAAGCATTTGAGCTACTATGGCCAACATGCCAGCATGACATTAAATTCCCCAACTGACTCGCATAGTACTTACAGCATAGTAAGTCCCCATTAAGGTATTTGTCTCATGTGTTTATGAGAACTCCTAGTGGTTTACCGGGAGAAGCACGAGTCAGTTGGAGAATTTAATGTCATGTTGGCACGTTGGCCATAGTAGCTCAAATGGTTTAGAGCAGCTGGACGGAAACCAGAAGATCCGTGGTTCAAATCCCGGGTATGGCATTGAATTTTTCAGTCTTGCTCTACCTTTTTATAATGGTTAACTTAGAAAACTTTTCTGAATACATGAATTCTACAGCCACCTTAATTTTTCAGTACGCCTTCTATTTTGTTTACTTCAGGACAGATTAACAGCTGAATTGAATTATTTCCTATTTTATTATTTACTAGCGTAACGTATCTATATTTTCTCATTATGCACATTTCGACATTGTTGTTCCAAACACTTGTTTCATCACTAAAATACAGTGGAGTTTGCTGGATTTCCATCGGGTGCCTCCCCAGGTGGCGGATAAGGGAATGCTCACCAGATATGGTGGGTACCGAGGAAATAATACCCGGGGTGGATCAAAACCAGCAACTGCTGTCTTGTAGTACGATATTGCTTATCAAAAGCTAAAGGAAGAAAATCTTGAATACAAAGTAGCTGATCCTCCAGGTTGGGAGTTGTGCAGTGAGTCAGCTCTTCACTCACATAAAAACATAAAAATGCTAAGAAAGACAATAACAATAATAATAATAATAATAATAATAATAATAATAATAATAATAATAATAATAATAATAATAATAATAATAATAATAATAATAATAATAATAATAATAATAATAATAATAATAATAATAATAATAATAATAATAATAATAATAATAATAATAATAATAATAATAATAATAATAATAATAATAATAATAATAATAATAATGATAATGATAATGATAATGATAATGACAATGACAATGACAATGACAATGACAATGACAATGATAATGATAATGATAATAATGATAATAATGATAATAATGATAATAATGATAATAATGATAATAATGATAATAATGATAATAATGATAATAATGATAATAATGATAATAATGATAATAATGATAATAATGATAATAATAATAATAATAATAATAATAATAATAATAATAATAATAATAATAATAATAATAATAATAATAATAATAATAATAATAATAATAATAATAATAATAATAATAATAATAATAATAATAATAATAATAATAATAATAATAATAATAATAATAATAATAATAATAATAATAATAATAATAATAATAATAATAATAATAATAATAATAATAATAATAATAATAATAATAATAATAATAATAATAATAATAATAATAATAATAATAATAATAATAATAATAATAATAATACGTATACAACTTAAATACTAATCTACACATTTAAGCATAATAAAATTCATGTAAACAGTTTAGAACAAATCCTTAATGATCAATTCAAATTACGTATGGAAGCTCATTTTTTGAGAACTTGACATAAATTTTTACACTAAATCAGTAATTTACTTGCAACTAGAATATCAATAAAATCTGATACAAGTGTTTCTCAACATCTACATATGTATATCCTACAACTATTAAAGTATCAATTGCCAAAAAGCAGCACAGAGAATTATTAAATAATTATCCTTAAAATCCTGAAAACAAACTCAAAGCCTATGACTGTACCTAACAAAGTTAAAAAGGGCTCTGAACGATCAAGAACTAGAGCTTCATAAATCAAAACAAAAGATAAAAGTACCAGAATATTTAATTTAAAGTATACCCCAAATAACAGTAACAAATTAACACTTGTTCTCAACTTGTACCCTATAAAGTATTCAAACAATTTTCCATACGAGAAAAGTAAGATAAGACAAACTTCACTATATTGACAGACTTTCTATTTGTATCTCGCGTTAATAGAAGGTATAGGCTATAAGCGAAATATAAGAGCTGCCGCATCTTCCTTGGTGTGATTAGCCAAGTGGTCTTGCACAGAGGTTAGCTGCCTATCTAATGTACTCCGTGGACGGCTTATTTGATGAGTTCTTTCAAAATATACAAATGTAAAATATCAATAAAAATAACAAATCATATGAGAGTAATTGGCAAGTAAGACACATTTTACAGATATCCCTCAAAGAAACTGCCAGAACGCAATGTGCAAATCACAAATCAATTTAACTTACAAAAAAGTAATTAGGTAGAAGATCTGAGTATAAAGCCAAACATAAAAATTATAGCTTTATTTTCGAATATAATACCATAATAAACTGAGACACGGGACTGACAGTGCGCAAGTTGTGTGTGTGTGTGTGTGTGTGTGTGTGTGTGTGTGTGTGTGTGTGTGTGTGCGTGTGTGTGTATGCATGTGTGTGGCAGCAAGAGGGAGAGACGGAGAGAGAGAGAGAGAGAGAGTGTGTGTGTGTGTGTGTGTGTGTGTGTGTGTGTGTGTGTGTGTGTGTGTGTGTGTGTGTGTGTGTCATAAAGGAAATTCGAATAAATATCAAACATGTAATTTTAAGGAAGTGATAGAAGTTTTTTAGGAAAATTCTCCCCCCTCCCACCCATTCGACCGAAATGCTCAGGCGGTTTCGTCTGTGTCCCGCATTCGGGAGGCCCGGGTTCGACTCCCGTGGCCGACCTACCTGACCCATGGGTTTCTTCGGCGGTTTTCCCGGGTCGCTTGGCGAATGCTGGGTAGGTTAAATACATCCCACGAATTTCCTCCATTTCATCTCCATTAGCATTTCATATGATCTTTCATCTTCAGGGTACCCTTCAGGGTAGAAGTGTCGGCGGGTGTCTCGGCAGTGCATGGCACTACTACTTCCTCCTCCGTTAGGTCGGATGCTAGTCTCCGCTCCTCTGCTGGGACCATTTCGTGACCGCCAGCCAGGGACCTTTTTGGCTCGGACCGCCTACCTTGGTACCATTAGGGCTCGGCTGCTACGCTCGTGGCCGTCCCGCTGCAGGGGAGCGAGTTCGTTGTCCTGGCCTGTCGGGGGAAGTCTCTATCCAAGTAAACCACAGGGACCCTACCCTCTGTACTGTCGTGGCTCCTTGAGTCGGCCTCCCTCTGTCTCCTTGGCCTCATCCTTCCTCCCGGGGGTGCCCCCACTTGGGGGCATAGGATCAATAGATCCAGCATGGTGGCCTATGTACCGATTCCCCTCCGTAATGCAATCACAATCTCAATCCCCCCTCCGAACACTTCCTTATTATGTGTCTCAAATGGGAAGGTGTTTGTCCTTGAGCCCTACTAGGCGAGCAGCCAATGGGAGTCCTGCGGTGTTGTCGTATTGCATTCCCGCTAAGTGGTGTGTGACGAACGCCTACCTAATCAATCTGTATGAAATACTATTCGCGCTAGGACAAAAATTCAGATTTCGCCAAAACTGATCCATGTGGAAGGTAGAGAGTAATGTACCAAACATAACCATGAAAACCTCATATTTTTAGCTCAAATAGTTTTTCTAATACAAATAAGTAAACCACTATTACCTATATTATAACAATAAATCGCGATATAAGCACTGTATGAATATCATTATTGGTTGGCATGTATGCGTGTACGTAGATTTGTAATTACTCGGAACTGAAACGTAAATGTTTGACATGACGTGATTAAAGAATTACTTTGAATAAGCCAATTCGAGCGAGAGGAAACAATAAATTTCCTGCTGCCCTGGCAGAACGTGTCTGGTCACATTATATCTTTGTTTATGAATGATTCGTAATATCTATTTACTCTAGAGAGTTCAAAGTGGTTGGTGTATATGTATGTACATATACTTTTAATTACTCAGAATTGAAATTTAAACTACTGCATGACGTGATAAAAGAATTACTGGGAATAAGTCAAGGTGTTAAATTCGAGAAAGAGCAAACACTTCATTTCCTGTTAGCCCGTGGAATGCTGTATGCTTATGTTTATGAATGAATGCTGGATAAGAAGTGTTTATTTACTCTGGAGAGTTCAGATCAATATCATTCAGGTGTTCTTTACAAAACAGTAGAGTAAGAGTTAAATAGTGCAATGGCTTCTTGCGGTGAATTTAGTCTCAAGTCAAAAAGGCAATTATTGCGAAGTCATGCTCGAAGTATTGTTTTTTTTAGGTGTACACGTTCTTCAAAAAATTGGGCAATGAGGAACAATGAGAAATCAGCTCGATTTCAAAAATGCTCAACGGCTTCTGCTGAAGCGTGTGGTGTAGGTAAAACAAGTGTGTCTCACATTTGGATTAGAAAAGTAGGTAATTCATAAACTGTAATTATAGTTACAGTATTTAAAAATATGCATAATTTGCGAAAATGCTTTTTCCAATTTTGATTTTGGCAACTGCATCATTGTAAAAGTTTGTAAAATATAATTCGTTTAACCTTACATCTAGCGCCAAGCAGACCTGCATGTTGTATGAGTGTGCGAGAGAGAGTAGGGCATCACGCTGGCAACGCTCAGTGTGATACAGCATCTGATTAGCTGGACTCCTTAACCCTTCCCATTTGAAACACATAATAGTATTTTTTCTCAAGATTGACTTCAAACTTTTAAAATACCACGGTTTAAGACATTTTCATGAGACATGAAACGCATACCCTAAATTATCTGAGTATGCCCTGGGGAGTCCTTTTCTTCTGAATGACTTTTGCATAAGCGATAAATCTTAAGAAATAGACAAAATCTTACTCAAAAGAAATGTAGATCTCGTTAGAATATACAATTTATGTGAAATGAATCTTTTCTAGGGGGGAGGAGTGGATTATTTCCGAGATATTGCTTGTTATTTGTGTGACTTTTCCAATATATACTTCCTCGAAAAGGAAACATATTTCTGCATATACATATTGTAATATCCCTCGCTGCCAGGCACTATCCGGGATCTTAATTCCTACTAATGAATGCTGAAAAATGTATTGCATTCACATCAAAAACTGTTACCATTTTTGAGCTGGCGAACGAGAACACATTACTCGGGGGTTTCACTCAGAGGCTTAATATACAATACAGAACAATATTAAAGACACTTTCACAATCACTATTTATATTTATTATACCTTAAATAATCTTTTACAGTGTCCAGCGTCGTCCATCTCCTCGGTTGTCCACACACCACCACGCTTAGTCACACACACACCATAGCTACACCGAGCTATTTCAACAACCGCTCACACACCCCAACATACAACTCTTCATACACAAATAACAAGATGGGCGACGTGCCAATAACTCAATACATCATGTACAAATAATGCAATACCTTATTTACAAATTCCACAAGCGCTGTTCCATTAATTTATTTATTATTGTTATTTACATGAGTGGAGCCAAGGGAGCAAACAGTGGTTGGAACAGCCTATTACGTAACAGCCGGAAGGAAGGACATTTGTACTAACGACTACTCTAATAAACTCAATATAATCCACATAATTAACCTAACAAAACCCTACATTTCCCTCCCCTCTAGAAAAAGACGAGCCCCTGCTCGTCGGACTGATAGCAAGCAGCAAAACACACAAAAGAAAAGCACTAAGGGTAGCCCCTAACCTATCATTAGAAAACACAAACATGAAAAGTACCAATAAATGAATTCCTGAGAGGCCCCTCCCAATGAGTCACGATGCATGATGTTGTCTACACCACTATTCCCAGAGTCCACCGAACCAACCCTACACCACTGGAACACTGATGGAAGTCACAGAGGCGCAGCACGACGATTACAACCATTTGGAGTAGCAGACCGACCCTGAAGATGAAAATTGGGCAAACTGGTGGTTACCACAAATGGCACATACCTGATGTCACAGACAGTTCCAAACATAGGGGACGAAGAAATTCATATAAATAAAATTCCATCATTTCAAGTTTTGCTTGACTTTTCAGCAGCTCGATCCCTCCTAGTAGTGAGCCTAGCTTCATTGAGCAAAATGAACGTCCAGCTTCTAGACTTGGCTGCTTATGACTTAGGTCACCTCAGCATATGTATCAAGCTGAACACGTTGGCGAAGTTGGATCTCATACACATCATCCTGGTGAGCTACCTGAAAAGCTGTAAGAAAAGCATCTTTCAAAATAAACCAGTCGTGAGCGGGACACCTATGGCAAAACGTCTTGTACCATGCTACAGCAGTACCTTTAAGATAGCATGGGAAAAACTGCAACTTTTGAGTACTGTTCCATGCATTAGCACGAGCAACCATTTCAAAATTAGTCATAAAATCGTTAACACATTCATTAGGAGCAGCTGAAAAACAAGATGGTTGTATAAAGGTTTGAGAAACAGGTTTTATTGAAGCCATCGTGTTAGTGATGGTAGATTGTACCGCAACCAGAAGGTCAGTATTCTGTGCAATAATTCCGGGGGGTGACTGATCAGGCACCGAACTACGTTCATCAGGCTCGACATCTGTGCCGACAGAGGATGTATGTACATTGGTGTTATTCTCCACAAAATTTTCCATGGTGAAAGAAAAGATAACGATGTACACATGCAAAATTACTACAAAAATCACTGATAGTGACTACTATTCGTAATAGAACACAAAATTTGAAATTCCTGCAGAAATAGCAACACGGTGAGAACACAATACGTGACTGAATAACACTAGCACTGCACAAAATGCTGCAAAGAAAATCCTGATTATTACAATGCAAATGGAAATGAAAAAACGATGCAAAAAGATAGATCAACGTAAAATTTCTAACTGAGCATAACCGCAAACAGAACCACAAGGATTAAGCTCAAAAAAGCACTGCATTTCCTGCACAAAACAAAAGAACATGTTAATACGTGAACAAATAATGCAGGGGTGACGTCACTACCCAAGTTACTTATCATAAGATGGCTACCGCCGTCCTACGCAGAACTGAAATTGAACGCAATTAATGAAATATATATCAATAAAACACATTTACACTTAAACTGATGCTAAAATGAACAAACACGGCGCCTCCACCAAAATGTAATATCCCTCGCTGCCAGGCACTATCCGGGATCTTAATTCTTACTAATGAATGCTGAAAAATGTATTGCATTCACATCAAAAACTGTTACCATTTTTGAGCTGGCGAACGAGAACACATTACTCGGGGGTTTCACTCAGAGGCTTAATATACAATACAGACAATATTAAAGACACTTTCACAATCACTATTTATATTTATTATACCTTAAATAATCTTTTACAGTGTCCAGCGTCGTCCATCTCCTCGGTTGTCCACACACCACCACGCTTAGTCACACACACACCATAGCTACACCGAGCTATTCCAACAACCGCTCACACACCCCAACATACAACTCTTCATACACAAATAACAAGATGGGCGACGTGCCAATAACTCAATACATCATGTACAAATAATGCAATACCTTATTTACAAATTCCACAAGGGCTGTTCCATTAATTTATTTATTATTGTTATTTACATGAGTGGAGCCAAGGGAGCAAACAGTGGTTGGAACAGCCTATTACGTAACAGACGGAAGGAAGGACATTTGTACTAACGACTACTCTAATAAACTCAATATAATCCACATAATTAACCTAACAAAACCCTACAATATCTTAGCATTGCAAAGGAACGAAATTTCACGCGTATCAGATAGTGATGAGCTCTTAATTCATTTTTCCTTTGAATCTCCAAGATAATTAAGAATAGGATAATTTTATGGACGTTTATCTCGATTAACACAATATAATAGCGAAATTATATTTTTTAAGACTAGTTTGGAAGAGAGTAGAGAAGATCTTGAGTACAACGTATCAATTTTTTTTTCTTTTCACGGTTGCCAAAAGAGGATGAAAAGAGGCATGAGATAGTGACGCGCTTTTTAAAAAATTGTATCCATATTAGTATCTATATTCAACTGCTCTATTTAACGTATTTTCTCATACTTAGACACATAGTGCATTTTTATTTCATGATATTAAAAATGACATGGCTATAAGGATAATGATGGTGATGATGATGCAGGCGACGACGTCGACGACGGTGATGATAATCTCAACTACATTAAAAGGCCTGTGATGATTTTTCCATTATGAGCACACATCTGATGAGCAACCTTATGCTCAAGTTCCACCATGAAGTTTATCATCATCCTTATCATCATCATCATCATCATCATCACCATCCTCTCATGTTAAACATAAATGTACTGTCTGCTATGCAAATTCATATACATTTTATGTATCACAGCATAGATCATTTGTTTGAATTACTTCCCCATATAGAAAAATAGACCAAAATAAAATAGTTTGATTACCGTGCAATAACAAAGCTGAAAAAATAAATCTTCTGTCCGAGTTGATTATTAAATGAAAAACTTGGAACCCTTTGTTATGCAATATTCTGATTTTCCTTGATATGTTAAGGGGACGTTTCGCCATTTACGTATGGCCAAAATGTAAAATATATTCACTCCTGTCACAATATCAGCACACACGAGCTTGCAAGTAACAGGTGATAAATTGCTATAAAAGCCTTAATCTAACCACAATACTTGTAGAATCGGTAGCGTAGATGGTGTTGTGTCTGCCTCACGTTCAAGAGGTCTCGAGTTCGAATTTCGGTCAGGGTGAGTTACCTGGATAAGGTTTATTTCCGGTTTCCCTTAGCCTGAAACACAAATGTCGATAACTCTGAACTCTATGGACACTGTGCTCATTTGAGAATCATTACACCCATTTCATTTATCGTTGGATGTGACGTAACTTTGGAGGAAGTAAATTACACAGCCAAATATATATCTGCGGTATTTGGCACCAAAACAATCTGTATCATGGCATTTAAGAATGAAATAGGAAGGCCACCTTCTTTCTCCTAGTTGAAAGATTCATTATGTTCTGTCTACACCGAACGAGTTGGCCCCGCGTAACGTGTGATATTTGCATTTGGAAGCTTGACTATCATCGACCGTCCAGCTCTGATGTTGGGTTTTTATGGTGTTCCCTGGTCAATAGATGAATGCTGAGTGTCTTCTCGCCATGATTTACTGTTCATAATTTCCCTTTCATTCCATTTATTTCACATCTTTCAGGTGTACTTCTATGTTTTGTGACATATAGCGGTGCCGGTTAAATGCAACGGATACTTGCTCAAGAGGAAATGGTTCCCTGTAAGGACTGGAAGACTGTTCTGTGGTTTATCATCGCCTTCCCCAGGAGCTCCAACAATTAAGGGGGTTCTTACCCTATAACTGTTAAGGACCTCCGTGCATCTCTGAAGCGTCTCTGTTAAGGCCCATAAATTCTTGCGGTTTCCTCACTTCACCGTTTCCTCCTGGGGCTGGTAGGCACAATGGATCTATGAGGCACGTGGTCCCTCTCTATGAGAGACCCATAACTATTATCTGTCTCAACTAGGAGAATACGTGAAATCCATTTGGCAACTAACCCATTTGAGAGAGGTTGCGTTATTCATTCTGGCAGTCTCATCTCACTTTACCTTCTGAGGAGTTTTGAAAAGACTTTATACGAATCTGAATATCCCACAGTTGAGTTTTTAGTTGCCTACCCTTTGAACGTGTGAATAAATAACTACCGCGCTTTCTAGCTTTGTTTATGGAGTGTTACAGCGTAAAGCTAAATTAAATGCATTCATTTACATCAGATCCATTTCACTTTCCTTTCTGTTAGTTATACTTGGGACTTTCATTACTCTTATGTTTCCCGGATGAAAGCTTTCATTCCATATTCTCTCTACAATGTAATATGCTTTTTGTGATATGCGAGCAAATATCGCAGCCCAACCTTTAAAAACCGATAAGGTGTAACTCCCAGTGACACGCGCAAGTTTTCAAAGCAGAAAATATATTCTGTAATACTCATACAAATTAATAACATTTAGATCATTTAAAAACTCATATACTATTGTACAATAAAATCCTAATGAAATTGGTGTAGAAATGTTCAGTTCTTACAATTAAAATAGATACTGTCTCATAAGCAGTGTTGCTTTTTTAAGAAAAACGATTATTTGAAATGTGTTCTGACATGCAATTAACTAATTTTCAAAGTATTGTGACTTTGTGAGTTCGTAGAATTAAAAGGCCGAGTTGCAGAAATTAATAATCTCCTTTATTTTCGTAGAAATACTCTTATAGATTACAGCAGCATTACGTTACGTCACCATCAGTCTACTAAGGTCGATCACAATAACAAACAGTGACAGCAGATTAGCTCTCGTTACGATAACACTTCCAGCTGTCTCTCGTTCATAACACTGTTTCACAACTCACTGTTTTACAACTACTCACTTTGCGAGCAGTCACGTCCTTAAATACCTAATTCGTAATTCTAGATTGTTCTAACATAAACCAGAACGCAAACAATCTCTATCAGTCCAGAAATTTCCGGAAGAATAAAGAAACTAAATATTCTATCACATTGCAGAAGCATAACTTAATCTATGTAGGCAAGTCCTTTACCTCAGTTATCTCTGCTTGCCGGCGCTTGTTTACAATAGCTGCGCTATCATTAACTGCTTAGCAAGGCTCATTATTACCATAAAACTTTATCCGTCGACTGTTTTCTTATTTGTGCCGAAACTTTTATGCCTGTTGTCATGACAGTATAGACCATTAGATTCAATGGTCTTGTGCCATCGTTCAGCAAGGTTTGTTATCCCACAATTGAAAAATATGATAATCTGATTGTGCGGGATCAGGGCTGTATGCTGAGTGTGGTAGCAGTCGAATCCTCTCAATTCCTGAAATGTTTTCCATTGTTGTTCTTGCGGTATGGAGTGTTGCATTGTTCCGTTGCAATAGAACTCTATTTCGGTTAACTAATGCTGGGTATCTCCGTCTCAAAATTTCATGAACTGGTTCCAGTTGTTGAGGACAAAGATCCGCATCAATCGCTCGCCCTTTTGGAAAAAACTCCCAGAGAATTACATCTTCAAAATTCCACCAGACACGCATTACTTTGGGATTGAACTGGCTTTTTTAACGAAGACTTTGGTAGGTTATCAGGGATCAATCCACTGTTTCGAGGCATCAGGGTTTCGGTAATATACCCATTTTTCATCACAAGTGACAGTTATTCTTTTGACAAATCTATCATCCATGCGGTTACGGATAAGCTGACGACAAATGTCCACTCTATGTTCAGCCCGTTGAGGTGTCAGTTCATGAGGTACAGATCCATACCTTGAATGATTTTCCAAGTGTCTTAATGTGGCCATGGTATCTTTTGATGCACCTAGTTCTTCTGAAAGTATACGGTTATTTGTTGTGGATTTTCTCTAAAAACTTGGCGTATATCCTCAATATTCCATACTTTAGGTCTTCCAGAAGGTTGCAAATCTTTAGTGGTTTCGTCCCCATTGTTGAAACGTTGGAACCATCCTTGTGCTACACGCTCACTAACGACGCCTTCTATTTCTACTTTACAAATTCTTCGAGCTGCGGCATCACTTTACAATCTTGTTTCCAGTAGTGTTTTAGAAGGACAAAGTTCAAGCTTTGTTATCAATTAATTAGAGCCAACTGAAAAATTCAATGCCACGGCCGGGATTTGAAATACGGATCTCCTGGTGTCCGTCCTGCTGCACTAACCACTTGAGCTACCATGGCTAACGTGCCGTCCTGACATTAAATTCTCCAATTGACTCATCTTATTTTCCCGGTAGACCACTTAGAGTTCTCATATTAGAGATAAACATATGTGGCGACTTACCATTGTAAGTACTTAAATATTTTAATGTAAATTTTATATTGAGGAATTAATTCTTAAAGAATTAATCCTTTTAAATACATTACTCCGGTATATGGGTGATTTTAATTAATTAGAGCCAACTGAAAAATTCAATGGCACGGCCGGGATTTGAACCACCCATTTTAGCTTGCAATGTACGTAACACTAGCCATAGCATTTTCTAACTAGAATCAATGTATTTTCCAAAACAGAAAAATAAAAAAATCTATATTACTTATGAGACAACCTAATAAATATGAGCCTGTGGAAGAGATAGCTTGTAATAAAACTCGTTTACAAAATTTATCTTTATTTATATATATTTATATATATATATATATATATAGAGAGAGAGAGAGAGAGAGAGAGAGAGAGAGAGAGAGAGAGAGAGAGAGAGAGAGTAAGAGGGAATGATTGGCAAACTCTTTTTTATTTTTTTTATTCTTCATAATAAAGAATTTTCAGCACTGATGAATAATTTATGACATCTATGTAAACTAGCACATTTTCTCACTTATTAACCAAAATTCACATTTAAAGCAAAAGTAACATTTAACTAGACCAACGCCCGACTCGGTAGCGTGTGGTAGCGTGTCTGCCTCACGTTAAAGAGGTCCCGAGTTCGAATCTCGGTTAGGGTGAGTTACCTGGATAAGGTTTTTCCAGGGTTTTCCCTTATCCTGAAAGACGAATGTCGGGAATCTCTAAGCTCTATGGACCCTAGGCTCATTTGAGCATCATTTCACCCATTCCATTCATCGTTCGATATGACTTAACGTTGGAGGACGTAAATTACAAAAAGAAAAAAAAAACCTAGACCAGCTTTCCTGTGTAGCCTGCATTTGTGAGGTCCGGGTTAGATTCCATTGACCGGACTACCCGACCCATGGGTTGCCAGGCGAATGTTGGTTAACTCTAAAAAAACTCTAAAGACTTAAATAAAATATATACATTATTTACTTCCATGTATGCTATAATTCTCGATTTAATGCGACCTGTTACTGTTATTAAAGAGTAATCTTTGTGACTTCCTTATTTCTAATTATATTTTTAGGGGGGCGCCACCTACCTTGCAACGGGATGGCATTGACTCTTTTTTGTTTCATGCGGTTCCTCCTTCTGTCAATTAATAATAATGGATATGCCAGAAATGACTAATAACACAAAATAAAATATTCGAAATAAGTTGTGTGTTTTAAATGTTTTCGATTTTCTTTATATTAAAGTTTTGCTTACCACCTTCATTTAATAGGTTATATAATACAATGCAGAATTGTTATCGAATGAATAGGACTTCATAGGCTATTCCCGGAAAATCGAACATATTTATTTTATTTGTCATGTATATGAGACAAACGTATGGCGTTTTAACTAAACTCGTTAGAGGCAGCACTGAAAAAGTAAAACATATCAAAAATTTTTCTGTGTATGAGCAGTTTGAAGTAAGGGGTTTCCTTGACAATCTTTGTGTTTCATTTTTGGAACTCAAATATCAAATATGGTATTTATCGAACTTTTTGTTTTAGAGATATGTTCACAATCACATAGAGACATGCCCATCTTTTTCTAAAACACCTTTTCTTGGCTTCAGAGGAATCAAGACACATATTTTCCTGAAATCTCGGAAATAACACATCTTTTAAGGGTATAAGTGTGTCATAATTTCGCTACATTATACGAGGGCTGTTCAATAAAGAATGATCACAACTTTTTTGACAGCGTACCTTTATTCATTCTCATACTTTTGATGGTCCTTCATAAAATAGTCTCCCCTGAATGCGATGCACTTGTCTCAACGTTTCTGCCCGTCTTCAATGATATGCTGGCAACTGGAAACAATTTTAAGAGATCCTTCAAAATCGCCTCCGCAGCCTTCAACACTGCTTCTGATGATGGATAATGCCTCCCACGAAGGCGTTTCTTCAAGTTAGTGAATAGAAAATTGTCACATGGGGCTAAATCCGGACTATGGGGGGGGGGGCGTAAGGGACGCAATTCACGTTGATTTTTGGAAGATATTCGCAACAACATTGGCAATATACTGAACATGTCTGAACTTTCGTGGTTCTCACAGGCGGGAACCAGGAGTACCAACAATGAAACTACTACGAAGTGTTTGTTTCATATTAAGCTAACACAATATAACAAGATAGAATTTTAGTACGAAAAATTATGACCGTAAAAAATTATGATCTTTCTTTATTGAACTGCCCTCGTATTAAAAACCTTAATAGTTCACCACAAGATACAAAGTTACGGAACAAAATACATTCCCTTCACTCTATGCTTTTAATCTTTCAGGTGTACTGCTAGGTATTGTGGCGTATGACGGTGCCGGACAGATAGCACGGTTTCTTGCTCATGGCCAATGGCTGTCTGGTCGCTAAATCGTTCATTGTCCTCTCTAACCAGCTCCAATATTGCGAAGGGTCTTTGAGCTGGAAATGTTAGGAACCTTTACGTATTTCTGTGGCCCCCCCCCCCCCAGCTTGAGGGATGGCTTCTGTGGTTTCTTCATTCCATCCCTTCTTCCTGGGCAGCAGCCATAACAGATCTATGTAGACGTCATTGCGTGAAATACCACCCGTTGTATAAGATACATCTGTAGGTGCCGCACGATGACATTTTAACAGAAATAATGCTAACGACCCTTAGAAATTGAAGTTAAGGAGATGTTCGATAGTTGCCCATTTTAGTTCGCATGCCCTTGAGAAACTGAGAACATAGCTTCTTTTGAGTGTGAAGAATAACCTAGCTGATGCAAATACAACCGAAATAGAACGTTATAAATCTGTTTGTTTATCGCCGATATAAATGTAACAGTTCAGAAACGACATATAAAAGAGGCAGTTATTTTACTTCGATCGAACAGGCTGGGCGCTTTTGGCTTCAGATGCAGCCCTAAGGTTCTTTTCTTAATGTGGAAATAAATCTTGCCAAAATATGAAAATCGTGCCTTGCTTGCATTGTAGAGATTAACGGGCCTTTAAGGATTCCTTCCCATGTGATAAATTCTCAGAGGAAGCCATTCTTATTCCCCATTGTTTATTGATTCAGCCTATAAAATTTCCTGTAAAACATAAAATCGTAAAATCCCTAAACAGGGATGTGTTTCAAATATATCTGTCCAACGGTATGGTATACCCTTTTACAGAGCATTCGAAAAGTCACCGGACTCAAACTATTGAAAAATGGTCTCTAGGTTGTTTGACTGGATCAGTTGGCAAGCTTTGCATTACGGATAGCTGTAACCTTGAAGAACTACTCTGCGCTCTCTCTAAGTCAGTGTAGCTCTTGCGTTATTTGGAGTGACACATGAATTGCAGTCGGAGACTGGGACATGCAGCGTGTCGCTATGCTGCAAGCATACTGTCAGTTCAAGTCCTATGAGAGATGTTTAAAGAGGTGGAGGAGGTTGTTTCCAAATTATCCGACACCATGTAAAAGTATTGTTTATTAACTTGTGCGCCAATTTCTGATACAGGCACCGTGGATGATAGACGGCGAAGTGGCAGACCCAAGGTGGTGACAGAAGATTTCGTTCATGATATCGAGCAGCAACTTGTTAACTCGCACGAAAATCGGTTAAGAATTTGGCGCAACAAATTGGATCATCAAGTCACTCGTCATATAAAGCTCTTAAGGTGGCCAAACTGCACCCGTATCGTGTTAAAGTCGACCAGGAGCTGTAGCCGCCCAATCCATGTTTTCTTTCTTTCACATGCAACAATGTGGCCATTCAGGATAAGGCTTTATTTACGGATGAGGCGTGGTTCCACTGTAAGACTACATTAACTCCCTGAAAATTAACATTTGGGCAACTGAAAATTCGCATATCTTTCATGAAGAGTCGCTTTATTCAGAAAAAGTCGGCGTTTGATTTGCGGTATCGCGAAGGACTGTTTGGCCCTTCTTTGAGGAAGCATTCGATGGTAACGTCTACAGGTATATTCTGGAGCAGTTCCTCGTTATGCTGGAAGAGGGTGAAGGTGACTGTTGGTTTCAGCAGTATGGTGCTACTTGTTATACTGCAAACGAGACTATGGTGATGTTGAAGAAATTTTTGGCAATCAAATCGGCTCCAAACATTTATGGTCTTCACGTTCCCCTGATCTTACCTCTTCAGATTTCTTTCTATATAGTTATTTAGGGGAAAAGTGTACAGTGGCAACCTACACACACTAGAAAAACTCAAAGACGAAATTTCTAACTGCATTGCCGAAATAAAGCCAGACACATTAAAAAAGAGTCATGGTATGTGGAGTTGTATTTGCAGGAAAAAGGTAGTCATTTTCAGAGCTTTCTGTAGAAAATTAATATGGAAAGCGTTGTGCAACATGTGTACCGTGTTTGGAAGAAAAATAGTGACTTGATTTCAGCAGCTGCTGTGAACTAGGACGTCATAAAAGTAATGCTCTCAAAAGAGTTTGACGAAATATCAGTGTACTTATTGTTCTCAGAGACTGCAAAATTATAAAAAATTGTGATTCAAAATTGGTTTCAGGTATGTAAAGGTATGCGCAAAAATATTCATATTCATTCAGTTTGTATGTGAAATAAAACAAGGCCAAAGAAAATAATAAAATCTGAGGGCGGGAACTTTACGAAAACCCTATATGTATACGAGGGGGGGACCCAAAAGAAACCGGACTGTTTCTTGCAGTTTTTTGGCTGAAAAGGCACATGTAATGGATAATATTAATTCAAATAATGTAAAATGTACATATGTGACAATTTTAAAAGTGCTTCTTCCTTTATAATTTCTGTTCGTACTGATCCTCAGATTTATTGAAATAAAATTACATTCTTAATTACTCTTCTACAGGGAACGGTTTTAGTGCTCCTTTTGTTGCTGGAGCATAACGGGTCAGCTGCTTAGAAAGTAAATTTCTGTTTTGTTATCCTTTCCTTAATCTGGATACGCTCCTGAGAAATAAAAGGAATAACCATTACAAAATAAACTAATTTTACGACAGACGTAAGAAGTACCTGTTTGGGGAATTTTAATGACACAGAGCAATTTTCAATAAGTTGTAAATTTTAGTAAAATCATATGCCTTTAAAACCAATCTTCGTCTAAGTTTTAAGCGTTTCGATTATAGGAAATATCATCAGAAATTAAAGACAAAAGAAAATGCTTAAAAAGAAAAGAATTGTTAAGAGTGAGAGAATTCTTGAAAAGACTTCAATTTGCGTTAAGTTCATTGTTTATTTAAATTTTTATTATTGAGTTGCACTGCTTGCAGTTCGTCTCTTTCTAAAACACACTCCGGCTCAGTATTCGCTCTCTCAGTAACACACAAAGACATTTGCAGGACATTTCGGTGTGCTCGAATCGTGGTATATCGTTTTAAAGTCAAATACAATAGTGCCTCCGCTTCAGATAAGGACAGGGAAAGTACAGAGAAGTAACCAGGCTGAATGGAGACCTCCCGTTTCAGTATTTCCCAAGCTCCATTGAAAATACTATCAGTAATATTGCACTGGTTTAATTTTGTGCATCCAACTTCCTGAAGAGACGAATTTGTTTTTATTGTGATGCTATAAAAGATTTTGAGTTCCATTGATATATCGCACTACATCTCTAATTGCCGCCTCCGTAGTGTGCCTCACGTTCCAGAGGTCTCGAGTTTGAATCTCGGTCAGGTTAAGTTACCCGGATAAGGTTTTTGCCAGGGTTTTCCTTTCTCTTGAAAGACGAATGTCGGGTAACTCTAAGCTCTATGGACCCCGAACTCATTTGAGCTTCATTTCACCCATCCCATTCATCGTCCGACATGTCTTAACGTTGGAGGACGTAAAATACAGAAAAAAAACACTTCATCGCTGTCCTGTTTTTCTACATCTGTA
Source organism: Mantis religiosa (assembly GCA_030765055.1). Taxonomy (NCBI): domain Eukaryota; kingdom Metazoa; phylum Arthropoda; class Insecta; order Mantodea; family Mantidae; genus Mantis; species Mantis religiosa. The sequence goes on from CM060951.1 coordinate 145,464,100, forward strand.
TAAGGCAATTAATTTACGTTGAGAAAGTCCTCAGTGTAAAAACGTACAGCATTTTAAGCCAGAGTGACCTAGATACATAACTGGATGTGTTCGGGGTGTTATCCGTAGCTGGACTAGTAAAAATCATAAGGAGTATTGGGAATCGATATCAGGACACAATTACTAAAAATAGTAATCCCTGACAAGTCAAGGAACACATGCAATATAGCTGAAGAAGTTTATCCAACGCATAGAATGCACAAAGGCAGATGAAACAGCAAGTCATGTGTTAAGTGACTGCAGCCTCTTTTGTGTCAAAGGATTAAATACTTTAACCATGAGTTTGTGTATATAAGCTTAATAGTTTATCAGTAAGACAACCGGCCTCCTTTATAAAACAGAGAGTACGAAAATAAATGAGTGCACAGTGGATCAATAATGGTCGAGGTGCTTAGGGCTTGTAAACCTGATAAACCTAAACTGACAAAGGTAGACGCTTTGTGGCATACAGAAAAATACATTTAAATTACAACTAAATGAACAACCGACAGAAATGAACTTGATATTGGGATAACTTCTCGCGTACAGTCAACGTGAAAGCAAAACTTTTCAGCAAATGGAATTAGCAGAGAAGTAAAAGCGCGAAAAAGTAAGCGGAGAAGACTTTGAGTGAACTCGTAACCAGGAGCCCGAATGTGCTACGGAAGATCTCAACTCAGAAATAGAAGCAATCGTTTAGTGAAAATCGAAACCGAGTTGGATGGTTCAAGCGGCAACGGGTGCGACCCACATTCAGTACCTCATGGATGGCTTCCGAGGGAAGAAAATTTCTTTCACAGAATTTCATGTCCTTCCATTTCATTTTTAATTTCACTTCACCTTTCATTTTTACGGGGTTTTAAGCGTCGGCGAGATTTGGGTGAGTATTGAGCTTCCCAAGGGATGTGTGAACCCGTAAGTCTATTACACGAACCAGGTTACTTTCAATATGCAGCTGTTAGGTACCGTGCCCTTTGCTGTACATCTCATATTGTTTTCTCACCTCGCCCATCTCTCCATGTTTTCTTTTTGTGCAATTTAACGTTCTCCATCGTTAAGTCATATCGGACGATGAATGGAATGGGTGAAATAATGCTCAAATGAGCCCAGTATCCATAGAGCTTACATTCACCCGATATTCGTCTTTCAGGATAAGGGAAAACTCGGAAGAAACCTTATCCAGGTAACTCACCCTGATCGAGATTCGAACTCGGCACCTCTTGAACGTGAGGCAGTCACGCTACCATCTACGCTACCAAGAAGGGCTCCCTCGTCATGTACATAGACACAAAGCATCAACCTTGTCAGGGAGCCATAGAGTTTCAGTGGAAAACAAGCTAAGTGAGGGGATAAACTGACTGGAAGTAAGAGACAGAGCTACATGTGGTGGCCAATCAGATATTAAGGGGTAACGATTAGGTTAATAGTGAAACTTCTCCTGAAAACATGAGAAAGTATTCTGGAAAGGGGACGGATAAAGAATTCAGATGGAAGTTGCAGCACCAGCGGAGGATTTCAGAGTATCAATATTGAACGATGAGATTTTGCCCAAAAAATGTTTTAAATAATTAAATCCGAATATTCAAAATTGTATTAAATCGGGAAAACCTAAGTACCTCTTTCATAATATAATTCGCCATTTCTTTTTAATATGAAATTCGGACAAATAAAGAACGCTTCTACGTTTGATTCTGAAAAGCAGTGTTCTACAAACATTATTTACTACAGTAAAATCCAGAGACTCAAAAGTTTCAAAATAACTACCAGAGAAGGTCAACATGCTGCTTATTTTTAAAAACATTGAAGGGAAGCGGCTGTTAATGATCTCTATAAAACTCACTCCTGGGAAATGGTTGGATTTGTCAACGAAAGCATATACCAGCTTCCATTAATACAATGCTAACTTCCATCCTCCACTCACAACGGTGAGTGGACAAATTAGGATATCCACGTGATTTACTGATTTCATTTATTTAGATATATCAATACTTCCATCTGCCACCTAAACAGGCACTATCGCTGTTTAAAGAAATTTTCGCCGATGAAGAGCTTATATCGACAATTATGTGTCTTGAGAGCTGGAGAAATCTGGCTTCCGTGACATAAACGCCTCGGGCATTATTGAATTAAATGCACTGGCTTTAAAGTGAGACTGTGTTGAAAAGTAAAAGCAGCATCAGAAATCCTGGCAGTCCTTTGTTTTATTTCGAGAACTTGTAAAAGAGTCTCGTATATTGTGAAGACCTGACCATGGATATTTATGGATAAAGATACCGCATGGCCAGATCTTGCACTAGGGGATCACTCAGACGGGATTTCCTTCTTTCTGGAGAGGTTGGGATTTCTATTGGTACATGTTCTATAAAGGTTGGGTAGTACTAACTAAAACCACAATTAGCTGTATAAGACTATTTATGGTCCACCGGACCCCATACCTGATAAAAACGAGGCATTACGCTAGGCACAGCCAAAGGCCGACACACAAAGACGAAGATTTACATACGCACTCGCAGTAGTGGAGGAGTGACGTCACACATGCCTCCATAGTCAACTGAGTCACTATTTGCATTAATCAAAATAGTCACTGTTGTGACAATATGTGAACTTTAGGAAGATCACAGTGCTATGTTATTACGTATCTTAGTAATATTTTCAGTTTTATATATAAATATAGCGTTTTCAAAACCTATATATTAAGCTAAGCTATTATTCTGGATATGCTACCCTCAACGTAGCTCAATTTTTGTTAATAAAGATATTTATTCGCACTCGCACCTTTTCTAAAATTCCTACCAATCTCGGAGGCACTTTTGTGTTTCAAAGAATAATTTGATCTAAATAAGAATTTATGACGTACTACCTAATATCTCCAAATGTGATCAATCAGAAGAACTTCGATTCTGTTCTGAAATTATTGCCTCTGGAATCTTTGCTTTTACACGCTATTCTTAGGTACAAATTGTTTTATTTTGATGGATTTTGGTATGCATTATTATTCAGGAATCTTTTTCATTTTTTACCATTCAGTTGCTAGAGAGTTACAGTGTTATACTCAAGTATGGCATCTTATGCTGTGTTAAAGGGACACAATTAAAATACCAGAGCATGTTGATTAGTTGTGATGTGTTTACATGTATTGTGTAGGTAGAGGTACAAACAAAAGGAAAGTTTGGTATTGTTTCCGTCTTATTTATTTGAATACTCTAACATGGTTTTAAATAATTTTGTCACAATGTTACAACATATGGAAGCTATTTATTTGTAAACTTTCCATAAAAATCACAAAATTAAGAGTTATCTACTTAATGAAACAGGATATCTGCAGTAATCGATATGTCGCATAAATCTAGGGAATATCTCGGACTGTTTGAAAGGGCATTACACGTTGTTGAGGTTTATTTTCCCTTCTTTATATACAGTGCATTAATATTCTCTGTACTTTGTAGTGTTACAATGTCTGATTATGTAACATTGCTTGTAACTACTGAACTTGTATTACAAATTTTACATTTACTAATATATTATCACTAATAAAAAAGTGATTGGCACTAATTTTTTGTAACAACATATGCGCCATTACTTCCTTAAGTTCGTAGCACAAGACGCCATCCTTCATAAACTATTAGTTTGGTTTTCTCAATCTATTAAGTTGCCTGTAAGTCTTCCCTTTAGCAAGTTGTACACTTGCTGTTGTTCGTGACTTGGAAGGTCACACATTAAGGTCACTTAGGTGTACACATTAAGCGAAAGTTTGGGAATTATAAGGACATGTTAGAATTACGCAGCAAGGTAGCTGGAACTGCCTGAGGTGTATTGACAGGCATCTAATTAAACCTTATAGAAGTAGATTGGATAACGGAGAAGACAACTAGCACCTCGACGGGCAATTGGACCTTTTGGGCATACTATTCCTTCTCTAGCAACAGATGAGATAAAGCAACCGCAGGAGACATAGGGACTGCAGTAATGGACGACATAGACGATAGAGACGCACAGAGTACCCCAACATTTACTTGCTTGATTACTCAATTAGAAGGCACTCGCGGTGATCTGGTCAAACCGCCAGATGGAGGCTCAGAACCTCTCATTCAGAAGGAATTGGGGTAAGTTGAACTCAGCATTCCAGAAATGGTCACGTTCTGGCAGATCGGAGAAGTTCTAAGTGTAGATCTGTGCATCATCTGACCACATCGTCCAACATAGAGTCCGGAGTAGTCTGCAATAGAAAAGAGGGCGAGAAATAAAAGGAAGTATGAGATATGAGAGTCGTGGTAGAAGAAACCACTTCAACATTCCTCTAGCCAACCAGGAAAAACAACTTGTGTGTACAGTTACCAAGTAACCAAACCTAGAGCCTTCTGAATCGGGCCTTGCACGTAGCTCAGTTAACTGTACAATGCACAGACAGTAAATAAATTTCGGTGCCTCATATAAGGGAAGAAAGGAGCAGAGGAGAGTAGATGCAGAGGAGGATTTCAGTACATAGAAACATAGGAGCTTATTATGTCTGCTGAAGGTCCAGGAATAGAGGATGTAGTGAGGAACATATGGGGTTAGGTCCGAGGCATGTGGGATATTCATCTCAACCCACCAAAGGGATCACCCACATAACCCCTTACCACGGGGAGGTCTCATTGACCGGTATCATACATCGGATGCCTGGATAGTTACTTGAAACAAATTCGATGGCCATTCACCACACCACGCCGTCCACTAAACCTAATCCTCAGACAAGAAAATTGGTAGTAAATAAATCACCATAAACAACGAAGAAAAAGAAAAAACCTAGGTCAGAATGGCCGGTGCGACGGGAATCAAGCCTTAAACCTTAACGATCCAATCGAATGCATCCGCGGTAACATATGTGGTTCTCATTAGAAGGTACGTAGTTTGACTTCTGTCGACCGCCCACTCTGACCTTGAGATGTTTCTGGCTTTCCTGGTCGGTACGCAAATGCTGGGTGTTTGTCATTTGCCACGGTTTACACTCAATTGTTCCCCCTCATAATTCCTTTTTTTTTTTTTTCTTAAGAGGCCTGTCAACAGTCAGTATCATAACTGTGCCGCCGGTGTGCTAATATTTCATCCCGCAGGAACCTGTGTATCTATTGTCACCCGATCGTCGAAGATACGACAAAACCAGCTGGCAGAAAGAGCTGGCAAAAAGAAAGAGACAGATAACGTCGAGGCCACGCCTACTCGTGTGACGGTATGGCACTTGCTGAAGGAGTGGGGAGAGAGAGAGAGAAGCCGAGAAATATCGGGACCGGTCTATCGCCATCGTGAAAGACCGTGAACCTTCGTGAGGGGTCGGAAAAATTCCAGAACCAGTTGTTAATGGATATAAGCGAGTGCTCTGGCAGAAGACACCCGGACGGGGAAAAAGAAAAATTGCCCCGCCCGACCAGGACTACCTCTGGAGGCGAGTCAGTTTTTGGCAAGAAGCCGTAAGGAGTGCAGTTGCTAGTGGGAAGTGTGCAGACAGACTGGAAGATTGCGTACGTGTGTGACTTATCAGAGGGGTACGAAGCGTATTTCGACGCAAATAAAGAACGACTTGAATTTGTGCAAGTTGGACTTTTAATTCTACGAACCCACAAAGTCACACCATTGATATAGTGGTGTCGCTTTTAAGTAACTTAAAAGCTATCAGTCTCAGATTTGGATCCGCGATCTTTGGCTAAGCCAGCGCTTAACCAACAAAGCTTCATGTTCCGTGTGGTGCGACGGTGTCGAACAGATGACTCAAATTCCTGCTCAAACGAAGGACAGGCCCATCATCACCCTCTCTAGGCAGCTCCAGCAGTGGGAGGTGTCTTCAAGCCCCTGAATTGTTAGAGAGTTCCGCACCTAGCTGTGGCATTTCTGCTTGCATCCTGTGGCCTCCTGTGATTGCTTCAGTTGGCCTTTTCTGCTGCGGGTGGGGGGTGCTGCAATAGATCTATGTAGGATATACAACCTTCTGGGCATAATGTATATAACTTACCATAGAACAATCTCGCTCGATAAATATGTGAAGGATGCAGAGCAGCAAATAAAGTTCAGAATATGGGAGTAGTCAGTCAATATCACCGACGAAAATGGTTTCTAAACTAAACTCCGGGGTTATGTATTCTGCTGGGGATTTTTGGAGCGTCTATCATTAGTGGATACGGTCTTTATGCCGATATTTTACTTATGGAATAGTTTTCAGCAAATGTTGCGGCTAACAGGTTGAAACAGAGTTTCAATACCATGTCTGAAACAGAATTATTCTTTAGAACGTTTTATTGATTTACTTTACATTTATTGTTATTAACTGTATGCTCTTTTGTTACACTTTACAAATGAGAGATATTACCTCAAAGTAAATTTAGTAATGCGTTATGGTTTACATGCGAGTTAAAATACTTAATGTTGCATCGACATGTTGCCATAACAGCTCATAACAACTCGGAACAGCGGCATGGAAAGGCAACGATCCATGGTTCAAATCCCGACTGTTGCACTGAATTTTTCAGTTGATTCTAGCTTTGCACATTTAGCGTACACACGTAACGTGTGAAGAAACAATTCCTTATCATAAGAAAGTTAACTAAAGTTTTCTGAAGCATTTTCAAATGGTACTTTACTTTAGCTGGACACAGAAACAAAACATTGGCTTCTATATTGATTTTGGCGGTGTGGGAGAGTTACACACACAATTGTTCCCAAGAGCACTGAAATCTTTAAACTAAATTGCACTGAAACGAGACAGGGGAAAACCACTCACGACAATTTGAAAAGCATTAATTGCAAAGCGAGCTACGATTGGCAGTTAATCGGGCAAAGAGAGCAGCAACAGCGAGCATACCGGAAGGGTGGGAGGTGGGAGGGTTTTTTAGAGAGACAGTCCAGGCCTCTCTCCCGCGGCTTGCCTGCTATCCCGGGGTTAGGCCCTCTGCTGGCTTTAGAATTTGTTTTGGTGTGTGAAGGGACTGAAGAGATATCAGGATAGGTTAGTTGTAGGATTGGATTTTAAGTGTGGCGTTTTCTCTACTAAATCACAGTGATGCTGTGCCGCGATCTCAAGATTTCCTTTGGGCTGATCTGTTGTTCGCTACGGTTGATACGTTTGTACGTCTTACTGGGAACTAGATGTTGAAGTTATTATGTAGGTTAGTGTATAAACACTGGGAGATGAAGAGGTTGAGTTTTGTTATAGATGGGATTTGGAGGTCTTGGAGATAAAAGCAAGGATTAACAAAATTCATGTTGCGACGAACCCCATGTATACCAAGGGTGTCTTTTTGGGTGAGTAAAGCGTATGCAACAATGCCTGTAATCCCGCTGTTGCAACTCTACGAAGTGATATTTTTAGCACAGCTGTAAAATACCAACATGCCGTCACATTGCTATATTAAAGGTGTTTTTTATGATAACATTTCCTTTTTCTACTCTCCTGCAGTCCTCAAGTCTCAGAATGTACAAAAATACCCTTTCAAACCGCAATTTAAATTTATTAAGACCTTACTGCATGTGTACTGAGCAAAGGAAAACACATCATTACTTCAAATTGAGTAGGCTTTGAATTAAACAATACTACTTCAATATGTGGCTAGTGCAGACGAAACCTAATAAGGACAACAACGGTTACCTCATTGCAAAATCTTCCTTGAAGATACTACTTATAGGATGACAACGAATTGAAATACTAATGATGATCAGATATGGTGATAGGAGGAGGACCCAAGAAGAGGTTTGTGTCTTGTTTAATGAAAGCCATTCCAGAACGAAGGATAACTCATTCTACGGTAAGCAAAATATAGGAAAACTTTAATGAAACTGGAAGTGTTAAAGTAAAGCAAAGTCTTGTTTTTTTTTTTATTTTTATTTCAATTGCTCAGCACAGTTGGTGCTTTACAAATTGTGGACCTATATACATAATATACATAATAAAATTAAAGTATACAGGGATATAGGATACTCATATTGGAGTCCTCAAGCAAACTGTTCTGATTAGTGTGAGTATAAATTAAATAACTTCTTCATAACAGAATAAATAAACATTATATAAATAAAATGTCCTGTGGCAAGCGTGCCTTCAGTTTTGGTGCAGCATCAAGGCGACGTCCCATTTGGAAGAATAAAGCACCTGATACATAAGGAAGGTGAGCAAAGAATCTGCTTGTCGTTGTAGAGATGTACTCATCAATGCTGACTATGTCCAATTCTCCATGTAGCTGTGCATTCCGGATGTACCACGGTTCGTTCACAGACAATCGTAATATACTGTTTTGAAACACCTGGAGTTGGTGAATATGAGTAGGTGAAGCACATCCCCATACAGGACTGGCATATAGAAGAAGTGGTCGTAGAATACTCTTGTATAGTAGCAGCGTACATTCGACTCGTAAAGAGGATTTGCGGTTGAGGATGGGTACAACTTGTGAAGACGAGCATAGGCTTGATTTAGTTTGCTTTTGACATGTGTACTCCATGTCAGCCGACGATCAAGATGGACGCCAAATTATTTGACTGCACAACCAGAAGGTAACCAGGGGACTTCAGTGTTATAGAGTAGTATATTTGCCGGAGCAGCAGGCCTGCGCAAGGTGAAAAGCTTAAGACATTTGCTTGGATTAGGTGCGATACGCCAGGGAGATAACCAGTGCAGGGAAATGTCCAGGGAAGATTGTAGGGTTGCAACGGCAGTTTCAATAGAGAAGTGCGAGGTAAAGATGACTATATCGGCAGCAAACAGTGCGGTACTTGTTGCAGGAAGTTCAGGCATGTCAGCAGTATATAGACTGTAAAGAAGAGGGGCATGGACGCTACCCTGGGGCACGCCGGCTAAAATAGTACGTTGAACCAAGACGCACAGAAAATTGGCGTTCCTGAACATAGCTATAATCAAGCTAAGTAAGTAGAGCGGAAGACCTAAATCATGTAGTTTATAAAGGAGGCCGTCGTGCTACACTCTATCAAATGTCTGAGTGAAATCTAAGAATGCTACCACAGTATGCTCTTTGGCGTCAAAGCTACGGATAATATGTTCAGTAAGTCTCAGGAGCTGATGAGTACTAGAATGATGCTGTGTGAATCCAAACTATTGGGAAGTATAACTGGGGTTTCAGAAACAAACCAAAGAAGTCGTTTTTGAATGAGCTTTTCCAGAAGTTTGGACAGAGTTGAAAAGCCAAAAGAAGTTACAAATGGTGATAAAGATCTTGATTATTTATTCTACTCGCAGGCTTGCAATGGAATACGTCAGTCAAAAGTCCATATGCAACTTAATGAAGGTAGTCAAATGGCAGTCATGCAGGGTACAGCTACTGCAAGAACTCGATGAAGATGACTGTCAGACTTACTCAGTTTGCTGAAGCTAGGAATGACATGCTCGATTAGAACCCTAAAATCGTGAATAGAGCTGTGTTCTCTGATGAAAAATGCATCTATCTGTACTTACCGAGACCTGAGGACCCAAAAAAGCCATTAAAAATGGCACGTCCTAGTAATAAGAAAACATGTTCGTATCTTAGAGCTTTTCTAAAAATATCACTGCACAAAACTATAACAACACTATATATTAGTGTTTAACACTATAAAATGTTATACACAACTTCTTCAGAAATAGGATTTCTCAGGCCACTTCTAGAAAATTCAAGAAATTCATTTTACTTTTTCAGGAAAATAACTTTGTTACAGTTGTTTTTGTTTGAACTTGAAAATAAGTTTTGTTAATTTGCTTGGTGGTTTTATTTGAAATTTGGGAAAAATGTTTAAATGAATTATAATTTTTATGTTGAGTGTGTGGAAGAGAGATTCTAGAGAGATAATTGAACAAGATTTGCATATTGATTGAAACAATTGACGTGAGTATTGTCGCGGTAACAGGCATTAAACTCGGCGTAAATAGATAACAGACGGCGAATAGTGTTTCAGGGTAATAAAGATCTTGTATAAGCAGTTAACGATAGCGCGGCTAGTGTACACAAAGAGCCGGCAAATAAAGATAGCTAGATAAAGGACTTGCTGGCACAGATAGGATTTCACGTTTGGAAGGTTCTAGTGATATCGTGATTGACAGAGAAAAGCTGGTTTCCTGTTTGTACTCGAAACCTCTCGAATTTATGAATGAGATATATAAGCGATTGTGACATGCCAGCAGACAGTGGTAAAACGAGAGTGAGTCGCGAGAGGTAAGCAGAGAACAGCTGAGAATGTCGTAACGAAAGCTGATGTAAACTGAACGCTGTTTGTTATTGTCATCGACCTTGGAAGATTGTGTTGTATATGTGATGTAATGTTGTTACGTGAGAATTGAACAGTGTATTGTTATGGAAATAAAGAACATTTAGAATTTCGGCAAATTGGACTTTTAATTCCACGGACCCACAAAGTCACAGTATAAAGAAATGAACGGTTGCTATGGAGAGAAAAAGTCAACAATCTTCCTGGTGGAAAAAGGACGCGGAGAAGATGAAAGTTTTTATTTCGAAGAGTGGACGTGCAGGAGTAAGCAATTTTATGTAATTAACGGGAACTGTTTATTAAGGAAGTAAGGATTTATCGATATGCTGAAGGTAACCTGCAATGATTGACATAAAAGAAAGGTCGAGTAAAATGTAATCCAGATAACACAATTAAATTATATATTACGTAATTGAACATATCCAAATTTTATTTCTTTCACTCATAACAACCCTTGAAAAGAAGAGATCTCATGACTCATATTTAAACAGACACAATGTTCAATAACCAATTGAAACTACAACGAAGAAATACCGTTGCATATGGCGCCCGAACGTGGACCCGAATAAGATGGAGAGAAATTAGCAACGAATGGAGATCCTGTTACACATGGCTTCCCAACCTGGCGCTTCGAAATAGTCAACGTGCATCCCATCTTCACTATAGTAATTTCTGCTACAACTTAAACTTGTACTACTTTAATCAATACCATTGTAGCCAATTTTCATGTAATAGCATTACAAAAATATTTTAAAGTCGAGTTCGAATCTCGGCCAGGGTGTTATCTGGATGAGGCTTTTATCCGGTGTTATCTCTTATCCTGAAAAATGAATGCCTGATTTTGATGTAAAATGTATAAAATTATGTCGAACCAAGATATTCAGTTATTTCTCACTTACTCTCCCAACATAAATTTTATTTATTTATTTCTATTCAGGGAGTTGAAAATGTGAATTTTTAGTGAAACCTCAGAATGAATATTTTGATGGATTGAAGTATTTCCTTTACTTAATCCAGGTAAGTAGTTGATGGACTAAACCAGGTTTTGAAATGTTCAAATCTATACCAAGGAATATCTCGGAAATGTTGACACCGGATCGTAACGGTTCTGTTTGTTAAATAATAATTGCATTATATACCTATTGAACTTGTATTTTCCAACTTAACGAAATATTTATACATAGAATAGAATCATATTTTAATGCACTGTATTCTAAGATATTCCAATGTAATTTTTCTATTAATTTTTCCTAGCATTTACCTTAGAAAGTAGTGAAAGTCTGGCCTTCATTCAAAAATTCAATACAGAGCATTCACTGTAAACCCGTTTTGAGACTATCTCAATCCAAAATAAATACTGTCATAAAATGCACTGCCCACGCGCGCGCGCGCCCCTCTGTGTGTGTGTATGTGTGTGTGTGTGTGTGTGTGTGTGTGTGTGTGTGTGTGTGTGTGTGTGTGTTTGTGTGTTTGTGTGTGTCAACTGCATAACTCAAAACCATTAAGTCGGTTAAATACTAAAATTAGTATTTCACGTCAGTGTTCCTACAAGAATGAAACATCAAGGTCTTCAAAAAAATCTTCCCACGTCGAATTAGCCTTTACATAAAACGTTTTTCAAAATATTGCGCTTTCTCAAAAATATTGTAACATTATTTTTGTTTTAATTTCCTTCCTGCAAACTCATATCGGACGAAAAATGAAATGGGTCAAATATTACTCAAATAAGCCCAGGATCCACAGAGTTTAGAGCTACCAGAATTTCAGGATAAGAGACTCATTATCTAGGTAACTCTAGCTGGCCGATATTTGAATTCGGGAACTCTTAAACGAGAAGCAGACATCCTATCACCTACTCTACAGACGCGTAGTGATTTTAATTAAAATAACACACGCTTATGAAGTCCTTATGATAAGGATATCTGTAATTATATAAGTGATTAAGGATAATAGAACTACTATACAAATATATATCTTCGAAACGGGACAATTTATTACAAGTAACACTATTGTTTTGTAAGTTATTTCCTAAATATCATTTCTAACAGGTAAAAATTGTTCAATATTTTACCATTCTTTTAAAATAGTTAGACATTCAATTGTTTTTCACGGTTAAATGAAAGGAGATGGCGTTTTAGTGCCCTTTGTGTAATGCGTAATGAATCTACCACTGCAAATGCTTACCCCATTTCGAAATAAAGTAGAAAAATAGATTTACATAAGAATAATTTGTACATCCCCCAATAAACGATAAATTGTAGAGAAAGACTTGCGAAAGTAGCATCACATATAGTTTCTATTTTGGTAGCGTGTCTGCCTCACGTTCAAGAGGTCCCGAGTTCGAATCTCGGTCAAGGTGAATTACCTGGATAAGATTTTTTCGGGGTTTTCCCTCATCCTGATAGACGAATATCGGGTAACTCTAAGCTCCATGGACCCCGGACTTATTTTAGCACCACTTCACCCATTGCATTCATCGTCCGATATGACAACGTTGGAGGACGTAAATTACACAAAAAAAACATTATTTTCTATTTGTAATGAATCTCCACTGTTTTAGTCTAATATATCCTTTTTAATCTAAGAAAATACATGTGTGTATGTGTGTGTATGTGTGTGTGTGTGTGTGTGTGTGTGTGTGTGTGTGTGTGTGTGTGTGTGTGTGTGTGTGTGTGTGTGTGTGTAAATGTGTGACGAAGGATTATCTCGATCGTCAAAAGTTTTATGTAAGAGTGGATTGCAAGAATAAGTGCAACATATCGATTTTTCTATGTGTGGCAAAGCGAGAAAGCGTATAGTATGTTCAGATATAATCATGTATTTTGGACAGCAATGTGTCATACATCGGCAGGCGCGAGAAAACATATCATATAGACACACGCAGCTTCCAATCGCTCTATTTCTGTATCGTAACTTACTGTACATCAACTTACTAATATTTCACTCTTCTAATCGACCAGATAAGACCCGATAAGAAACGATCACAGCACTGGTCACTTGAAGGACAATACGCCTCTACGCTCTGTCGAGAATAATACCATTTGCTTCACTAAATCGTTTTTACTTTACAGTTTACAGCCATTTAATTTTAGGAAGCCGATGAACAAAGTGTTCAGATGAATAATATAAATGTATATAAACTGGTTTTACGCTTCTCCATGTTTACAAATAGGTTAATGGCTTTTACATGATGAGGGTATGTAGTTGAGACTAGAGTACACACAAGCGGAGTAAGCTGTGCTCATCGACCGGAACAAATATTTTGTTAGAGATAAGTCTCTCTTCTTTGAAGCCTACTGTTTCAAACAATGCGGTCTGATGCTGTTTGTTCTGATATACATTTGTATTCAAAATAAGTGAGCAAACAAAGCCCGTACGCCAAACGACAGTTCTGTTCTAACATGCGGGAACCAGTTCATTCCTGAAAACAATACACTGTTATATGAAATGTGCTCACTAAAATCAATAGCGATAAGAGTTCACGTCGTAGGCAGCTGTTTATTCTGGGTCGCCATTTTAGTTGTGCCTGATAAAGAAGAGAGTGATACCAAAGCTGTAAATTATATCTAGCGTATTGGCTCAGCTTGGAACTTTGAACTAGAAATGAAAATATAGCTCACGGCGGGGGTTTCTCTGATCACTTGCTCCAGCTGTGCTACCTGGATGCGTGTTATGAATCAGATCAGAGAAATACTTGTATCATGTATCTTAAAGATGTATGTGAGCTTAGACAACGAAAGCGGAGAATTTGCGCTTCAAATCCCATGACAATAAGTTCTTATTGGACACGAGTTTAGACGGAAGCGTATATTTGTTTATTTTTATCCCTTATACAGCTTATTCTATCAATATAAAATTAAATGCCCTTCTGACCATTATAATCGAGAGAAAATTCACAGAAAGCGATAGGAATAAAACTTTATTGAAGAATATTACAGCATGTAGAGACGTTAGAAGTATTTAGAGGTCGGAATTCTTAAGCTAAGCCCTGCCCGGCCCAGTCCGAACCGAACTTGAAATCTGAAAGTTTATACTCCGCCACCCGGCCCGGGACTGATTCTCTATATTTCCCCTCTGGAATTAACGTAGTGGCCGCACCGTGGCTGAGTGGTTTGACCGCGTGGCTTTACCAAGGCGGCCTGGTTTCGATCCCAGGCGACCGCAAAGTGAGATTTTTGGTGGATAACACGGCGCTTGGGCGGGTTTTCTCCGGGATCTCCAGTTTCCTCGCCATCCTTCCACATATTGCTCCATCATCACCTTTCCTATCATTCATCTTGCATTCATTCTATCATCCGCTTCCCTCACCCTCACGCCAGGCATGGGCTGATCACCCTTCCTGGTTCTCTATCAGATCCAAAGCTTCAGCTCCTCAGGGATAGAGAAAAAGAATACGCAAACACTGCAATAAGTGGTACTATTAGGGATTAGGTGAAGAAGACGAAGAAGAAGAAGAAATTAACGTCCTTCAACGATGAATGAAATGGCTGAAATAATACTCAAATAGGCTTTAGTCCATAGAGCTTAGTTACTTGACATTCAACTTTCAGAGGAAGGGAAAGCCACATAAAAGGATTGCCCGTATTCAGATAACTCGCCCTGACTAAATTCGCACTAGGGACCTCTTGAACGTGACGCAGACACGCGAACACCTACGCTTACAGAAGTAGGCTTACTAATTTGGTTTTACAGGTGTGGAAAAATTAGACGAATGAGAACTGTTGGATTGTCTGCGTTTTTATTTTCTTACAAGCTATCATATAATCGAAATTAATTTTTCTTTCACACTAGCCGTCTATGAGATGCACTATGAAGAAGTAGAGTCAGACCGAAAAATTCAATTCTATAGCCGGGATTTGAACCACGGATCTTCTGGTTTACGTCCAACCGCTCTAACCATTTGAGCTACTATGGCCAACATGCCGACATGACATTAAATTCTCCAACTGACTCGTGTTTTTCCCGGTAAACCACTTAGGAGTTCTCATAAACACATGAGACAACTACCTTAATGGCGACTTACTATACTGTAAGTACTTTAAGGCCCGGGCTTTATAGTTCGGACCACTATTAGGTACAATTAATGGAAATTAATTGTTCTTTCACACTAGCCGTGTGTAGGACGCACTATGAAGAAGTAGAGCCAGCTCGAAAAAATCAGTGTCATAGCCGGGATTTGAACCACGGATCTTCTGGTTTACGTCCAGCCGCTCTAAACCATTTGAGCTACTATGGCCAACATGCCACGAGTTAGTTGGAGAATTTAATGCCATGTTGGCATTAAATGGGCGTTTCAGTGTCTGAGTAACACATCATTATCAAACACCTCTTCCTGCACACTCAGTGACTACTCACCAATTCTGAATGTTGACTCACTGCAGAAGGATACCTCCAGAAGATAAGGAAATTCGAAAATGTTATACTTGATCTGAAACGGCAGTATGCAAAACTTGCAAAAAGAATTAGAAATATGTATTCGTCTACAGCCAAAATACAGTGAATGATATTGCACTGATTGCACATGTGAAACTACTTTAACCCAGTCCTGTACAGACTAGCTAGCAGGATTCTAGCCCAGTACACTCAATGCCTTATAGTGGTAAAATTGATCTATGCATTCTTACTGGGTCTCGTTGCAGGTACTGTCCAGCAACTCAAAGTAAGTCCCTGAAAGGAATGTGCCATCCAGTACCATCCTTACACAGTGGGAGGACAGCGAATGTATGTCTCAGAGAACGCATCTATACAAGGAGTAGAACCGTTAAAAATGCATGCGCCCTGTTCACTCTGTACACTAAAACTGAGAAGATTCATTCACAACAGTAGAACCAGTCAGAATGTTTTTGAATTTTCTGTAACTGAACTGACATAGGATATCATAAACCTATCCAGGGAGGGTGTGGGGACCTTCTCTAACCCCAATGCATCCCAGGCCACGGAGACTTTCTTTGCTGTGGTATACTCTTTATTGAACAGCCATCCCTGAACTGTTCTTGCTGTTACATCCACTCCAAAAGTAGTCAAATTTTTCCACAACTCTGAACTGCTAGTTCGGCAGCTTTTCTTTGAAATAATAAGCAGTTTTCTTATTACTCTTGGGCTAAGCTGCTTCTTTCAGCATCATTTGCGAACCTGATTCTGATCGTACAGCACGTTTCGCCACTGTTTATTTTTATTTTGTTGACAGATAGTTTTAGATATTTTTAGATATTTTGCAGTTCTCTCCTGGTGTACCTAAGGGTTCTCATCAAGACGATGCCTGTAATACTTACTTTTCTCGGTGATAAATCCTGTTTTACTACCTATAACCTCATTTTTATCTATTCTGCCTAAAATATCAGTTGTATATGAAACGCAGATTACGCAATAACACGCAATTGACTATTTTCGTAGGGACAGATACCTCTCGAGCCTCGTCTTCCTCCCCGGACAGATAGTCAGCTGTGTGTGAATCCTTTCAAGAAAACTGTGTTATTCACATCATAATATTCTTATTCAAGTGGATCTTTTGTTACAAGTGGACTTTTGTATCTTTTGTTACGATCATCAGTTACTAAGAAAGGGTCCAAGAAAGCCACTTTACCGAAGTGTGGACCAGATGGACCGCCCGCGATGATACCTTCCCTCCAGGGAACTGCTAACACAACAAACATCCTTTTTTACATTTAACGAATATTTTCAATCTAATCTGTTATGATTCTTAATTTATTGAGTCCATCATTTCGGTCGGTATCTTTTTTTAAAGTGAAAAATGTTGTAAAAATAGAATAAAATTGGAAAAATAGATTCAGACTGAAAACTAACATGGCAACATGCCAGTATGGCATCGGATGGAGACCGGGAGATCAGTGGTTCAAATCCCAGCTATGGCATTGAATTTTTCAGTCTGACTCTACCTTTCCAAACCTTAGCCCAAACACGACTAGTGTGAAAGATCAATTAATTTCTATTGAATTTAACTGTCACCACAACCCTTTATCAAAATAGTACACAGCCAATCGAATTACAATTTATGGATTTAAAAACAATTTACGCCATAAAATTACAAGTTAGAAGTACAATAAAACGCAAAAGCTAGATAATTGTAAGTTTGAGCTCTCTGTTCTATTTTTGGCAATTTTTACAAATAACATTGATTTAAACAATGGAAATCATATCGAATAGAGAGTGACGCTTCGGTATGCAGTTTGTACCTTTCTCTAAATTTGGCGAGAAAACTGCGTAATTTCGCACAAGATGTCAAAGATACTCTCGTCATTAACTGTTGTATTGACACGCGATAAAAACAAAGCAGAATTAAAAATTAACATTTACAATAGATCAAATCTCAAGAGAGACGTTAATCTGAAGTGCTACACATTTCGAAAATAATTGCGTTGTTTCAGATGTTTCAGATGCACGCCCTCATTTGTTCTGTATTAATTATTAATAATTTTGATTTTAGTTAATTTGGCCTTTTATAATAAACAAGCTGGAACTTAGCTTTAAATACGAATTTCAACTCTCTATCATTTTTTTAATGTTACTCAACTTGCATTCCACCCTCTCTCGTCGTGTTTATTACCCTACTAATTCTCTCTTAGTTGACCTTTTCCTCCACCTCTTTCTCTTTACGATATGCTGATAAGGCTACTTCAAAAGATACCATGGTCAGGTTCCTAATAAAGGAACTTTGTCATGGTGCAATCCCACTAATGGCAGCTCTCCAGGATTAAGCTTAGGGGCCTCTATTTTCAGATATAACTTGCAAGAGAAAGCTTTGCCCTTAACCTATTTCCGCATCAATCACTCAGTGTTCATACTTCAAGAACATAGTCAAAAAATATTAAATAGCTTTTGATGAGGTATGCTTTTTTGTACTTCTGGCTCTTCTTTGACATTGAAAATCTACCAGAAGGCGCTTTGTCGTATGTAGGCTAAGATTTAAATAGAGTCAGACTGAAAAATTAAATGCATAGCCGGGATTTGAACCACGGATCTCCGGTATTCAATACGGTCTCCAATGGCATGGCATTGAATTTTTCAGTCTGACTCTATTCAAATCTTAGCCTACACACGGCTAGTGTTGAAAAAATGATTAAATTTCCATTAAATAACGTAATAGTAGTAACTATAAAGTCTAGAACTTAAGTACTTACAGAGTTAGTATGTCGCCACAAAAGGTGCGTATCACATTGTATATGAGAGCCCCTAGTGGTTTACCAGGAAACATACGAGTCAGTTGGATAATTTAATGTCATGACGGCACGTTGTCCATGGTAGCTCAAAGGTTAAGAGAGACTGGACGGAGACCAGAAGATCCATAGTTCAAATCCCGGTCATGCATTGAATTTTTCAATCTGACTCTATGTATTCAAATACCATATTTGTTTAATATAATGGATTTCCTTACATAGGTTATTTATTATTAGTACCTGGATTCCGATTGACTTATCTTTTAATTGTTATACTACATATAAGCATTGTTGACGAGTGGGTATATACTTACATCCTTATCGTGGGATCCAGATTGGGCAATTGCGTGTATAAGTAGGTCATGTTTTAGTCGTTTTGTTATTTTCTATTTTAGGACTTTTTTCTATGTTGTTGTTTTGTTGCTCTTGGTGTGTTTAGCCCGCCTCGGTAGCGTGGTGGTAGCATGTCTGCCTCACGTTCAAGAGGTCCCTAGTTCGAATCTCGGTCAGGGTGAGTTACCTGGATAAGGTTTTTCCGGGTTTTTCCCTTATCCTTAAAGACAAATGTCGGGTAATTCTAAGCTCCATGGACCCTGGACTCATTTGAGCTTCATTTCACCCAAATCATTCACCGTCCGATATTACTTAACGTTGGAGGACGTAAATTACGAAAAAAATTATGTGTTTCTTTTGTCATTTCCCAGGCTTAAATTAAGTATATACCCATATTTAGATAAGTGACATTTTATATAAGGAAACTTGAGAAGCATTTTTTCTTTTTTTCCCCCAAAACTGAACATTTCTACCGAAAACCATAAATTAGTTAGGAATGAGATTCTGTTACGATTCTTGGTTGTAATATTATACTGCTTTTATTTTCTACCAAAACTGAACATGTCATGTATAAATATGTTTTTAAAGTTCTATTTTTATTTCAAAACTTAACATGTCCATTACATTGTAGTCCGATGTTCATTTTGTTATCAAAAGTGAACATGTCCAGTAGGTATAATTTACCATAGAGTCAGTGTTTTGTTTTCATAACTGAACATGTCCACTTTCATAATTTTTCACTTTGTCATATGCTTCCTTTCCCGGAAGATTTTGAAACTTACATAATGACGTTCTACCCCGTAACTGATGAGGGTTTAATGTGTTGTTACTCAATCAGTTTGCAGCAATTAGTTCTCGTGTCAGCTCAGCTGTTTGTATAGGCCATGATCTCCGAACACTAATATGTTGCTTTCTTGAGAAATCCCTCAAGTATAATACTATTACCTGTCCTTGCTCCCTTCACTTACTTTAATATGTAGAACAGTAAAGCAATCAGTGAACAGTAAAGAAAATAGCATTTTAGTTTTCACCAGCAAGACATTTTTTTAACAAAACTGGATAAGTCCATAATTTTTTATCAAAACTTAACATGTCCAAACATTTTTAGCCATTAATTTGAAAACTAAAAGTACTATATGTGTGGTTTTTAAGTATACGATTAAGAATTCTTAAAGCTCCATGCAGAGCCTTACACCAAAGAAAACGGAAAATTTATACCATGGATATACGTTTTTTTCCCCATTTCCTGATTATTTTCAAGTGATGTACATGTTCAGTTTTGGAAAAAAAAGACTCCTTATTTTATCCAACAATTTAAATTTCACTATTTAACTGAGAAGTAAAAGTAACTTTGTAAGGATAATCTTTCTTACAATTCTTGGAAGAAGAGAAAGAAAACAAGAGGAAACGATCCAGCAATCAAGAATGAGTCACTAAGTTTCTCCTGAGTGGACTGTTTTATGCCTCAGCACCCAGTCACTTAATGGTTGGTCTAGAAAGGGTTGCTTGTCGATGTAATGGTGGTTATTGATACAATAATTATAGCTATGAATTCATGTCCTGAAATAGCAGTGAGAGAGGTCAGCTTATTCCTCCTCACGTTAATGAAAGCTATTCTTATTCTTGCGTCACAGGCCGTAGGTCATTAGCAAAGAATTTTATATAACCTGAGAACACAAAGCGTAATGCTGAATTAGCAGACCTTCTTCAAACACAATTTCCTGATTATTTTTCTCAGATAATTTAAACAAGACCATGGAATATATTTGTAATTTCCCTATATTTATATTTCTTTACTACGTAATTACAGTAACCAGGCAAGGTACTACATTCTGCAAAGAAATTTCACACCAAGATTTCAGTAGAAATAAACGTTTTGAGGTCATTGAATCAAAAAAGCATTTTTAGAAAAATGTCCATGTGTGTGTCCCTGTATTAGTTTCTGTTAACAGCATAACTCAAAAAACAAAAATTAGTTAAAATAAAACTTGGTATTTAGGTTGTACATCATCCAAGAAAATAACTCTATCACAGACTACCTCTTACATTGTAAACGTTTGGAAAATCCTGATTTTCTCGTAAATTGCTATGCCGATTTTAATTAAAATGTCACATGTTAAAATAATAGTAGATAATAAATGAAGTGTATCTCTTGAAGCTTTTGTAAATATGTCCAGAGGTCCTCTACATTCTGTATGACTTTTACAAAAATAGTGAACCATAAGAGATAGTCAACATTTTATTAAGTCAATATAAATTAGTTTTCTTTCAAATAGCAGCGTGCAGGATAAGGTTTGAAAAAAAAAAGGTACAGTCAGAATGAAATATTTAACGCCTAGCCGGGATGTGAAGCAGGAGTCTCCCGGTCTCCATCCAGTTGCTATTACTGTTCAACAATTTAAATCTCATTAAAGCACAAGAATTTATACCAAATACATTTTTTGAGTAAACTAGTTCCAAAATATTCCAACATTCCAAAATATTCCAACAGCATTCTCAAGTGGTATTATTAATTATTATTACTATTATTATTATTATTATTATTATTATTATTATTATTATTATTATTATTATTATTATTATTATTATTATTATTATTATTATTATTATTATTATTATTATTATTATTATTATTATTATTATTATTATTATTATTATTATTATTATTATTATTATTATTATTATTATTATTATTATTATTATTATTATTATTATTATTATTATTATTATTATTATTATTATTATTATTATTATTATTATTATTATTATTATTATTATTATTATTATTATTATTATTATTATTATTATTATTATTATTATTATTATTATTATTATTATTATTATTATAAATATTAATTTTATATCATTATTATTATTGTTATTATTATTGTTATTGTTATTATTATCATTATTATCATTATTATCATTATCACTATCACTATTATTACTATTATTATTACTATAACTCTTATTATTATTATTATTATTATTATTATTATTATTATTATTATTATTATTATTATTATTATTATTATTATTATTATTATTATTATTATTATTATTATTATTATTATTATTATTATTATTATTATTATTATTATTATTATTATTATTATTATTATTATTATTATTATTATTATTATTATTATTATTATTATTATTATTATTATTATTATTATTATTATTATTATTATTATTATTATTATTATTATTATTATTATTATTATTATTATTATTATTATTATTATTATTATTATTATTATTATTATTATTATTATTATTATCATCATCATTATCATTATCATTATCATTATTATTGTTATTATCATCATCATTATCATTACTATTATTATCATCGTTATTATTATAATCATCCCTTAGAAATGCAAGGGAAACGGAATTTCAAACTCATCTTATAGTGACTTTTCTTTCTTTCTATCTTTGTTTTCTTCTTTCTTTGTTTATGTATCTACTTATTTGTTTTTAACCATTTAATCCATTCATAATGCACATGGCATCTCAGCAAGTGGACATAATGACATGAAATGGATTGATAATTGAGAAATTAATTTTTCTAGTCATAATTTTAGGACAACTCTGTGACATTTTTCAGTTAAAAGCACTTAGGAAATTTTGAAATTTACATGTCAGGGAGGACGCTGTTCATGTAGGTGTCAGGTATGTACATAGGTGCAGTCCGTAATTGATTATAACGTGAATAACTCTTAAAACTCTTGCAACTTAAACCGTCATCCTCGGTGAGATGTGGGAGATATGAAGGTACTGGACAGGAATTCAGGAACACTTTGAATGTGTGTTAATTGTTAATAATAAGATTAAACGAAGAACCGCAAAGCCGCTTGAGCAAGTAACTTGGAGTCATCCCCAACTAAAGAGCGAGCCCGTTTGATCTTATAAGGTTTGAGAAGAAAATGTAGTTACAGTAAAAGAACGTTCATGAATAGACACGTATGCTCATTGAGCCACTGGATTTAAAAATAATTCACCACGTGAACAATAATAAAGGAACAAAAGTTGTACATTAAGAAAACTTGATAAATTTCAATAAAAGAGAGAGTAAAACCGGCAGCGCATTTGGACATGCTTTTTGCTATGTTATAAAGGTGATGCTGATTATTACCGATGAAGCGGAACATAGATACTGAAACTGCGTACACGATAAAGGAATACAGTGGCATCGGTCTTTAAAAGAACATAATCAGCTCAGGATGAGTTTAAACAAGGGGAGATAGGGTTTGTGTGTTGCATGTAAGGATTTAGCAGAGGTAAACAAAGCCTGCATGTTGAAGAGCAGTAGTGGAATAAATATTTAGTGATGTCAACGTTTGAAACTTCATAACAAATTCAAGTGTAGCCTGCGAATGGTAGAGATTGTGTATTTTTTAAGGATTTGGCAATGTGGTTATAGAAACAGCTGTATAAAAGAAGATACCTGACTTCGAATTCCGAACACCAAGGTGGGAAGAACCATGCTCACCATATCGAGATTTATACCCGTAACAGAAGGAACATATAAATGAACGATATGCTTATTTCTGCACACTTACTTTACATGTTTGTACTATGTTTAATTACTCTTGGAGTGATTATTAGGTTTTGGATACCATACATCTAAAAACCTGGTTACTGTATAATAATGAACTCTGTTTTATTAAAAGTGGAAATTAGATATTTGTTTTCGTGAGAAGGAACTCCCAATGTTTTTTTCTTCATTACTTCATTATTAAATTCTACCTGTGCCTTAATACCTTCCTCCAGCACTATTGTCTTACTTCCCCTACAAGTTGACAAATTATTCAATTAATCCCTCATTTCAAAAGTTTGTGTAGCAAAATGGCTTTCTGCAAAGTAACACACTTCTGCCTCTACACTTCCTGTGTTCATATTTTAATTGCTCAACGAAGATTTGAGGGAGGGAGGGAGGGAGGGAGGGAGGGAGGGAGGGAGGGAGGGAGGGAGAGCGTGAGGGAGGGACGAAGGGAGGCAGGGAAGATATCCTCCCGCACTCCACTTAAATGGGAATCTCGAATCCCCACATTCCCATAATCGAAGTGTATGTATCCTAACAAAACGGATCCCGAGTGTCACGTATTAAACACGACAACGGCGAACCATCTGTCCAACTACGCATGATGAGTGGATCAGCTTCCTATCTGTACCACGTATCTGTTGGTAGAGAACGTTCTGCATTTCATCCAAAATTTCGATATCAGGAACGTCATTAAAAACATGCGCTTTGAGTCCCCCTGAATAAAACATATTTTTAGATAAAGGTGTGTGTATGCGTGTGAAGCTCATAACACAAAAAGATATTAAAAGTATCCAAATTTACGTAAAGCAAATTTTGAAAAGGGTCTCCTACCAAATCTACCCTTTACATTTCCATACTTTTTATTTTCTCAAACTTGACTCTTAACTATTTTGGTTAAAATAGAGCAAATTTAAGATACTTTCATAACAAATAAAATTGATATATACATAACTTGAATTTTCAGGAAAAGAACTTCTCCTCATGCGGAATTAATTTTTAAGTAATTAAAAACAGTGAAATATAGACAGTACACGATGTTACATATAATTAATTCACAGAGTGCAATAAAATAACACGTTTTGTGGAGTTAACCATTTTTAGGAGTATTTCTTATTGTTTTTAATTTTCAACTACCTTCTTGCCTTGAAATAGTAAGTCATTATTCAGTCTTTTCTCCATGGTTACACAGACAGCATATAGTTACAGAAACCGTCATACAGCCATGCATATTTTAAAACGCTAACCTTCTTCACGCAACTGTATTTTTTATACCTACCATTAAAATGAATTAAATGAGAATAACTTTTTTTAAGAATGGTGTGTGGAAAAGTGAGTTGAGAAATTCACGTGAATACAAAATATCAGGTGGTTTTAACTAAATATTAAATAAAAGAGTAGAGATTACATAAATATCCACCGTCTTGTTATGATAATCCAAAATTCGTCTATATCTGTAGTCAGTCTCCAAGTACGTTCCAAAGAGGCATATATGGACTCAATTTTGAATTATAATATCGGGCGATAAGTGGAAAAGCTAAGGCAACAACGTTTGCCAAGCTTTCGTTAGGTGAAATTCGACCTATATACCGATTAGAAAGAAATTGGCATTGTTCACGTGTTACTATGAAAATCCCAGTTTCGTATGTTTTCGATTGTTCTCATCCGAAGATTTCTTTTGTTACTCTATTTACAGCCACTATGTACTCCTATTTTATACTTGGTAAAGAATTTTGGTAGAAAATGCATCATTGTATACTTCTAATCCAGAATATATATATATATATATATATATATATATATATATATATATATATATATATATATATATATATATAGTCACTAACGGATTTTTCAGAATATCTTTTCAAAATAGTATTACAGTTTAAAACGCATTAAATTATAGGGAAGAAAATTACTCGCTGATAACTTCCATATGTGCATTACAATTTATTCTGGATAAGTTAAGGGAAATCTAAATCCCCAGATTAATCCACTTAATTAAGGCAAGCCACTTCCTAGAAACAATTGTGTGGACATCGACTTCTTTGTGGCGTACATTCTCGGCTCTCCTCAGTAATCTAATTTTACTTCGTGCATCACAATGTACCATTGACCGCTCTACAGAAGCAACACCTCCCCACCCCTTCACTGCAATGTGTGCTTCTCCTACACTGATTTCAGCTTTGTTATGGTTCAAACAACTTTACATATCTGTACATTTTTCTACTTTCGTGTGAATCAATTGTTTGATACAATAATAATAATAATAATAATAATAATAATAATAATAATAATAATAATAATAATAATAATAATAATAATAATAATAATAATAATAATAATAATAATAATAATAATAATAATAATAATAATAATAATAATAATAATAATAATAATAATAATAATAATAATAATAATAATAATAATAATAATAATAATAATAATAATAATAATAATAATAATAATAATAATAATAATAATAATAATAATAATAATAATAATAATAATAATAATAATAATAATAATAATAATAATAATAATAATAATAATAATAATAATAATAATGATGATAATGATGATAATAATAATAGTAATAATAATAGTAATAATAGTAATAATAATAATAATAATAATAATAATATAAAGAAGGAGAAGAAAGAAGAAGGAGGAGGAGAAGAAGGAGAAGGTGGAGAACGAGGAGAAGGAGGAGGACGAGAAAGAGAAGGAGGAGGAGGAGGAGGAGGAGGTGGTGGAGAAGCAGGAGGAGTAGGAGGAGGAGAAGGAGAAGAAGCAGAATAAGGTGAAGGAGAAGAAGGTGAAGGAGAAGAAGGAGAAGAAGCAGAAGAAGGTGAAGGAGAAGAAGGGGAAGAAGGAGAATGAGAAGAAGAAGGTGAAGAAGAAGGTGAAGAAGGCGAAGAAGGAGAAGGAGAAGGAGAAGTAGGAGAAGAAGGAGAAGAAGCTCAGTATGTTGCATTTCATTGCCTTCTCTGTTCAACATTGACAAAACTGTTGTTACAAAACCATATTTATTCACTTTTTGTTAATCTGGATAAACTTTAAATTCATATTTATACATTTTATTTTACGATTCAGTAGATGAAGGGATTATAAAATTTTTGAAAAAGGATGTTCTTACATAATGACGTTAAGTGCCATATTCTTTGTATAAGCATTAGAATAAAACAACTGAACACTAAGGTTGGGGAAAGTAACCAGTTACAGGAAGTGAAACTAACAAAGGAATATGTAGAAAATGGTGTCAACTCATAACACACATGCATAGGACACAAGTTTTGTTCTTTAATGAGCTCTAAGTTTATAGTGTAGTAAAATGATTTGTATATTTTTCATTACTCAAAAAGGAAAGTTCGGTTAAATTCCAAAATTTATTTTTATAATCAACATCTTTCAAAGATGCGATACGAATATTGTCAAGAATATTCCACTAATCCAGACCACCCTATACATGGAATTTTCAAAAATTTTAACTTTCTCAAAAACGTCTGGAATAATTATTATTAAGATATAGTAAGATATTTTATATCTGTGTAGGATATTTGTATGGCCACCTAATGTGCATTTTGATTTACTGGGGAATCCTCAGCAGTTCTCTTTATTGTATATGAATTTTACATAACAGGTAAACCTTAAGAAATAGACAAAATCTCACTTTAAGAAAAACGTAGATCTCGCTTAAATACACAATTCATTTTGAAAAATTTAGTACCATATCCGGGATTTGAATGATGGTTCTTCCGGTCTCCATTCGGTTGCTCTAAACACTGAGCTACCATAGCCCGCCTCTATAGCGCAGACGGTGGTGTGTGCCTCAGGTTCAAGACGCCTTTCCCCTATCCTGAATGATGTATATTGGGTAACTAAGCTCTAAGGACCCTGGACTCATTTGAGCAACATTTTACACATTTCATTCATCGTTCGATATGACAACGTTATATGACATTAAATTCTCCAACTGACTCGTAGTAAACCACTATAAGTCCTTACACACATGAGACAACTACCTTAATAGCGACTTACAAAGTGTAAGTACTTTAAGTTCCGGGCTTTATAGTTGAGACCATTATTAGATTAACTGATAGAAATTGTTCTTACACAATAGCCGTGTGTAGGGCAAAGTTCGGAAAGGTAGTGTCAAACTTGCACTTCCAATAAACTTACAATATTTACACCTTTCTCAAATAGGAGGTTATCCGTTTTTTATAACCTGGACATGCCGAGAGAATGGAATTTTAAAAGCCATCAGATAGCGACTCGCTCTGAAAAGAACTGAATATCGCTGGAGCCTGCTCTATTACTTATTCCAATTATACCTTTGCCATTATCCCATTATAGAAGGAAATATATTATTAAAACTAAGTTTATCTTGAGTCATATCAAGTAGTAGAATAACTCAAGTAAGACCTTCCTGGCGACGAATATGCTCAATTTCTGTTCGGGCAGCAAGCCAGCTGAAAAGACGATTAGAAATCGAGGTTTCGGGAGTGTGCATCGCTACCATCATCAGAATAGTTATTAAATGTTATAATCACAAATGAAACACTGGATATAACAGAAATATACGCAAAGACAAAACACTATCAAAATTCGTATTACTGAACAAAAGACTGTTTTCAGTAAATTAAATGCCAGGTCAGAAGATGGCTTAGAGCATAGAAAACTAATTGGGTCAAAGAAACGTAACTACTTAACTAGATTATCAAGCTGTATTGATCTTTGCTTCTTAAATCGACGGATTTCCATTTTAAGGCCGGTTTTCCAAAAGGAGTTGAACTGAAATCCAGCATCCCAGTTAAGCGTTCTCCTTTCAGAGGAAATAGCCAAAGCCTCCTTAATTCTCCGCTCCCAGTAACTGTTGCATATTGCCAAGATGGGGTCTCCCGAAAATTGACTCTATGGTCGTTATCAAAACAATGCTCTGCCAGCCCAGACTTCTGAGGTTGTTGCCCGAGAAGAAATTGAGCATAGCAGAATAAATGTTTTATAAGTGGTACGTACAACAGTGAGTAAAGTAAATCATGCGAGTGAATAAAACAATATATGCTGACTGAGCAAAATAAGTTGAATTTTAAACTTTTAGCAACTGTATTCCGGAATATTTATAATCTTAGGTACGTACCCCTTTTCTCGGATGATAAATGAAGTTTACCTTTAAAAGCAGTATAAGTAACCAAAGGGATCATTATGCTTGGTTCTTAACGAAATGAGTGTACAAGGTTCACAAGTTATTTGTTTGATAAACGGTACCCTCTAGCATTTGCTGCGTAAGTAAGGTTAGTTCAAAAACTGTAAATATATGGCAAACCGTGTTTGCCATTCATTAAAACGCTTTTCCACGTATTTCATACTTATAGGATGCGCATATTGTAAATCAATACAATTTCTTAAATTATCTATCTCCAAAATATGTATAATTAAATATAAAATTCAAGATATAAACACTTGTGCACTAATTCCAGAACTACTTTATTCGCAACACATTTTAACCTAATAACAGCAATATATACGAGTATATAGGACTGAATTTCTAAGAGCTCCAGCTGACGACTTTTCTTCTACTATGTACTTAATTAGGTAGATTAAATATTCTTCTCTACCAAAAGTGTAGGATGTTAAATGCACGTTTCTAGATCCACCAAAACATTGACCATTGGGAACACCCGTATTTGTGTGTGTTTTTGTGAATAAAATTATAAATGAAAAATTAATATATGAACTTAATATTTAAGTTCAATATTTTCCAGGATACTACGCGAAAACGTTTCAAGAAATTTTTCACGACAAATTAACAATGACATACATTTGCTTCTTCTTGATATTTTCAAAATAAGATCTAAAGAATTTTACTTGAGTACCATATTTGGTCTATTGACATAATAAATTAAAAATGCATTTCATTCACTTTGAACTTGTACACTTTTATGTAACTAGCTAGCCAAAACTTTATGTTAGGAAAAAATCATATCTTATTAAATGTGGCACTTTATGACAAATATTGTTTTTCAGGCATTAGCAGGTTTCGAAATACTTCAAATTGTATGTTTAAAAATGTGAGTGATATCTGGTGGAAACTACTTGAAGTGTTCGAATTCTTATTTATTAACTTCCTTCAAGAATGCTTGTTGCTATGATGTCTGAATTCATTCATTCGTATTTCTGATGAGCATTTAATTGTACTTAAAGACTGACTTCATCATCTGAAATCATTCATAAAAAACTGAACAACCGCATGTATTTAATTATGTGATAAAACGTATCTATAAATTTGTTTGTCAAGAAAATTATTTTAGTGCACCACAACACATGCTTATAAAACGAAAGAATTTTTTAATATCCATTACCGTGTAATTGACGTCCCTTAAACTGCTTCTCTATATAAGTAGTTTCCAATATTTTTAACAGTTAACATTGCTTAAAGTATCCTCTTAAATGTTATGTATGTATTTCGTCTACATTCTTCTTTAGATATATTTAATGAAAATGTAGATGACCATTTCGATACTTAAAAATGCTCCAAATTGGCTGGCCCCGTAGACCAGTCGGTAGAGCACCTGCTAGGGGTCCTGGGTTCGATTCCCGGCGGTAGGGGTGGGGGATTTTTCTCCGACCAAGATAATTTCCCAGCTTCCCCAGAGTCTGGACGTTTGAATAAGAGTGTAAATGTGTGCGTGATCTAATGATTAAAATCCAAAGATAACGAGTTAACACCTTCGGTATGTTCCAAAGGAGAACGGCCGCCGATATGACCATGTATAAATGGAACAAGCAAAAAAAAAAAAAAAAAAAATGTTCCAAACAATTGAACAGCGAAAAACTTGTAGAGCAACTGCACTCACCATTATGTTTTCCAGCCTCGGTAGCGAGGATGGTAGCGTGTCTACCTCACGTTCGAAACTCGGTCAGGCTGAGTTACCTGAATAAGGTCTTTTGCCGGGGGTTTCCCTTATCCTGAAAGGCGAATGTTGGGTAGCTCTAAGCTCCATGGACCCGGACCCAATTTGTGCATCATTTCACCCATTTCATTCATCGTCCACTATGACTTAACGTTGGAGGACGTGAATTACAAAAATAGATGTTTTATACTTAGATTTAGTCGAAAAATGGATTTAACTATTTCAGATACTCAAAATGTTTGATAAATAGCTCAGTGTAAATGAGTTTCCTTGTACATCTTTTCCTTGAATTCTTGGAAGATGCTGAACTTAAGTTCAAGTTTGATTTAAGGGACTTCCTTTTAGATTTTACAAAAACACACTCACATACACACATACGTCGGTCTGGGTGGCTCAGTTGTTTAAGCGCTGGCCTATTTATCCCTGCAAGTAAATGAACTCGTGCGGGACAAAATTCCGGCACACCACCGCTGCTCATACGATTCTGGCAGTTAGCGCACTGTTAACGAACAAACTATTTAAACTTTACACACACGAATCTTGTTTTAATTTTTTTTTCAGATACACAGGATCTCAAAACTTATTTCATCTCGGTGTCGATTTTTTGAGTGGAATGCAGCACCTATTATGTAGAGAAAGGAAAAACGCAAGATCGAGGGCCACCCAAATATGAATTAACCCAGAACTTCCCGAATGTGAGTCTCACACATTATTTGGGAGCGCCTCACTTGGTTAACAAAACAATTTGCAGCCTATGCCACTTTATTTTTTGGCATGCGATGGGAACAGTTCGTTTAAAAGTTTCCAGAGGAACACTAAGCTTTTATAGATGTTTGCAGATATGATACAGCTCTGAACGGTGGAGCATTGTGATTTTGGAAGTGGACCCCTAGTTTCAATTATGTGCGTAAATGACTTGTAAGTGTCAAGTGATATTGAATTCAACACAGATCCTTTGGATAAGTTAAAAATAACTAGAGTAGCCGAGCCATCTAGACATAAACAATACTGAATAAAACGATAATGGTTAGGTAAAACTGCCTGGAAAGAGAAAACTCATAAACGCAATGAGCGAATAGAAAATAAGAGATAACAGGGAAATTACATCTTCGCTAATTACTGCCCCCTCCCTTATTCAACACAGATGACGGCGCTGTGGTCAAGTAGACTGCACACCTCTCACTAAGAATATGAACCCAAGAAACTTCATATGAAATTTCTGATGGACGAAGCGGCCTCCAGATTGACTTTCTTCGTCAATTGCTCCATTAACACTTTTCCTTTTTTTTTCATTTTACTTTCATTTTATACCACCTTCTTCCCTCACTCTCGTACCATGCCTGGGTAAGATCAATCTTATTCAATATTCAGGTGTATAGGTGATCCTTGCGGGCAGGGTACATAGACTCAGTGATACAAATGCCTTAAATTCCATTGTAACTCACAATTATCGTACTTTAAGCTTGACGCAAAATATGTGTGACCTTTGTCAAATTCAAATTATTACACTTTCACTAGGCTCATATCACCTCACGATATTATCAGTAACGTATGTACAAGGTAACTAAGCTATTTCTGCAGATCTTATACCACACTTTCTTGATTAGAAATCATGGGCACAACCCATGGATTTAAATCAGGAGATCTGTAATTACGAGTGTAGTATTCTTCTAAAACTAATGCTGGAAAATCAAAACGCGAAACATAATTCAGTCCAGGTGGCAGATCTTCTGGATGAGCTTGTAAAGCCTTTTTCATTTCTTGAAATTTGGCAGTGACACCAGAAATGCCTTAAAGAATAAAGAAGGAATACGAAAGGCATTTAAGGAAGGACCTTGATTTATTTGAAATGTTTAATGTTTTTCCTCTCATTTCTTTAAATTTTGTAGCCCTATACTTCTGAGGCAGCGGTAAATTTTAGTTCTAATGGACTCGAAACACACGTTGCGCAAAAGAATTCACAAAATGGGGTAACCTATGGGAGGGTGAGGAACCCGTAGGAAGAAATTTGGAACAGTATTGATGAGGAATGCAAAGTGTTGAAGTAATATAAACATATTTATTAAAAATGTTAGTTGGTTGCTAAATGTGTTAACATAATTTGATCTTTATATATCTGAATTTAAACAGCCTATATAAAAGACAGGTAATTCATGTCGTATAATAAAATTTGGTGCATTAAATGATCATATTTGGAAATGTATAAAAAGAACAACATTATATATAGGTAAGTACATAGATATTCAGAATATACTGAATTATTACATTTACTCTATTGCTCATTCTTGCTGTAGAGCTTGACCGTGACGTTTTGATTCGTGGCCATAGAATGTTCCCGGGTTCGATCCCAGCCACCGAGGTGGGTATTCTTCCAGTATTCAATTCACTGACCTCCTAGTAGGAGATAAGGGTAGCACAAAATATCATCAGATCGAGTGCGCTTATCGTTGGGCACTCTCCATTCCCCGCTGCTACATTGGTCCATCAAGATACATTGAAATATTGAATACGCCATCTAAAAATGTTTTATTTGATATTTTAGCCCTAAAAATATTATGATCTGTATTGAATTTACTTTTCCAGTTATTCAATTAAAGTTTTTTTGGGTAACGGAAACACTATAGCTATTATAGTACCTGCAAAGCTTTCCAAGGTATAAAAATGAAACTAAATAGCTGATTTAGTTGAGCTGTCAGAAAAATTGGGGTGCAGGGTTTATGATCTTTTGCTGGGGGTTGCGCCACAGTACAGCACCCCTTGAGTCCTCATTTGTATTCGTCTTGCTCTCTTAAATTGCTTATTTAACTTCAAAGCTTCATCCCCTGAATCCTGCAATACAGAATTTCAAACTTAGTTTAGGTATACATCGAGTGTGGAACAGCCCAAGATAATCGTCATTACTTCTTATCGTGAACCGGTAGAATCAGGATTGGACTCGATGCTACCGATCATATTTAACTCCCTCTTAAACCGGACGTAAAGTAAAATCTTCAGTGTATCATAAAAATATATACCTAACCTTGAAAAATTCAACACTTTTATCACTGTCAATAATAATTATCTTCAGTGGTGCCTTTATATATTCTCGTAATTCGGTACACAGCGCTAAAATTTAACGGAATATTTATCACAAAATTGAAAGCAGAAAGGACATTCACACTTATTTCTGCAGTGTTGAAGCCATAAGTTCAATTTTATAAACTCAAACCTCAATTTGAGACATTGTACCCTATAACCACAACTGCTTAAGTAAACCTAATAGTTTCTATCACGCAAGAGTTTATTTTCATTTTGTTGTAAGTTGAACGTCAGTAAAAGCACAGCTGCAGTGCATGGCGTGACTGGAACGGATAAAAATCATGAAGTAGAACGTCGTGTTCTCCACAGAAGTATCCTCAAAATTGTAGACATTGAGGAAACAACATTTCGCTAAGAAAGCAATGCATTCTCTTCTGTGATTAAAATGCCAAAGAACTATTCATCCTAGCACATGAAACATCTGCACCACTTAGTGTTGTCCTAAATTTATTACATAATATGCTAGTATTCGTTAATTACTTCCTGGATTTGATTAATAAATTTGATGGTATCTGTGAAAAAATTGATAAAATGGTCTCACCAAAGTGAGGTGTATCGATATTTCGTAAGATTACATTTTCTGTGGAAGCATCACGCATTTAGTTTATTTATAAATAAAGCCATTATGGTCACATTATGTAAAGTTATTGCTGTACTGACACGAGCACATGATTCCAAAATGTGAAAGCAATTCCGACCCGACTCATTTGAGCGTATTATGTCAGAAACAATAATCGATAGACGGATATTGTCTTCCAGAGTTAATTTACATTCGACAGTGCCTTTGATACAGATTTTCTGCTACACAGAGGAACGTAAATTTCACCAGAATTATTAGAAAACTTGCTATAAATTCATATTTGCTGAAATCCTTCATACAACTAAGTTGAAGCACTTTCAGATCGGTGTATTTAGGTCATAGGTGCAGACGTACCCTCTATGGAAATAAAACTTTGCCCCAAACCCTTGAGTCATTGGTTCTGAAAGGATATAGTCACATCCAAGGGTCGCTTGCTTTCGTCCCTTAGTTTGAAGTCAGCGTTTCCAATTCCACATCTCACTGATCCACCGCAAAAATATCAAGAGTAGGACTTGGATGTTATACCATAGTTACAAAGAATAATTGGAAAATCTAATTATAAAAATATAGAAATACCAACCAACCAAACCTTTGAGTTACAGAGAGACCCAGCTAACACGAAGTAAATGAAATGCTTTTTGGAGCATAAAAGCACGAGAAAGCTATAGCAGAAACGCCTGGGTTTAAATACGAGTTCGCCAATTGGGAAGTGTTAATGTTAGCAACATATTTGATCAACAACGCAGAATGAGGAAGGCAAAAGTTTTATCGTTGATGTCTTGACTCTAGAAATAGGAATATGTCCTAAAATGCAAATTCTGCGAAAATTACGCAAGAGCATGGTTTGATTTTCCTAACTATAGTGGCATCACTAGTTATTTCTGCAGTAATTTCAGAACTAAACGCCTACTTCCAAATAGATTGGATTCCTAAAATTGAACTCTAGCAATGCTATTTGACAAAAGAATGTCAGGATGTGTAAAATGTTCTAACTGCTACTAACAGCTCGGTAAACTCCTATTTTGTAAATGTATTTTACATAAAGTAAAGATGGCCGCCACCTAATAAAGGAAGTATACAAATAACAGTGCCTGTTTAGAACTCCGTGTTGTGTAAATGCAAAAACAGCCAGATGCAGGGAAACCTGTCCAAACTAGGCCTAAGGACACGTCAGCTTCCAAGGAATCTTTGAAAGAACAAAGTCTGAAAATAGCATCTGTAGTACTGTAGACTTCTAGTACTATTTGAAGATGTCGTTTGAATGTTTTAGAGCAATACTTTCAGCAGCATAAGTAATGGGTTTGCAATGAGAACAACCTCGCTACCCTAACCGATGCCTTTCAATACAAATAATTTGCAACATACTTCCTGTATAATACAAAGATGCAGACTTCATCATAAGTCTGTGGAAGCTTTGAGTAAAAGAGTTTAGTAAGTACATGTTTAATAGTCTCATCATAATCATAATCATCATCATTTAAGGTTTGGCTCCTAGGACGCATTCCGTACCCGTCAATCCATATCTCTCCATCTCTCCCTCGGTCTTCCTATGTTTCTTTTACACGTTAGAACGTAGTCGGACATTATTCTAGGGAATCTGTCCTTATTCATACTCCTTGCTCTCTCCAACTTTCTTTGTTCTGTTTAGTTCTTTCTTTTAAATTGTTATATGATCAATTATTGTCTTATTTCTTCGTCTGTTTTATTGTTTGATAGAGAGTATCCAGCTACAGATCTTAAAAATCTCATTACTGCTGATTCAATTTCTCTTTTGTGTTTTCTGCTTAATGCCTATGGTTCGCTTGAATACAGTAACATGGGGACTGCTATCGTCTTATAAAATTTAATTTGCGTTTCTCTTCTAGTCTTCCTTCTAAGGTTTCTCTTTATTGTACCGCACGTAAGAGTAAATTTATTTAGTTTCTTGTCAGCATCTTCCTCTTCTAATACAGCGGTTATTTCTGGTCCCAAATGATTGTATAGTTCTCATTTATTTCAATTACTTATAACAAGTTCTTGTCCTTTAAATGCTAACACTATTTCCATATATTTTTAGATCGACAGATTCTAACTTTACATATACTTTCATGTGTAAAGCATTCTCTGATTCTGCAATTAGTACTTGATTCTCAGCGTATAATACAGTGTCTATTGATTTTCCATTGATACTAAAATTCTTACAAAAGTATTCTGGCAGTAACTAATGGGATCTATATAAAGGTTAGATAAAAATGAGGACCGTTGACACTTGTTTGAATCCTTAACTTATTTTTAATATGTGGCTGCTAATATTATTCAGTACATTAATTTTTATGGTAGTTATTGTACACATTACCTTTGTTAATTCTATTACATGTGCTAGTACTCCTCTCTTTTTCATTAAATAGAACAAAGGCAACTTTTATAAGGCAAACTATTAGATGATATCCTTAAAAAGAAAGAAGATTGTGAAATCTTAGCGGAACTTGCAGGCAATGTATAAAGACTAGGGCGGGAACAATGCCTAGAAGAAAAGCAAAAGGGACAACATAAATTATTAATAGGACAGGCATATCACCAACCACTGAGGATGTCAGAAAGATTGAGGCAGAATTTAATCGAATGGACTAGCGGAGGAGCAGTCGATTCTACCCAATCCACTTCAGAACCAGATGGAGCCCGTAATGATCAACCGATGATGACAACTTTGGATACTGAGGACAATATACATTATAAATGGGCTAAGTGGATCACTAACAACCGAGGATTTCAGAAAGATTGAGGCGGAATAGAAACTGAATGGACTAGTGGAAGCGCAGTCATTTCTATACTCAGATGACAACCTATTTCAGGACCAGGAGGAGCCCGTGATGATGAACCTATGATGACAACTTTGGACACCCTTGAAAGGATAGAGGCTGGCAGTTGCATAATGGAACAACTCGTGATCAACTGGAAGAAATTTGATAAACCCAATTTAGGTTAGGTCAGCAATCTAATTAAAGAATGAAAATGACCTTTTTTTAATTTTTTAGGCAGATGCTTGTAATTAGTTTAAAAATTTTAGTTGTATATTTTGTATAAGATTGCTGAATAGGTTAGATTTATATTGTAAGCTACTGGAAGTCAGCAGCATTAGGTTTATTAGTTATTTAGTTTAATCAGAAATAAAATGTATCTGCAACACTCTGTTTTGCAAGAGCATAAAATAATAAAGTTAAAAGGAATAAAATCGGTAGATGCCATGCTTTGATATAGCTTCTAGAAGCCAAAGCTTTGGTAATGCAGATTTTGTTCTTTTCTTTCTTTTTTTTTTTTTTCTTTTTTTTTTCTCTTTTTCATTTTACCCCATATAATGTCCCACTGTGCACTCAAACACTTTCTCTAATTTATAAATAATATATGTTGTTAAGTATTTAAAAGTATGGCATACAATTGAAGGAGAGTCAGTAAATGAAATTTTCATAATTCCGTTGAGAAAAATTCAAGCTGTTCGTTTAACAAACCAATCCAAAAAGAGAGGTATTATATGAAATATTTCCTAAGTATAATCCTAAAGGCTTGAGAATTTACCGAATGGAAAAAATCGGGTTCACATGATTTTTAAATTAATAGTAATATTTTATTCATATATTGCAGGTAACGAGAGGATGCTTCAAGGTGTACACATATCTTCCTGGCATTTCAGATTAACTTGTTTAATTTTTATTACAGTAAGATACATATTTTACCTGTTTCAGATTCTTTTAGCAAAGAATGCTTGTAACTAAAAATTGACTAGGATCAGCGGGTACGCTAGTTTATAAGATCACATTTCACCTGAAAGAGCAACAAAGGATAAAGGATAAAGGCAGAGATGAAGAAAAGGAATAGAAGTAGAAGAGCCACTTCGGTGTTTGTCTGTCTACGACCCTTTTCTAAATCTTTTACAGAAAATTATTAGTGATGTGTAATAGTAAATTATTTATTAATTTCTGAAATATTGCCAAAAAATTAGCAGAAGCTTCCGAAAATACTCGTTTTGAGACATGCTAACAGCAGTTAAAGAAAGGACCCTGTGTGTGCTTAAATGTATGTATGCGTGCGCGCGCGCGTTTTTATATGTAGAGCTGTGCGTGTGTAAGCAGCCTGACTCAAAAACGAAAAGTTCAATGAATACCAAATTTTGTATTTAGCTTCAGCATTTTCCAAAACTGTGATGCAAAGTTTTTCAAGAAATCCTCTAAAAATGTTACCCTTACAAAAAAAAATTGCTATTAGATTTCTCAAAAATAAATCCATCTATTTTATTTAAAATGCCTTGCATTTTATGATATTAGCACGGATATAAACACTTTGAACTTTGTGCGTATATCCTGTGAATTCATCTTCAGTATGAAAATCTTTTGCGTATTTACTAAACAGTAAGAACATTACTAAATGTCGATGCATAATATTTTGTCCTCAAATGACCAGTTATTTATTTTATTGGTTTGGTTTGATACTTCAACGTTCTCAACTTGCAAATCGCTA
Source organism: Mantis religiosa (assembly GCA_030765055.1). Lineage (NCBI taxonomy): Eukaryota > Metazoa > Arthropoda > Insecta > Mantodea > Mantidae > Mantis > Mantis religiosa. The sequence goes on from CM060951.1 coordinate 145,502,449, forward strand.
TTTTTTCTCTCGTGAACGTGCAAAAGCTTCACATATTAAGAGTTTAAAAAGCTATGATTTTGCCGTTTACTTAACGTGATTTACCAATTTATCACAGAAATAAGTTGAAACAGCAATCTATTATCATCATCATCTGCGGCCATGTAGCTCTTTTAGTTTAGCCTTGACATCCTTCAAATTACTGCCTAGTCTTTTCTATCTAGGGCTCTCCGACTCCATCTCTCAATCCCTGCTTTAAGAATGTCATCCTGGACATCTTCTAAATATCGTAATTTGGGTCTTCCTACCGTTCTTTGGTGTAGCATCTAATAATTTTAGGAGTACTTTTATTGTCAAATCTGGTTATGTGGCGCAGCCACTCTAGCCGTCTAATTTGTATATCAGTGACAATACTTGCATACTTATATAGTTCTTGCAGTTCAGAATTGGTTCTAATTGTCCACTCAACAATAAACTATTGTTATATAGGTATAATATGTATGCACACATCTATTTATAATTATTTCCGTATTCTATGCGAGGAAGACTGTAAATTAAGAGTTTACTATGCAGAATATAACACAAATACACGCTTGTGCAGAAAAATGGATACTTACTGCTGATGAGATCGGTGAATTGATAATCCTCACAACATCTTTAAAATGAGCATCTCATGTGTCACGTATAGCATTGAAGAATATTGTTTCGTTGTTGTGAAAGTTAAATACACTTTGTTCCTCCAAGTTGTATCTACATCTCGCAATAATCTTCAAATCGTATATACGAGGATATACGACGCTCGTATTTGCCTGAAGTATACAAACTTCATAGTCAACTATCTTTCTTATGGCGGATTAGAAGGACCTATTGACAACAGAAACAGCACTATAACTGTATACACAATGTAATGGAAAATGTAAATTGAAATAATTTTCAAGAAATGCTACAACATATTACTTTTCTCAAACTTGTGTGATAATCTCTCTCCAGCGATAGAGCTAATACCAGTTAATTAACATTTTCTCAGGGACTTAGCTACAATAGATTACTTAAATGTGGCTGAGACGTACACATTTGACAAGATCGCTGAATTGCAGGAGCATGTATTTCTATTCTGCAAAACCTCTGAGTACGGTAAGCGACAGGATTAGAATACACACTCTACCTAACAAAAGTTATTTTATAGAGAGGGAATCTCTCCAACGGTAACGGAATGACAATGACTGCAAAGCTTTTCAATATTGCAAATAGGTTCACGCTTGATTAAATTCGTCTGGTTCTGAATGGTGAACCAGAACTGCCAGAACCAGAAATCCTGCAGTTTCAGCAACGATGAGCTTTGGAACCTGGATTCATTCAAATTGGATCGTTTATACAGCGAGGTTGGTTATATGATCGAGATAGGCTACATGCAGTTTATACCGTAAATGGAGCAGTCAATGTTGCCGTTCCTCTTCCGACACATCTTGGGGTTGATATGATCACAAGAATTATATAATTAACGGCATGTTCTAAAAACTGCATACAGTGAAGCAGGTGGCAAGCATTAAAAAGTGACCAGAATCAAATTTCTAATCTCAATAATCTGTATTTCACTCGCTTAAAGTTGTGGTAAACCTTTGCAGATGTTTCTCCAATCATGCATATTCCAAACCTATGTGTGGTATCTTGGAGAGGATCATTCCGTAATGTAACGACGTAAAAGTTTGAAAAGCTGTGCTTTGTGTCATAATTGCGCTGACTACAAAATGAAATTATCCGGTTAAAAGTTCTTTAGTGTACAATCACTGAGATGTTAATAAGCAAAAGCTTTTTAACAGTGAACCGCTTCCTCCGTATGAAACATTTATACATTGAAAATTACAAGTTAACATATCAATGAAATGTAATCATTGTTGCAGAGCTCTTTTATGGGATCTATAAACAGCCCTTGCTCGTCATTCTGAAGAGCAACATTGGGTTAGATATTTATTCTTTTTCGATCACAACTTCAGCGATATATCTTTTTTTTCTTTATGCAAAATGAAATTTCTTTTGTAAGCTATATACATAGTATATCTTATGACAACGCTTCATGTGTTCCAAAATTCCTATATAACAGACATATCGTCATATATTATGTGGATCTGTTTGTCTCCATTTTTCCCATACATGTCATATTGTTTCGGGCTGTTTGCTTCCATGTGATCCAGTTTTTGCTTGCCTGACCTCATGATTTCTTTGACCCTGTTTGTTTCTACCCCAGCCAGAATCACTTTTAGCTTTTCTACAACTCTAAAACTTTTCTGATTACTGCTTTCAGACCTAACTTGGACCTGTATGCACCTATCTGCAAAAATTGTCTCTGCCTGACATCAGGCGTGCCTGTCAAAGAGTTGAGAGAGAGAGAGAGAGAGAGAGAGAGAGAGAGAGAGAGAGAGAGAGAGAGAGAGAGAGAGAGAGAGAGAGAGAGAGAGCATACAGATGATATGTTCTCTCAAGCTTTGCATGCTCACTTTGTACTAAGAGGTACTTTAATTTTTATTATACCAGTTAATAAATTGTCACTCAATAAAATTTAATCCGGAAGTCACAGTAGTACATCGCAAAGCACCCATACGCAGCCTTCACAACTTTTTTGATAGACGTAAATTAGGCTATAAGTAACCTTTTGGATCTCGAATTCACGGTCTTTAAACTAATTCTCACGAATGTCCTTCGATCCCCAGTTTCTTTTTATGTGCAAATTGAATCAATTATTTCAAAACAGTGTGTAAATTAACCACGTATAGAGATTTAAAATGGCACGTTATTATTATTATTATTATTATTATTATTATTATTATTATTATTATTATTATTATTATTATTATTATTATTATTATTATTATTATTATTATTATTATTATTATTATTATTATTATTATTATTATTATTATTATTATTATTATTATTATTATTATTATTATTATTATTATTATTATTATTATTATTATTATTATTATTATTATTATTATTATTATTATTATTATTATTATTATTATTATTATTATTATTATTATTATTATTATTATTATTATTATTATTATTATTATTATTATTATTATTATTATTATTATTATTATTATTATTATTATTATTATTATTATTATTATTATTATTATTATTATTATTATTATTATTATTATTATTATTATTATTATTATTATTATTATTATTATTATTATTATTATTATTATTATTATTATTATTATTATTATTATTATTATTATTATTATTATTATTATTATTATTATTATTATTATTATTATTATTATTATTATTATTATTATTATTATTATTATTATTATTATTATTATTATTATTATTATTATTATTATTATTATTATTATTATTATTATTATTATTATTATTATTATTATTATTATTATTATTATTATTATTATTATTATTATTATTATTATTATTATTATTATTATTATTATTATTATTATTATTATTATTATTATTATTATTATTATTATTATTATTATTATCATTCATACTATGTTTATCTTCTAAGAAGGAATGACTTCTTTCAATTTTAATGATTACGTTCCTTACATATAATTGTGATACGTAGAGCAGCTGATTATATTCTATTGAATACTGCACCTATTTGATTTGAGTACCCTTTCAAGTCCTTACTACTTCTAAACAATATATGCTTTAGTACTTTGCGAGACTGCTTTATCTAAGCCTCGTGTAACTTAACAATGTGATATTGAACTAGCTGTGACAATGAAACATGGACAAATTCACCACCTACCCAGGTGGTCACCATCCATCCATTTTCTGTTTCTCGTTTTCTATCTGGATTACGTCATATCGGTTGGTAAGTGAACGAAATTAATGCTCATATTGGTCCAGAGTCTGATAAAGAGAAAGCTCCGGAACAAAACGTACCCAGATAACTGTCCTAACCGCGATTCGAACTTGTGACTTCTTGAGTGCAGTGCAGACTCGATAACCATACACCTCAGAGAGAGAGGGGCTCAACATGTTTTGACTTTACCGGAACAAGCGTTAAGTGCATCTCTAAACTCTAGAGGAGCATGTGAAATGTGTGGTTTTGATGTAATTCCCTCATTTCGCAAACTTCTACATGCTATATGTTCTTGATAGTGCTCATTTCAGAATTTTGGAAGAAGGCCTTAAACACATACACTTAATGTAACTGTGGAAAACACTGCTGTTTTGGAAATAACCAGTAGGAGTGTGTTTAAGTAGCATCTGCTTAGGAAATATTAGTATAAGTATTCAATTTGCACGAATTCAACAACAGTGTACCTGGTTTATTTAATAATCGCAAAACACTCACAGCGAAATGTTGTTTTATATGGACAGTAATATGTATTTGATAATTGTAAGGCTGATTAATGTCTTATTACGTATGAAGCTCATGGGTGATTAACATGATTTTCTCTTATCATTCTTCAACGAGATCTTCTTATAACGCTTTATTCTTTTGTGTACCCGTATTAATCGAGATAAATGTTAATAGAAATAATTTTAGCACGTATTTTCTGGTAGATATAATGGAAATAGGATAATACAGTAGGTGTAAGTGATGGATAAATCTTTTAAGAGCCAGACACTGTGGGATGGCTTTGAATTTCCATTCTCTTTGCATCATCAGGAGGGGAAAAAAGGGAAATACCACCCTTCAATTTGAGACAATAAAGGTATTTAACAATTTGAGCGAATAAACATCCTAATACAGTGAACTCCACAAAAAATGGTGAGACAGTGTCCTATAGGAGATCACACTTGTTGTTTAGTAAGATCTTGTCCATCTCTTATGTATTACCAGTAATACAAAAACCATTCAGAATATTCAAGATATACATCTCATTGTGAGAAAAATGGCAACAGCACATTTGGGAACCTCACCTAATCATCCTAATGCTTAACGTTAAGTGCAAGCAACTATACGATACAGTAAACTTTTAAAATATATTTGATGAATAGGTCCCAGAGATGTTTCTGTATAGCCTGCGCGTACTTGTACCTGATTTTACTTCATATTCGTTCGTTAATGTAGGTCGCACATGCAACATGTAAGCTCTAAACTGTACGCAATTACATTATCTAACTCATGATATCGATTATCTTACTTCTAAGTGTTTTGCTATTGAGGATCAGAAGTTAAGATGAAAGCCTGTATTTGCTCTCAGGTTTACCTGATCAAATCATTTATAATTCAGTACTATGGATTTATTTAGCTACCTTTTTAATATAGTTTATTATACTTTCATTTGCAGCATCTTTAATGTAATCAACAGCTAATGAACACTTTAATTTGGCTTCTGTCACTATGACACATTTTTACATCTCCAGTTTATAACTTCTAACATTTTACTAATTTTACAAATTATTGTTATAGTTTTGCTTATTTACTTAGAGTTGTAAGTAGTCTTTACTGTTGTTTAATATGTCATTCATTTAATATGCAATGTCTCAGACATTCTATAGCGAACTACGAGATCGGTTTCGTTAGCACATTTTCCCTAACTGAACTGGCTAGGTTTGCAAACGCAGCATCATTTTGCCATTCTGATTTTTACTTTTTCTAAAGTGAAGCTTTGATAACGAAAATAAGATATAATATAAATAATATAGTCGCTTTATGTAGTTCTTAATCAAACTGCACTTACAAACTATTGGCAAAACTACTTAATCAGCTAGAGTCAAACTGAAAAATGCAATGCCATGGCTGGAACTTGAACCACTAAATGTTCCAATTGACTCATACTCATAGTGTCATGACCGCACGTTGGCGATGGTAGCTCAATGGGTAAGAGCAACTGGACGGAAACCAGGAGATCCGTGGTTCAAATCCCGGCGATGGCATTGAATTTTTCAGTTTGACACAATCTATCTAAAATCTTAGCCTATACACGGCTAGTGTGAAGGAACGATTAATTTCCATCAATTTACTTAATGAGCTATTGAACAAGTAGCCGGCCGTGAAAGCCTTCATTTATTAATGTGTTTTACAAATAAGCAGTTTTAATATATTATTATTATTATTATTATTATTATTATTATTATTATTATTATTATTATTATTATTATTATTATTATTATTATTATTATTATTATTATTATTATTATTATTATTATTATTATTATTATCATTATCATTATCATTATCATTATCATTATCATTATCATTATCATTATCATTATCATTATCATTATCATTATCATTATCATTATCATTATCATTATCATTATCATTATCATTATCATTATCATTATCATTATCATTATCATTATCATTATCATTATCATTATCATTATCATTATCATTATCATTATCATTATCATTATCATTATCATTATCATTATCATTATCATTATCATTATCATTATCATTATCATTATCATTATCATTATCATTATCATTATCATTATCATTATCATTATCATTATCATTATCATTATCATTATCATTATCATTATCATTATCATTATCATTATCATTATCATTATCATTATCATTACCATTACCATTACCATTACCATTACCATTACCATTACCATTACCATTACCATTACCATTACCATTACCATTACTATTACTATTACTATTACTATTACTATTACTATTACTATTACTATTACTATTACTATTACTATTACTATTACTATTACTATTACTATTACTATTACTATTACTATTATTATTATTATTATTATTATTATTATTATTATTATTATTATTATTATTATTATTATTATTATTATTATTATTATTATTATTATTATTATTATTATTATTATTATTATTATTATTATTATTATTATTATTATTATTATTATTATTATTATTATTATTATTATTATTATTATTATTATTATTATTATTATTATTATTATTATTATTATTATTATTATTATTATTATTATTATTATTATTATTATTATTATTATTATTATTATTATTATTATTAACGTTATTTGAAATAAGGAAAACAGCACTAATTTTCGAACCCGAATTTTTTAATTATGTTCAAGAGAAATTATCAAAGCGAATTTTAATGTTATTAAAAACTCTTAACAAATTTGGAATTTAGAAACAGGTTAAAACGAAAATAGTTATTTTCCCTTTTCAACTAAAATGAAATACAAAATGACTGTCCTTTACCCATGGATACCTTAAGAGAACAATGCTAGACGTAAATCATTAGGGAAAAATCTTCTTTAAGAAAGTAATAAATTGCTTAATTTGTCCTTCTTTCCTTTTTATGTTGGTTTCCGTATAGTTTAAGATATTCTCCAATATTAATATAAAAAGTAGATAATGTATGCCTATGAGATTTTATTCACTCTTCAATAATTTTATTTTTAATTGTGCTAGTATTTGATAAATGTGTTCATTGAGATATGGACTGCATGTTTTCTCTTGAGATCTATTTACGCACATGAAGTTAACGCCTTCTAATATGCACCACAAGATAGAATTGTTATCGTTTAACTGTGATGAACACTATGACAGTAGGAAAAAATAAACGAAAATGATGTGCGTGTGTTTCAGGCCGGAGTGGGAGTAGGGTGAGATGGCGGGAGAGCACGTGACCTGGCGACCAGCGCCAAGGTTCCGCGCGAGCGGCGTTCTTCAGTCGACAGGAAAACGTGGCCGGGAACGGTGCGGTGCCACATGGTGACGAGATGACGCACGGACCGGCGCCCCGCAGACGGGCATGCAGTGCCACGCACGAGGAGCAAGATGACGAAGGAGGAGGTTCCAGTGTCGAGCAACCACCTCCACCCGACGGAGGCTGGGGATGGGTGGTTGTTTTTGCTTCTTTCTCTATCCACATCGTTAGTAAGTACCTTCTCATTACGCACGTGTCTAACAACTTGTTTACTTTCATTAGTATTCTCTTGTGTGAACAGAGATAATTCTCCTAGCCAGAGAAAACAATTCAACCTAATAAAAGACTAACTTCAGTGGGAAAATGCATTTCCCCAGTAATTTTTTATCATATTTTACCATATTACATAGGAAAAAGTATGGGGTTTGCAGATTTTTACACAAGAAAAAGTATAAATTAAAACATACGAAAAATACCATCTTCTAAATTTGTGAACGAAGTCCACCACAAAATATATCTGCGGTCCTTAAAATTAATGTTGACAGAACAGTTTAAATGAAATATTTTTTCGCGTTGTTCAAATATTTTCTAAGTTAATTGTGTCATAGTCATCAGAAGATTCATTGTTATAATGCATCTTAAAATTGTTTTTGGAGCTTCTTTCAGATTTAGGCAATATCTTAATAAAAGGCTAATGAAATTAATTTTCCTGGATTTTTGGACTCGCCTAAACCAAAGTTTCAAATATTGTTATACGCGTTGATAACGTCATTTATTTAACACTACGTAAAAGTTATTAATGGAGAATAGGTACTAAAAATTATGCAGGATACTTCCACAATGATTTTTCATTTCTCTCTAAAGTAAGATTCCTGCAGAAATCGACAATAGAGCATTATTCATCCGGCTTATTGCGCATAAAATAAATAAGAATTTAAAATAAACTGATGTACTTCAAAGTTTTAAATAAAGAACTTAATTTGTAGTAGCCACTAGAATTGCATTCTAGCATTATAGCATTTAATTTTACAACTTCTTGCAAAGTAAATTACGCAGATAAAATTAAGTACTTCAACCTTGTCATACCACACAGAGACATATCCCAACTGTTTCAGAAACACATTTGAAAACCAATTTATTTATTAATACAATAATAGTAATATTATTATTGAGCAAATATTTTCTTAAAAACATAGCATGGCTTGGATTTCTTTAATTTCTTTGCTTCTGTTAGGGTCATCTTTCCATACAAACTCTTAAAGACTGCTAATTGTAGGCTTAAATTTACTATTAATTCTCTGCATCTTAACTGTAGAAAGTAATGCAAGTACCGCATTTCACCCAAGATTTTCATTCGGATATTTTCCCGGGACTATGTTGTACATTTTGAGGCTCTCCTGAATCCAGAAAGAAGCGTTTTAGAGGGTGTGTGCACGAGTATACATACATATATGCATAGTGTGTTATGTCTTATTTTTTTTTTAAATATTCATTCGATTATTAGAGCATGTGTTTCATGTTTAATATATATATATATATATATATATATATATATATATATATATACATCTTGACTTTTCCGAAAACGGTCCCTTCATTCTGCACTACTTGTAGATATAAAACTGGTAAGCCTAAGAAATAAAATGTTACTACACAAAAATAAAAATCTCGTTAAGTGCTCAATTTAACAATTAATATTTTCGTGGCTTTAACAGGTCTCGAGATAAAATTATTAGCAGGCATAGGAATTCTTAAGCAGTTTGCTTCAAAGTTTCTACGGTCAATTTAACGACTGTAAACGCCAGAAGACTGTACGGGGGATGGAGGGTGGTTTGTTGTCAGCAATCCCCTGCCTACAGTCTAGTGACAGTTCAACCTAATTTCGCTGCATCCTGGATTTAACCTTAGAAATGTCTATGCCTGATTGTTAGCTTTCAAATCCTTTTACTTTTCTCGGCTAATAAGTCGCTATTAGTTTTTTTCTGATGGTCATGCAACGAGCATGGAATTACAAAACCATTACACAACGATTCCCTTTCTAGAAATATGAGTATTATTACGATCTACTCCATCCTCTTTATATCTACAACAACGAATGAGTGAATGTGGAATGCCATTTTCCTCGTTAACTAGAAATAGGCAGAACAATAAATTTATGCAACAATAGTTTAAGGAAAGGACAGCACAAAAAGTCATGTGAATGCAACACATCAGATTTTTTGTAAAGGCTATCTTCTCGATTTCATTCACATCCTCTGTATAATTAAAACGGTTTGACCGCATTGACCGCAAACGTGCGATAAGAGAAGTTCTTTGTGTGTACGATGGCAACAAGTGGGCAGTGTAACCTTTGCTCTCAATAGAGATATTGTATCAAAGTCACCCGTATCTACAAATACAATCAGATAGCACGTTGCTATCAGACCTGCAGAAAATAACATTCTAACCATGGACGTTCTTTGGTCATTGAATTCAGAGCTTCATTTTATTCTAACGAGGTCCTTTTTAGAATTTAAAACAACGTGTTTTGTTCCATGCAATATTACAAGAATAATAATAAGGCGACACATTGTTTGCAGACTTGTCGATAAACATACATATTTTGGCCGTGCAGTTTTTCGTCTGCCTATAATTTGTTCATTTTCGCTGGAACTTCCTTAACTCTCATTGTCACCTCGGAATATGAACTAGTTCAATTTGCAGTGTCTGTTCACCTTGTTTTGAAATTCACCTAGCTTTCTCCCGCGACGTAATGGTGTAACGAAAGACGCCAGAGGTAGCTTCTTCTTCCGAAAGGTTTACTGTCTGGGTAGTCGAGCACAATTTATTCCTAATTCCTTATAGTAATAGTACTCATTGGAGTCACTGCATCTCAGTCACCAGCACTCGCTCAGGGTTTCTTCACACTCCCTTATTCACTCTCTTTCACTCCTAATCAGTCACTCGCTGACTCAGTCATTTCGCGACTGTAACTTTGCCTCACTGCCTCGATTCGCGAGTGGTTTCGTTTAAATAGTCGTAGGGCGTTTCTAGAACTTTCAAGATAAAGAAATATCCAGAAAATTCTATTTATCTACCAGTAATGTTTACGTAAGCTTACACTGGATGAACACGCGGCTTATCTGTTTATAGTACCGACCGCCGGCGCAGACTCTGGATAACCTTGGGCTATAGCCACTGCTATTAGACAAATAAAAACACTTTAAGTACTCATAGAACTGCTCTGCTGTGATACTTATACTGTCTATTAGTATAGAATATTTTATAATTCATGTTTAAATATACAGACTACAAAATAACTTGTAAATTAAATACTTTCATGGTAAGTATGGCTTCATTTAAACCATTGAGATTAGGATTACCACGGAGGGAATTTGGCACTGTGATCAATCTTGAACTGTTGTGTCTATGCTCCCAAGTGGGGCGTCCCCGGGAGGAAGGATAAGGTAAGAGGAGACAGAAGGCGGCCGTCCCAAGGACTCAGGACAGTGCAGAGGGCATGGTCCCTACTTTTTTTTTTACTTGGGCAGAAACCTCCCTGGTAGGCCAGACCAACGGACATTCCCTCCTATTATGGTTCAGAAAACGACCCGGCAGCCGGTTCCGTTATGGTCTCAGCAGCCAGTTCGCAGACCGGCAACCGATCTACCGGAGGAAATAGATTTTTTTCAGAGCATATCACCCTGCCATGCACCGCCGACACTTCTATCCTGAAAGAGACCACCAGATGAGAGATGATGTAAGATGATAATGAAGATAAAGTGGAGTGACAGGAAGTTCGGTGGATGTAATTAAACTACCGAGCATTCGACTGGCGACTCAGGAAATCCCCCGAAAAAAAATCCATAGATTGGCCACGGGAATCGAACCCGAGCCTCCCTGACCTTGCGTCTGCATACTCTTGAAAGGCAATGCTTAATAGTTCGCAGAGTACAAATTTACATTGTTTTCGACTTTTGAACATTTGATGGTCGTACTGTACATCTCACGTCATTGATACTCTGTGTCCAGCTAACTTTTATTGCAAGTTCTATTATAAGTATTAGACATAATAATAATGTCCCCTTTTCTAAGATTATTTACAGATTCTCAGCGCCCTCTAAGGATATGACATGCAGACACCCTACAACCCTTTACATGAAAGAAATTTAGAAAACGTTCATTTTATCAAAAATTATGTTAATGATTTTTATTAGAATATTATATATTTAAGATATTTTGAAAACAAATGAACTGTACACTTTATGGGAGTAACCATTTAAGCCCCCTTCATTTTGAATTACTTTTGCATAACTGGTAAACTGTAACAGACAATTCAATTCATGCCAGAGGATCTAATCTCATTAGTCCTGGACCCGTAGGATCAAGGACCCGGGCCTCCTTCGACCAGGGAGTTACCGAGCTGTCCCGAAAGGGCGCCCGGCGCCTAAGTGGGGCTTTCCTTAGGGCAAGACCTAGAGACTAACAAACCCCCCATATGATCCTGTGGACTCAAGACGGGATGGAAGTGGATACGCCACTTACGCGCGCCAACTCCAAAATGGGATGGCTACCGATATGACCTCGGTAGGGCCACAACTTCTACTAGCTATGCTGGCTAGTACGCGGGAATATTTTAGTCCGGCCGTTGTATCTCCGGCTCTGACGTTTTGCGATTGCAAGCGGTGGAGGGGCGAGGTTAATAGTACCAACATACAGTAATGAGCAATTGAAAACATATCCTGAATATTATCTTTAGAACGAAAATATAGGACTATATTAGCTTTAAAACGCTGAAATACAACTTACAATTTCATTATCATGCAAGATATTTATTACAACACTACTCTATTCGAATATTTCGTTCACACCTTTCACACACACTAACAGCATCTGTTGGTAGTACTGGGAATCTCTACATCCGGTGTTGTGGTCAGGAAGTTAAAACTGTCTGCTAGCGCCAATTAGCATTGTCGCTGCTATGCGTGACTCCCGAACCCAACACTGTGTTGCCAGGTTAAATTTGTTTGAGCCACGTGGTTTTAGCTGCTTGCGCTGGTAAACTTTCTTTGCTTATATTTTGCGTGTGTGAATTCCGATTTTTAATGTTCGTAAGTCCTATTATTTTCGCTATTATAATAATATGGCTCCTGGTTCGTGTAATATGCAAGTACTGAAATATTTAAAATACGTATTATTCCTCTGCTTGAAATACCCGCTAAAGAACTGGCAACAGCCTGCTTCCCCCTCTCGAGAAATGTCAGAGCCGGAGATAGAGCAGCCGAACAGTAATGGCTTCCCTCAACCCCGTCCGGAGACGTACCCGATCACCTACTGGTATCGGGAACCACTGTCCCCTCGAGTACAACCCAATCCTAACATCTCCCTATCAGGGAGGGACTCGAATGTTTGGCCCGAGGTTCCTCTAGTAACGTCAGAGGTACCACGAGTGCTAGGGGTCCGTAGCACCCGCACCATGGCAGCTGAAGGGGACGGATACCCTTCCCTACGGGAAAACTGTAACAGACACATAGGATCTGATTTTCTGGCATGGGATGTCGTTACGTTTTCTTTTGGGTATGCAAGTTGAAAGAAGTATCAAAGACATTACTTAGCCACCGGCACTTAAAAAATTTAACTGTTGTTTAAAGGCTACTGTATTCCCCTTAAGTTTTACCTGTAGGGAAACAGCAATAAAATAGTTTCTGCAAATGTTATCTCTATTTGCATGGAGTAAAATTAAAAATAAACTGTACGAGAGTGAGTAAAGAAAGTCATATGAATACAACATATTTTATTTGGTTTTATTTGTTTTTGAAAAGGCAAATTCTAGATAACTCTAGAATCTTCGAGTGCTGGTATCAATTGAGTATCCCCTAAACATTAACTTACAATAGTTTCTGTAGACCTGAAATGCTATAAGGGACGCTAAGCGTACAATTTACTTATAAACTAAATAGGATACCGTAAGCTTTAGGATTAGGTTTACTACGGACGGGATTCGGCACTGCGACCAGTCCTGATCTGTTGTATTACCTATGGCCCAAGTGTGGGATAACCGGGAGGAAGGATGAGGTGAGAGGAGAAAGAGGGTGGCCGTCCCAAGGACCCACGGCGGTGCAGAGGGCAGGTTCCCTACTTAGATGGATACCTCCCCCCGGCAGACCTATACTCTGGTTCGGAAGCGGTCCCAGCAGTCGGTTCGGAGGCCGCCAACCGACCTACCGGAGGAGGAAGTGGTTCATTCTGAGCATATCAACCTGCTATACACCGCCGAGACTTCCGCTGACACTACTACTCTGAAAGAGACTACGAGATGAGAGATGATGTGAAGTGATAATGGAGATGAAATGGAGGGACAGGAAATTCGGGGGATGCCGTTAACCTACCTGTACCTGGCCACCTATCCAGGAAATCTCAGAAAAAAATCATGGGTCAGATACGTCGGCCATGTGAATGGAACCCGGGCCTCCCGAATGCGGGCAACAGACGAAACCACCTGAGCCATCCCGCTCTGTTTCCATTTTACTAAATATTACAGGAAGTAAAAAAAATGAGTACATACTTAAAACAGTGGTTGAAGAACGTAAAGGCCTCTGGCTCATTGTTATTTAATGCAATTGTACATCGATCATGTATCTCTGCACGCCCGCGACTATCCGATTGTGTGCAAAACATGCTATGCCCAGACTACAAATGGCCGTAAATGTATATGAAATGAAACCGTTTTAGTGGTGCATTTCGCATAAAGGCATATTAATACAAAGGATAAACATACATAGATTTAAAAAAAAAGTAACCAACATTAAAGTTGTGAAGTAGGCGTGCGTAATTCCTACAGATAATGAACTGAACCTAATATTTACACTATGATTTGCGAACGTATACAAATGAGTGCGCGTGTTGACCTTGGCCTTGACAACTATTGGCAAGTAGTACTGGAATTTGTCAGGAGATGCAACAAAAGCTGCATCTCTCCTACAGCGCAAGTGGCAGCTTAGCGAAAGATAGTCACAAAGTAGCTTAGCCCTAGAACTGTGGACTCGTGAGCGGGAGATCCGCAAATCAATTCCCGCCAGCACCGTCAGCCCCCATAAATGACAAATGCCGGGTAGATACCCTAAACTTAGACCTGGAACGCTCGTTTTTTCAAATTTCTTCTTCTTCCTCCTCCTTTCATGAATTAGTCAATGGTCTGTTGCGGTCTCACTTCCATCTTAACATTGGTCTTCCTGTCAATCTACTTCTTTTACGTTTATATTATAGCAATCTTTTCGGTAGCCTGTTTAAACCTGTTCTACTGAGATAGCCTTTTCATTTATGTTTATTTTTCTCCATATCTCTTATAGCGCTTATCTTTAAATCTTCTTTTATTTCTTCATTAGTTAACCGATGCAATCTTGTTACTCCCTTAACTACTCTCTAAACTGTAATTTTAGCTTCTTGAATACGACTTCTATCTTTTTGTTTTAAACCCCAACTTCCATTCCCATATAAAATTACTGGAACGTCCATAACTTTATAAAATTTAAGCAGTACTTCTTTCTTTGTATTTTATAAAGTTCTTCTAATAGTTCCACATATATGTTGTACTTCTGGATTGTATTGTGTAAATCATTATCACATATATGACTTATATCACACCCAACATAATTACAATTTTGCATCTGCTTGATTTGATCGTTCACTAATATTTTCATTCTTACTGGCTATATTCCTAAAAATGCCTTACTTTTGTTTTATATATTGAAATTTTTAATGTATATACCTCTAATATTTTATCAAACATATATATGGTCTTCTGGAAACTATTTTCAGTTTGTTTATATTATACACACATCGTCTTCATGTAGTAAAACACTAGGTTTTGTGTTTCCCTTTCATTGTATTCCTTCTACTTTACAAAGAGGTAAGTTCCGTGTTCCTAATGCATCGTCGATATACAGACATGGAAAAAGGATTCATACACCAGAGTTTATGTAGAAAAACAAAATTTATTAGAATTAAAGTTAACATCCAGTGAGGTTATATGGTAAACTTACAGTATGTCATTTCCTCCTGAATCTATACCTAAAAATGCATTGAATAAATTACTCCTCTTCGAAAAGTATATACAACTTTTGTACCAGCTGGCTTTTCATAACAAAGAAAAAAAGTATTCATACACTCAAAGAAAATGACAGTTAAATACAATACAATAATAAAATTAATACACTGTAGGAATTCGCTTCTACGTATTACATCTGTTAATCTCTTTGGCATGGACTGAACTATTTTTTGTACTCTCTGATGTAACATTGTACCATTCTTGCTGAAGACATTGTTTCACACCCACCTTACCCCGTATGTCATGCTTTCGTACCATTCGTTCAAGATTATATTCCAAAGAAGCTATTAGATTAAGGTCTGCAATCCGTGCTGGAAACTTGAGAACGTGGGGAATACGGTACAACCATAAACAATTTCCGCTATATGCTTAGGGTCTTGTCTTGTTAAAAGTAGTAATCTGTGCCTAAACTCAACTTATCAACACTCCTTTGTAGATTATACTTTAGGATATTTAAATATTGAAATATGTCCATGTTGCTTTCAACAAAAACAAGTTCCGCAACATCAGAAGTAGTCATGCATCCCCGTATCATAATTCCTCCTCCACCATGCTTCACTGTAGCTTGCAGATTCTTGGGTTCAAGTTCAGTATTTGGTCTTTTCCACACCAAAATTCTGCCGTCATTTATAAATACATTGAATTTACTTCCATCTGTGAACAGTACCCTGTCCCAGAAACTTATGTTCTTGCTTAGATGCTCTCGAGCAAATTCAAGTCTCAATTTCTTGTTCTTCATGCTGATGTATGTTTTCTTTACAGGTACTCTTACTCCATAGCCTGTACTATTTAGAACATAGTGAATAGCCCCTGGAGTTATTTCCTTTCCTAACTGATTGTTAACATAGGCAGACAATGCAGAGCCTGTCAATTTAGGATCGTTTTTTAATATTCCTATTAGCATATTCTTCTTTCTGTGGTCGTCCTCGTCTTTCGCTGTTAATGATATAACTTCTTTCTATATATCGTCTCACTATGGACTGCACATTTGCCCGGCTTCTTCCAATAACATCAGCAATATTTGAAAGTGATGTTCCCTTTTTATATTGGGAGATAACTATCTGTTTATCCTCTACAGTTGTTTCTTTAATTTTGCGGCCCATCTTTCTGTCGCACGGCATTCACTACGTATCAGAACCAATAAGCAGGATGTGTAGCTCACCAGATAACAGACTTCTGAATATGGCGTACCCAAACTTTTGCACGTTAAGATTTTGTCCGTCGCTTAATGTTTACTAGTTATTAAAGATTATATAAATATCTTCTTAATGAAAGAACTTCTCAGATTATTCCTTAAAATGTAACATATACATAATTTTAGTTGTCACGTAAATATTCCTTAATACCCGAGGCTTTAATCAAAAAGTTCCAAATGTGTATTTTAGGCTGTGGAACTTCCTGAAAATTTTTGTGTGCCATATTTTTGGAAGGCGCTGAATTAAATACCAAGTTATTGATATCTACTAATCTTTTATGCTGCTCGCACACATACATCTACTATTTTTTTAAAAAAGAAGCTCTATTTGGATTTAAGAGATATCAAAATATGCACATAGGTAAACTATCGGTATTAAATCCTTGGGTGGAATGCAATACTTCCTGTAGCAACAGGCAGTATAAAGTAATAAAGAAATATATGCATGCATGGTATACCAAAAGTGTTTCCATGCTCCCATGTGACCTACTGTTTCCTTCCATCAAAGGATGGGTGTACCCTTTAATTGGTAATAGATACACTCTACTGTCCAGCAACGCAAAGAAGGTCCCTGAAAGGAATGTGCTGCCTTACTGCGAATCTGTGTGGCAGAGCACGCCTGCTACACAAGGAGCAGACGTTAAAAGAACATGGGCCCTGTTCATTCTGTACATTAAAACCGGGGAGATTCATTCACAAAAGTAGAAGCCGTCAGAATGTTTTTGAATGGTCTGTAACTTTACTGACATGAAGTGTTATAAACCTGTCCAGGGAGGGAACCTTCGCCAACCCCCTGCGTCTCAGGCCTCGGAGACATACTCTTCTGTGAGGACAGTAGTCGCTGACCTTTACTTCCGATGGTGGATAAGAGGATGACAATGGAACGAGGGGATCTACAGCTTTTCCATGGATTTCGAATCACGTTAATGCTTGAGATATACCACATGAACTAGTCATAGGCAAAGGTTCGGGTAGGGTTGGCTTAAAATCGCCATCCCAGAACCGGAAATCCAACCACGTAATGAAACCTCAGCAAAGGCTACAAAGGCTTGTGCCGTTTTAATTTCATTCTCAACGCCGATGTTTCTTCTATAGGAAACGCTTTGATATAGGGTTAGGCACATAACAACGAGTCTATAAACAAGAAAATGTCGTTTGAAATGGATGAAAGAGATGGCTGAAAGCAGAGACCAAGCTTAAGTGTGATAAAAGTAGTATGGAGCTTTATCTCAAACAAGCTCTTATTGTCCTTAAAGTATATAATTGTACAGTGTATGCTGTTCATTGCAGCAAAGGCCATATTGTTTAAGTGAATGAAGTAAGAGAGCAGGTTTTCCTAGTAGCCAGCTAATGCAAAACCCGAGTTGTTGAAGGTGAACATAGTACGTGCACTTAGTTTATTTCCTCTGTTGCACCAGAAGGATTTCTTGCGCAATTTACCTTGAACATTTTGCATCTTAATGGCATAGCTTCATGATGTACGGCAATTGTTTATTTGATATTTTGAGTTAACTTCTTAGTATTAAACGATCGAGATATAATTCATATGATATGTGAGAACTCGCTGAAATAATGCGAATGCTGATATTTATTCGTCAATTTAACTGAAGGTAATGGATACTGACTGTCATGATCAAATATGGAGAAATAATAACATATTAAGAGGATAAGCATTTCATCTTGTATTGTGACCTTAGATTTTATAGTGCTTTTATCACTAAATTTTGTCATTTTACATTTTTTGTTTGTATAAAATGCATTTAGTGGCACTTCTGGGTTTTCTGCACTCTAAATCCTGTTTCGCTGAGTATATTCTGGAACGTGATATTTATTTTATATATATATATATATATATATTATATACTGTAACTCCTATTGCATTGCTTAAGTAAATCTAATATCTTGTAGACATTACACAAACATTCGACACCATATACCTTGCCCACAGCGGGATTCGAACTCGCGACTCTTTCACAATGGCACTAAAAGACAAACACGCCAACTACCACGGAAAACAATAGTAAAACAAGAAAATGCATGACAATAGGTTTCCTAGATCCCCAGTCGAATCTAATCAAAACTTATAGAAACAAAGAAATCGTACGTGTACACTTACAGGACTTTCTCTATTCACTCTGCTAGTTGACATGTGATGACTTTGGCAGTCTATTCTTTTTGAATGTTCAGAGCATAAAAAAGAAATAACAACAGGGGCATCGTGTGTGGTACATAAGTGTTGCCGGTTGCTTCAGACTTAATCTGGGGAGCGTCAGTTGCGAATTCCGAGGGTTTCCAAGTTAATATTATATAAGTTGTTGCACAATATAAAACAAACACAGATATATAAATAGTGACATGCCATATTTAAAATGTATATACAGTTTCTTTAATTTACAGTGTCTAATTGTAATTCAATTTAATGTGTCGATTCTTCTCCAAGAAAATAGCAGTGATAGTTTCCAAATGCTACTTGCTGTTGCTTTTTAGGTTTATTACGCAAATCCTTTTCCACTGATCACAAGGACAGCGTTGAAAGTCTATTTTGAGTGTTTCTTAGATAAGTGTGTATTCTGCAGAGCTCTAAAAAAGATCGTTAAGCGCATGCACTGGTGGCAGGAATGATCAAAATTAAATGTGTGATCATGTGACTTGGTTTCTGAATGTTTAAGATACCGAGTTAGCTTTCCTGTTGAAAGTATGTGATATTTTTCACCAAAAGAACGCGAACTCCAGGGCCGATTTAAAAGGTTTCGCTTAAACAAACACAGTCACTTTTAACCGCAAATTGGGATGCCGTTCTTATTGTACTTTTAACATTAAATCATTCACCATATTACTGTTACACCGAAGAATTAACACTAAAACGCAAGGTTTGCCGTTACACTGCATTGGCAGCAATTATTCTATAAACGAATAGCTAAAGCCTTGATCGCTTCGCGAGGTCACTGACATCACACACGAATCTGTACGTTTCGAGTTTGCCGGTGAGCGCCACTGGCAAAATAACGAGCTACTTTGAACTGGAGAATGCTAGACAACCGGCCTCGGGGGATCTATCACCGACCTGCCCCTGCGGTTCGGTCACAAATTTACTTAATTGAAATCTGAAACTGAAATTGCTTGGACTTTTTATTCTTTGAACAAAAACATAATATAAAAGTTGGATACACTTTCTTCAATTTATTAACTGTTGGCGGTGGCAACAGAGACAATATTAATGCCACGCCACTGAATAACAAATTCCTATTTGAAAAATTATAACTATTAGAAAAAATAAACAAGGAATACTTCGGATACAGTTCACTCCACAAAAGGTGTATTTGACATAAATCGTGTGTTTTAATGAAGTCTGCATTTTGTGTATAGTAAGCTTTTGTCTATCTCTTACGCATTACCAGTTATACAAAAGTCATGCAGAATGAAGAGAATGAAGAGAATGAAGAATTTTACCGATACTCCCAGAAAATTCAAGATATACTTTTTATTATCATCGAAGGTATCTTAAGGGCACTGGGGGGTTATTTTTACCCAGACAGGGCTAGTTTTTAACAATATTAAAATATAAATATACAAAAAACTGAACATTTGAAGTTTGGTATGATTATAGCATAAGGCTGTGTGCATTTAACGACTGTATAATATTTACATTAAGTTTATACAGTTCCTTGCAAAAGGGGCATAAGTCACTCTGTGTATCCTGTAAAAAAAGTATTACACCCTATATTTCAGGTCTAGGTTCCTTGTAGGATTTTAAAGCTATAGGAACCAATCGTTTTCCTAAATAATATAAGACACAGTTTTATTATTCTAAACTAAATGAAAAGCATACATAGTTTATACAATGCACATGAAAAATTATTTAGTTGCGTTAAAAAAAGACAACATTT
The DNA here is from genome assembly GCA_030765055.1 of Mantis religiosa. Taxonomy (NCBI): domain Eukaryota; kingdom Metazoa; phylum Arthropoda; class Insecta; order Mantodea; family Mantidae; genus Mantis; species Mantis religiosa. The sequence goes on from CM060951.1 coordinate 145,523,218, forward strand.
TTCAGGACTTAATTTTATTTTCCCTCCATTTTATAAGTCATATGAATTTAAAAGTTAGATTAATGTGTTCAGGAAACATTAAAAAATAAGCACTAAAAATTTTGTATCAATATCTTTTATAGCTTTTGTGAAACATGCGCCTAAATTATGAAAAATCAAGGTTTTGGGAAATCATGATCAAAGATTAAGCACCATTCTTTTTAAATTATACATACTCTCAGAACATGCCTGCTCCATATTCCAGTTCAGCTAAGTTTTCCTCATCTTTTCTTTTCCTTTTCTTACTTCTAGCTCTACTCTCAAACAACTGAGCTGTTCTTTTTGCCTCTGAGAGTCGACGCACAACTTTTTTTAGACATGCTGCCCTCAAATTTTCACCAACCTTTATACCCATTTTTTCATTACTTTAAGCCTACCACTACACTCATCATTATAACAAATAACACTATCACATACAGCAACATTTAAAGTTTTTGGCCCAACATGCACAGTTTTTGGAACTCTTTCCCATATTATATGATGAAAACTTTCAATTGGGTTTTGGGTTCGACCATGCAAGCAGTTTCTCAGTAATTCATCTTGAGAAAGTTCCCTAAATACTGGTTTAATTGCCAAAAGAACCTCTTCTGGAATACAGTGTTTATGTTTATAAATTTCTTTCCCAATCTGAGCTCTTTGAAAGCCCCACCATGTATGTTCACCTTTAGGACACAAACTATGTTGTGGATTACTATCTTCGGATAATTTAGGAAAATAAATGGCCCAAATATCTTGTTTCATTTCTGCAATTGTTTTACTGGTATTTCTCCTGATAGCTAGTCCAAAATCTTCTGGAGGAGGTCAAGCTCACTCTCTGTCTTCCACGACCTGCAAGTGGTTTGCCATCTGGAAGAATCTTTCCCTTCATACTACATCAGAAAGTGGCCCTGTCGTTGCACAGCCATCTTTAAATTGATGGATTAAAGGACTTTAATACCAGCTGACACCCTATGTTATATATAATTTAAAAGCTGAAGAATTATATAATTTTTAGCACTAAAAACAAAAAATTGATTTTTTGAAGCCCGTTGACCTCCCAGTGCCCATAAATATTTGGTATTTTAATTACGATTGTTAGATCCATTTTTTATAAAATCAAAATTTTCGAAAATTTCTTCAGGTGGTTTGGAGTTGAAAATTCTTCGTGAGGCATTCTTAGAATTTGCTGAACTTAAAATAGCAAATGTATTCCAATGAAGCGTTGGTTGGAAAGATTAGTTTTTCAGTACTCTGCTTTAAAACTTTTGATACAATTCTATTCTGATTGGCGGATAAGGCGTCGATGAGACGTTCATTGTCTGAAAGTCGCTCGCGTTTGATTCTCTTCAGTATTTTTAGAACTAATTACTATACTGCTGGAAGAGAGTCAAGGCATTTATTGAAAGATTATATGCCGACAGCGTTTCACTTCTCAGCCAATCGACTTTATAAGTTGGAAGATAAATTGACGAGGTGACCAAGTCAACAAAACAGGCTGTGGAGGTCCACAGCTGAATACATATTGCCACTTATTGGAGAAAAAACGCCATGTCCTGCATAATAAACTTTGTTATATAAGAAAGTGATGGTTAACACAATAAGAAATTTTATACAATAGAATACATTATATAAAAAGTGAAGTAGTGCTCTAAAACTTAGGCCATGTTCGCGAATATGTAAGATGCTTTTCTTTAAATGCTTGAAATCACAGGTGACTGTAATGCTCGACACTAAACTATTCTTAAAGTCAGCAGGATACGCCAAATGGGATCATAAACATAATGAGGAAATAATGGGAAAATTATAGTTAAAGCATGTAACTGATCATGTAAATTAATGACGTTTTGTACAAAGATAACAAAAGTTTATAACGCATTTTACAACATTCTTTATTTTTTTTTTTTTTTTTTTTTTGGTGACCAGATTTTGATTGCAGACTTTGAATGCAATTTACAATGGGCTATACATGCGTTATATAATAGCTCAAGTGAATATAACCTATAAAATTTATATGCAAAAGCAAGAGTCATGACTTTTGGAGGAATAAACTATTAAGTGAAACGAAAAAGTGCTCTGTAAACATCCAAATCTGTAAACAATCAAATGATGTAGGTATGCAAAATAAACTAAATTCCAAATAATATGCATTGTAATAAAAATAACTTTTAAAAACTATAATAAATCAATCTGTAATAATGCGATGACCTTTCTAATGTCGGCTTTTGGATGTGAGAGTGACTGCTGACTTCCTTCCAAGGAAAAGATAAGAGGTTGTCGAGATGAGACTTTTAGATATGTGGCAGGTTAAGACTCCTGGGTAAAAAATATAATGAAGGCTTTAGAAGTTGCGATCCAGAGTCTAAATATAATAATAGATCAATACAGACGAAAATGGCACGATCATGCAAACAGAATGGATGCACATCGGAAGCCATAAATAATACAAAATTATAAACCGATAGGGAGACCGCGAAGTAGGAGGGCAGATCGACTTTCTTGATAACAGAAAAAAGTCACTTATGCTTCCGAAGTTGATGCTGATTATAAACCATCACCAGTATTTAAAATCTAATCTTAAAATTGCCTGAAAACGTTACAAATGTATTTCTCAAAGGTGTTTCTGTATGTTAAGAGTATCCAAAAAATCATGGCGCATTTTCTTTCTAACTGAATTGATAATCATAAACAAATGCAAGTTGAGTAAGACTAAGTAGGTTTACTTACATACTACTCAGAAGGTATAGTCTAGTATATTCACTGCTATGTCACAGTATGGTTTTCTTTTAGAATGAGAAGTTTTCTTTTCATGTTATAACAAGAGCGTTTGCTAACATTACTGTCTCTAATTTGGCTAACCATCGATCTTCCGGTCCAAAATCCATACCGCTGTTCCCTAATATGTATTCGTGTTCTAATGATTCCTTCAATGATCTAGAAAAGGTTTTCATAATAGGGTTTATTAGATATTCCTTAATAATTCTAACAACTCAGGCTAGGTTTTTTTCTAATCACATTTCCTTCCCTTGTTAAATATTTTTGTGCAACTTAGCTAATATCTCTTAGATAGCAGCTTCTTTGAAAGCATACTATTTAATATCTAAAAATACCTAATACTTTAATTTATTTTAATTTTTTGTTATACGATATTTAACTGATACGTCAATTAGCTTTTAAATATAGTAAAATCACAAAAGCTATGAATTAAATTATTTTGTGAATAAAAATAAACCATATTCAGCCTAAATAATATCCAATAAAGTAATATAGCAATTCTTACTTCCATAAGGCACTACTCTATGGACGCCCTTTATGCTTGATGTAAGCCTTCTTTGGAATGTTAAGTCGTCAACATTTGCAAAAAAAAAAAAAAAAAAAAAAAAAAAAAAAAGCAACAAAAATATTTTAGTGGCGCTGTCAATTATCAGATCACATTAGGAAACTACCACTATGGCCAATTTAGTCCAGTATCGTATTCAAGTACAGATAAAGCCGCCGTCTAGGTCGGATTTGAACCCGTGATCTTGGAATCAATATACCAGGCTTAATTGAGTCAGACAAACGAGAACTGGGTATCAGGACTCTAAAGCTATGATATTTTCGTATTCCATATTGGTAACCTGTTGAGGCTTATTTCATTTTTCAGGTTTTTTTCTTTTTTTCTTTCTTTTTTCTTTTTTGTGATTTACGTCCTCCAACGTTAGGTCATATCGGTCGATGATTGAAATGGATGAAATGATGCTCAAATGCGTCCGGGTCAATGGAGTTTAGAGTTACCCGACATTCGTCTTTCAGGATAAGGGAAAACCCCGGAAAAACCTAATCCAGGTAACTCACCCTGACCGAGATTCGAACTCGGACCTCTTGAACGTGAGGCAGACACGCTACCTCGCATGCAGAGAAAATATAACAAACTAATACATTACAATAGAGACAGCAAAATCGATGCTTTAGCAATATTCAATGTTTCTATATGGGATACTGTGCTGTAGCTATTTGATATAAATAGTATAAAACATCTTCTGGTGTTAAAATGTAATTCTAAAGTTGTATGTAAATTTTCATACATAAAGATAACTTATAACTTTGAAGAATATTAGATTTTTAACCTAAAATCTCAATACTTCGATAGAATAATACTACAAGCTGCTATATTTTTCCTATAGTAACACTTTTTTTTCACGGTTAGGCAAACGTTATCCAGAATGAAGGAGGCTTCTGAGTACATTCTCAGAAAATTCAAAATATACATTCCATTTGTCATGGACATATCTTAAACGTATACTCGTAGTATTTGAATCAAAATCGTTACAGTTATTTTTTAGAAAATCAAAATTTTGGAATATTGTTCCACGTAAAGGATAGTTTGGGATGTGAAGGTTCTCTTGAAAATCACATCCTAGAAAGATGAACTTAGACACCTAATTTGGTAATTAACCGAATTTTCCTGTTTAGTTATGCTGTTCTCTCTCTCTGTCACTCACTCACATACACAATCGCTCGCACGTGAACCTTTTTTAAAAGGTATACTATTCAGGGTACCTCAAAATGGTATTTCCAGTGAAACCTCGGCATCGAATTTTTGGGTAAGATGCAATATTTCTCTACCTATGGACGTGGCAGAGAAAGTAAAATATAATTTATATTTCAGAGGACGCATGATAGCGAATAATGCGAATAATGCCTGAGGGTCTGTTACATACCTGGCTTATTTAAATCCCTTTGTCCTTTAATACTGAAGAGATACACTAAAGCATAGCAATTTCCGCTGTGCTGCGCACTACTGAACATAACCGATTAAGGAGGCGTATAAAGTGTATTTTAAACAAATGTAATATACCTTGAATATGCGTCGCAACTCCAGCTCCTTACATCACCGGGGATAAATGTCAGGTACATAATTTAGAGACTGTCAGAAACAACTTTACCTTAGTAATATATTTGCCTTCAAACTTTAAACTCACATTATTACATTTGCAACTATCCTTACGCTGTTATGTAAATCCTTTACTAGTTCTCGGAAAGAAAACAAGAACATGACAGAGCATCGAAAAGACGCTGATTAGCCTCCCACTGTATTCTTCTCAATAGCATAACTACCCGGGAACTCTTATAAAGTATATTTGTCAAACGACGCTTGATATTCACGAATAAACTGATAAGAAATGTTATACCAGTGACCTTTTGGTTCATGCAAGCAATTGATTCACATTGTCAGCCATGAATGGGCGGGGATCTTTATTAACTACAGTTGTTGATTGGCTCATTATTATTATTATTATTATTATTATTATTATTATTATTATTATTATTATTATTATTATTATTATTATTATTATTATTATTATTATTATTATTATTATTATTATTATTATTATTATTATTATTATTATTATTATTATTATTATTATTATTATTATTATTATTATTATTATTATTATTATTATTATTATTATTATTATTATTATTATTATTATTATTATTATTATTATTATTATTATTATTATTATTATTATTATTATTATTATTATTATTATTATTATTATTATTATTATTATTATTATTATTATTATTATTATTATTATTATTATTATTATTATTATTATTATTATTATTATTATTATTATTATTATTATTATTGTTGTTGTTATTTTTATTATTATCATTATTATTAATAATTATCATTATCATTATCATTATTATTATCATTACTATTAGTAGTATTATTATTGTTATTTTTATTGTTATTATTATCATTATTATCATCATTATTATTATCATTATTATTATCATTATTATCATCATTATCATCATTATTATTATCATTATTATAATCATCATACCAAGCGGGGTGGGTCAGGTGGTGTCGTCTGTGGCCCGCATTTGAGAGGCCCGTTTTCGATTTCCCTGGCTGACCTACCTGACCCAGGGGGATTTTTCGGGGTGTTCCCGGGTCGCTAGGCGAATGGTGGGTAGGTTAATTACGCTCCCGAATTTCCTGTCCCTCCATTTCATCTCCATTATCATTTCACGTCATCTCTCATCTAATGGTTTCTTTCAGGGTAAAAAGCGTCGACCGGTGTCTCGGCGGTGTAATGCAAGCTGATATGCTCTGAGGAAAACTACTTCCTCCTCCAGTGGGTGGGTTGCAGGTCTTCAAACATGCGGCTGGGACCATTTCGGGACCGGCTGCCGGGACCTCTGACAATCGGCGAATGGGCCCGTTTCCGTAACGCAGTAGGGGGCCATGTTTGTTGTCCTGGCCTACCGGAGGAGGTCTCTAAGTAAAATGTAGGGACCCTAACTTTGGGACGGCCGCCCTCTGTCTCCTCTCACCTCATCCTTCCTCCAGGGGTTACCCCACGTGGGGGCATACGTTCAATGGATCACTGCTGGTCTCCGTGCCCAGTCGTCTCCGTAGTGATGATGATGATGATGATGATGATGATGATGATGATGATGATGATGATGATGATGATGATGATGATGATGATGATGATGATGATGATGATGATGATGATGATGATGATGATGATGATGATGATGATGATGATGATGATGATGATGATGATGATGATGATGATGATGATGACTAGTCATGGCAAAAGCCAGATATAAAACTTTCTAAAAACTATACAAGTGTAACAAAACCTATTAAAAATACACGTACATAAAAAAAAAACAACAATCAAAACCTACTAAAAATTTCGTTCACTAAATCCTAAACTCTAAACTAGACAAGAATCTAGAAACCTTCTCCACGGGTCTCCACGCACGGCCTACACGTGGGTGGGCCTGTTGACCGTCTCCCTCAACCACGAAGAAGAGCCCACACGAGGGTGACTTGGCTCGGGACCCCGGGTGCGCCAAACCCGCACCTACCGAAGTAGGCCCCTGGGGGTCTCTCCGTAGTAAAACCTAATCTTAATTCCATCACCATACAAATCCTCTTACTTTAACTGCCATCTCATCTCACTGCGTGCTGTCATGGTATTCTTGTTCTTAACCCTTATGTCCGTAATGCACGGAATGAAAGCGAGATGAATGATGGGAAAGATGATGAAGCAATTGGTGGAATTCTGGCGGGGAAGACCGGAAGACCTGGAGAAAACTCGCCGTAGTGCCGTTTTTTCCATCACAAATCTCACATGCAGTCGCCTGGGATTGAGCCCGGGCCGCTTAGTTGAGAGCCAAGTGGTCTAACCAGTTGGCTACTACGCGGTCCCTCTATTACATCATTATTATAATTTCAGTTTCTCCACATTTTCAAATCAGGAAGTGCAATGTTGAATTTGAATTTGTAGTAGAACATTATATAAAACCCCCATGATATCCCGTAGGGAGGGCATCCATCCCTCTCAGCTGCCGTGGTGCGGGCCCCTGCGGACCCCTAGCACTCGTGGTACCTCTGACGTTACTAGAGGAACCTCGGGCCGAACATTCCAGCCCCTCCCTGATAGGGAGTTGTTCGGATTGGGTTGAACTCGAGGGGGCAGTGGTTCCCGATACCCGTGGGAGATCGGGTACGTCTCCGGACGGTGTTGAGGGAAGCCATTAATATTCCCACTTACTTGCCAGCATAGCTAGTAGGAGAGCTAGATCACCAGACGACCCCATCGAGGTCATATCGATAACCTTCCCATTTTGTAGTTGGCGCGCAAAAGTGGCGTGTCCACTTCCATCCCGTCTTGAGTCCACTGGACCAGATAGGGGGGGACTTGTTAACCTCTAGGTCTTGCCCTATGGAAAGCCCCACGGAGGTGCCGGGCGCCCTTAAAGGACAGCTCGGTAGCTCCCTGGTTGAAGGAGGCCAGGGTCTTTGAAGCTACGGGTCCGGGACTAATTGGAGTAGAATCTTTGCAGTTAAAATCCCCCCTGCTAATATATAATACGAATATGACAGTCTAAAAGTTTACTAATTATGACTTTGCCATCAAAACTGACCATTTTTCTACATAGAGTATTGAAAACTCAATGTTAATTCTCCTAAGAGCCTGAGAGAACAACACAGTCCATTAGAATGGTGCTGAAGCCAGGGCTTCTGTTCTACCACTTCACATAATTCACTCTTGATCTAACATTTCACCGCAGCTCATGATTCAGTGGATTGCTAACAGCAGATGATTACAGGTTCTGTACAAGCAATATTATTATGTACCTGCACTCATGCATAAGTGCATGTTGAATGACCTTTGACATTAACTTCACGCTTGCATGGAGATGAGTAGCGTAAATGAACTAACTTGGTGCATTATAATGCAGGATGCATTCAGTAAATATCGTATCACAAATTAATGCAAAATCTCTCGAAATCCAATGATATGAAAATACTATACACTTCAACTGGTAGGGAATACTAAGCGCAAGAATAGGTCCTTGTTTGCTGAAATAAACACAAAAATAAATTAATGCATGGAGCTAAAAAACGATTTCCTTTCTCTTGATCGCATTCGCTTGTAACAGAATGCCAAATGAAACATATCTATACCCCTTAAATGAAACATTAGCTAATTTGCCTGAGTATTCATATAAGGAATAAATTTACCCAGAAATATTTTACGGTGTAAAAGGAACTAAAATATGAGACATATTTTTCAAACCGTCCTGCAGGCACATTACAGAAACGTTGCAGTGCTTTTGTTTTCGTTTATTTAATGTTGGCAGAATCCCTTTACCGTGTCTTCCATACTAACCCTGGGTGAACTAATCTCATACACACACATATTAATCTGTGAACAAATTCATACCTAGGTGAGCGGCCAAAGGGGAGATGTATGGAAGCAATTCACCTGAGTGGCTCAAAAGGGTACTTGGTAATGACGGTACAAACCAGCCCAACTTATGTTAGTCTGATGTAAAACCCAACCTATTGACGCAGGTATAAGGCTCAGGAATGAAGAGAAGGGGGCAGGAGTAAGACATGTAAGAGTATTAAAGTGGTAGATCTAGGTAAAAGGGGCGTGACAGAAGAAATTTACTATTCCTTTATAAACAATTACTTAAAATTATATAGTTACGATTCTATTTCCAAATAAAAGATACAAATAGTATGGATAAACAGAGAAGTGAGCTTAAAGAAATTAGAAGTATAAAATCTATTCAATTCCATATAGCTTTCTGTAAACATTGAAAGCTTCTTATTGTTTAATTAGATTATACTTTAGAAAATTAAAATTCTATGACACAAAGCTAAATATTTACCATAGAATTTTCTATGTCATTTTACAATATCACATAAACAATAGGGACGAAGGTCAATATGTCATCTGAAATTCAATAAATCACCCTACAACCAATTAAGTTAACTAGTCAATAACATTTCCTTTCCTCATCATCATCATCATCATCATCATCATCTCATCATTGAAATAGGAGCCCGCCTCGGTAGCGCAGATGGTAGCATGTCTGCCTCACGTTCAAGAGGTCCCGAGTTCGAATCTCTATTAGAGTGAGTTACCGGGATAAGCTTTTTTCCGGGTTTTCCCTTGTCCTTCAAGACGAATGTCAGGTAACTCTAAGCTCCATGGACCCTGGACTCATTTGAGCATCATTTCATCCAATTCATTCACCGTCCGATATGACTTTACGTTGGAGGACGTAAATTACAAAAAAAAAAAAAAAAAAAAAAAAAAAAAAAATCGAAAGTGGAATGAGGCGTAACATTTCACTTGATCTTCCTTTTAATAATTCAATTTACCTATTACAACTCACTACATACTTACCATCTACTAACAACAATTTACACACAGATTACGCCATTGTAACCTATATATAGAATTACGGCATTTATGTACTAAACTGGTCTGGTGACACTAAGATAATTGCATATAATCAATACGTCATTGATATTAAAATTCTTCGTCGCTGAGTATAAAGAGTTTATAAAATTCTATTAGTGTAATAGCACACTTTTATACCAGACTCCATATGGTTAACAGCTAATAGTTAACTCTCAGGTCGGAAAAAAATATTAAATTGTAAATTTACGTGAAATATATAATCGAAATTTTTTATATGTTGATGACACACGACATTTTGTACTTATTCTCGTACAAATTGTCCTGAAAACCATAGTCTTCTCTATTTACTTTATACTGATTGAAAGAAATATCGGCAGAGAATAGTTTATTTGCATATTTGATTACAACGGTATTAGGAGAAATCAAGTTTAAGTTACATTCAGTTACTTTAAGTGATGAACCTTGTGTAGTGATTTTAAAATTCTATTCTCATTGCATTGTAAAAGAAAATAAAAAAAGATTAACTACTTCCTATATGAGAAACGTATAAGCATTTTAAAATGAAAACCAATAACAAAGAATATATCCGAAATATTAGCTCCACAATTCTGCATAACTTGTGGGCTTAACGAGAACTGAATCTTTGTCTAATAAGATATTTGTCTACGTTTTGCAGTTTACTAGTTATATAAGTCATTCATAATGGAGCGGGCTATTGAATGCTATTTGAAGAAAATTCCAGTTATGATTTCTCATTAAAATATCTTTAAAATGCTGCAATTTAATGATAATTGTTGGAAACACGTTTGAGAAAATCAAATATCGCGAAAAATGTTTCACATAAAGAGAGTTTTGGGTGGGGAATTCTTTAATTTCCTATCACATTCTTGGAAGATGCTGAAATTAAATACCAAGCTTGGTATTAAACGACTTTTCGTTTTTGAGTTATTCTGCTTACATACAAACAGCACACAGACTCACATGCTCATAAGTATTTTTTTTATTAGAAATGTTTCTTTTGAATCCAAGGAGTTCCAAAACGTATATTTATATTTTCAATGACATATCGGCATCGAATTTTTTGAGAGTGTAAGCACTTCCTCTATTTTAAGAGAATAAAAAATGTTAGCTGTGGAACCTTGAAGAGAAAAATCAACGGTGATATAGAGGGGAAAATTTCGAGAGCTAGAGAAAGAGAAAAAGAACGTGAGGTGAAAAGGATCATTTACTGTTATACTTGGATTGGGAATATGGACAGTAAATAAACAACTTCTTGAGGAAATAATCTTTCTTACATGTACATATAGCAAAATCTATTCGTCAGTGAAACAGCGAAATAAATTAGTACTATATTATGCGTTATATTTCAGAAACAAAGTTCGTTAAAAACTGCAAACAAAAATAAAAAATAATTTCTTATACGTGAGCAGTCAAATCACTGGTGGAAAGTGAGACAAAAGAAAGGAAAAAATAAGATTTTAAGATCAAAAAGTCCTGTATAGGTTTATCATTCAATGCACTTATTAGTAGACAAAAATGCCCCTTCCCCAATTAATAGAGGATGGTATTACCTAGCGCAGATGAAACGCAAATGGAAATGCCATTAACGTCGAGGGACATCCACATCCCTCTGCGTATAGCACATATATGTTACGGAATATGAAATAAATCCATTATAACCATTAAGGGCAAAGTTCTCATTTCAACGCTCTGTTATTACACACTTCGGTAGCCAGTCCGAAAGAATTTAAGCAATTTTTTTCTTTAGCATCCCAGTGTAGTTGTACTTTCTTCGTTTGCCATATGACTTAATTGCCCATTTGCTAATTCTGATGTGATGTAACCTGCGTTTGATACTAGTATAATACTAATTCAACATTAATTGTGTCTTTAGTTCTCGAATTGTCTCACATTTGCACTGTAACCTTCTGATGTAATGCTTTGACTTCCTAGTTGTCCTAGTAAGTTCCCTCCACACATTCCAATTTTTGCAATGTTAGACCAATGTCTTCCTACACTTTCACTGAAGGTGTAGGTCTATCTAGTTTTCAATTCATGCTGTCATTCTCTGAAAATTCGCGTCGGAAACCTTGTATTTGATGCAGATGTCTAGTATCTTGGTTATTGTGTTCCTAGGGCATACTTGGATGGTTTTACTATGTTTACTTGTGAGGGTCTAGGTTGGTATCGTTAAAATAGCAATGAATGGAGTACGTTTCCATTGCTTCCAAGTCTGAAACATTGATGATCGATCCACCAAGACAAAGTTCGTCAACCAGAAAATTTTCCGTGCTTACGAAACACTATTTCCCTTTGCAACTTGTGCATGAAGAATACGGGTTCTCCCAGGTATTTGTGCCGCCAGGACGTGTAAGCTAGTACGGGGTTTCTAAGCCGTTCGTCATTAGCTGTTTGTCATTTGTTCTTAGTGAGGCCCGCTCTTCTCTTGTTCGCTGGGTAATTGCAGTTCGCCTGGTAATTTGGGAAACATGCTAGTCGTTTACGATTATCAGGTGTGTTAGTCTTTCTCAACGCCATTTTTCCCATCACCCTACTTGCAATTATAATTCGAAATATGACTTCTAGAACACATTTTGAGCGACATTCGTCACCCTGCCGTACCCCTCTCTAGCTTCTGTTTTTACTTCAGTGTAGTTTTGCTGAGAATCCGAATGTATTTGCTTTCACTCCTTGTATGTTAGTGCCTGGAGAATACTAGCAGGTCTAATGGAGGCAAAGGCCTACAGATCAATTGTAATTTAAATTAGTTTCAACAGTTCCTATTATTTGATTGGATGGTAACGAGGACAATATTGCTGATTTCGTTCAATTATTATCTTACTACACAAAGAGAGCTTCTGATTGTGAAAATAGCCTTATGTAAACAGATAAGGAGTAAAGATAATTTTCTTTAACCTCTAGATAAGGTTTGAGTTTGGGTGTGTTTCCTATGTCATAATACTTTATCACACCATATTTTACTAGATTTTTCCGTACTCTTCAAATCACTACCATATATACGCAGCTGAAAGTTTATACATATACATGAATTTACCAAACACTTGCAGTAATTTAACATTGAATTCCGTAAATAGCGGCACTTTACGTAGAATATGCTGAAAATCGGTACTTTAATGCGAATAGTGCACGTACGGAGATGAAATTCTATCCAATAAAAGTTTGAAGTAATTTGAACTTCTTTATTTCTTTCCATGGCTATTTACAATAGTCATATCAGAGCTTCGTAAACATTTGAGAGTTTAGGAATTTTCTAAAACATTCTTAAAGAAAAGCCTTTGCCTATGTATCTGCAACATTTCCGTCATAAAATTGTCTTTTTATTGCTTTCTTTGCACGTATCTGTGGTAGTTGAGGTAATTATTGTACACTGAAAAAAGAGAGAAATACTGGATGCGGTGATTTTATCCAAAATACATTTTGAAGTATACTGAATCCTAAAAATAAATTTAAAAAATAAATCCAGGCCTATGTGTCTGCTTTCCTATATCGAGAAAGAGGATGTTTGCCTCTCTGTCTCTGAATAGCTGAGCTGTGAAACCAACCTTGGTCTTCAAACTTTAGCGTCTTCTAACGATGCGAATTTTTACCAGAAAATATCCTACCATAAACTAACCTTTACATGAAGAAAAAAATGTAATCCCTTCTCTATTTTTCTAAAAAATGGCATCGAGGATTTTGATCAAAGTACCTAATACTAAATATGTTTGATAAATGAATATGAAATACAAAGATGTATTTCAAATTTTCATCAAGGGACTTTTAGGTCTCCCTCTGGTTCAAACTTTGTATAATACTTAGAGAAAAAATAACAAAATGCAGGTCACATTAAAGCATATTGTTTAAAATAAATTAAATTTCTTGTGGCGCTAGCCATTTCCAAATATTCCTTGCTATTGGTTTATTAGACCTGCGCATACTTGCACCGCATAGTTTTGAAACATTGCTTTGCTTCTCGTGGTCTTGCAAGGAGTATGGAGCAGCAAGATTAGCGTATTTGATCATTTCTATAGCATTCCATAAAGTTTATCGTGATTAACAGAGGTATATGAAAATTATTCCTTTCCTTTCTTCTTTCCTCTCATTACCTGAAGCAAGCGTCCCCATCATCTACCCGGCACCACGAAACAAAGAGGCGCACTGAAGGTTGTAGAGGAAACACAATGAATGGAATGTAAAGGAAATAGTGATAGATAACATATCACTCCAGCTTCGTCTAGCGACCAGGGAAAAGCCCAAGGTCAGAGTAAGTGATTGGCGGGAATGAACCGAATCCTCCGAATGTGAACTTCATACGCACTCAATTACCAGTAAACAATCATTCACTCAAACCATTCAAGCAGGAAGTCTTTCTGTCTCATTAGCCTTCCATTTATTTGTGAAGAACATGCGTAACTCGAAAAGTAAAATACCAAATTTAAAACTTTAAGGAATTAAGACGAAGATTTTGTTAAAATCTTCCATATATACAGATAATGCATTTAAAATAGTTTCCAACCGAAACCTTTTGAGCCCTAAGCTAGTAAAGCATCGAATTGATATTACTATATATGAAGAATCATGAGCATACTTTATTAACAAAACGCATTACAAATTAATTAAACTTGCAATGTTTCCTAAATTATGGGAAGTCATATTGAATAAAATGTTTTGCTCTGCTGTATATGGTTCAGTTCTTGCCAAAATCGTCTTCCCTGACTGAAGCCCTTTTCCTAGGTTTTCCCCAATCTTCAAACTAGTAAATGCCGGGAGTTCCTTAAACGTAGACCTGGAAGGTCATTTCCCGATTATTTAATCTCATACATCACCAGAATCACCTACTGTTGTGCCATGTGTTGAAATAATAGGCGTTAAACACTATTATACAATTTTGATATTTATGTCTACATACTTCTCAATGATACCCTTTATTTTTATAATGTAACGGCTAAATTAATCTTAGGAAAACTTATGTTGATGAGATACACGTTTGCTGAAGTAGTTTCGTTACATATTACCTTGCTGCTACATGCGATAGAAGAAACCCAAGATATACTCCTGTTAAGAAACCAACTCGCCTCTTGCTGGCCTATAAACTTCATTTACTATTAATAAAATCACGAGAAACAAGCAAAAGTAACAACTCCTTAAAAATGAAAGCATTTTAAAAGATTGGATACTTTGACATAACTTTGTTCAATGTTCATCGTTTATTACTAGATATACAGACTATTGTTATTCAAATCTGTTTCTCGTTTTAAACGAGATGAACTTGTGCAGAAATATCTTTATTACACTTTTTGTTATAAATACAATGGAAACAGCTACGTTCAAGTGTTTAAGAACTGGATGCTGGCCTACACTTTCCATGCAGTCGTGCGAAATAACTGAATATGACACGACTTTTAAAAAATGGCAAGGTGTTGAATGATGAGTATCATTAAAACGGATATCTCGGTAATTGTTAATGTCATATATTAGATTATATAACATTATATTATATAACATTCCTTCCAGGTAAAGATAAAGTACATTTTATATATAAAGGTTTTTTCCGGGGTTTTCCCTTATCCTTCAAGACGAATGTCGGGTAACTCTAAGCTCAATGGACCCTGGACTCATTTGAGCATCATTTCACCCAATTCTTATATGAGATTTCCATTAAAGTCTATACCATGTTTTGGAAAATAAACAATGTTGGACATTTTTAATGTTTAAACTATTTAGAAATGGAAGGACTTCTTTGTCGCATTTCTTGAATATGCTGAATTTAAATATCAAGCTTTGTTCTTCTCAGACTTTTGTTTTGAATTATACTACGCACATGCGCGCGCACATAAACACAAACATAATTTTTTTTCTCAAATATGTTTTGTTGAAATTCAGGAGCCTCATAATGTTTACGGTGACATTTCGATATGGAATTTTTTGGTGATATACTTTAGGTACCTTCTCTGCGACTATATATGTGGCAGAGAAAGTATAAAACTTCAGAATATAGTCGATATAATCGAAAGGATTGCGATACTTTTATGAATCGGAATAATCTCTGGTATGTCCATCCGACAAATTGGGATAAATAGCATTGATAACAATAGCGCCTTTACAACAAAACAAGAATTAGGAACACAATAGACTGAGTATCATGGACTTTTCCGTCACAACTCAGATCTATTCCGAGTGTTTACCGAGAACACGTCTTGGCTGATTTCCATGGGTTGCCTGAGTGTTAATCACTGCTCTCTCGTGGACCTCGGGAGCTAGCTGACCGCCCCCCCCCCTCCGCCTAAATGCGCGACGCACGTGGCAATAAGCGGAAAACAGGAGTTAATAGTCCGTCCTCCAAGACAGGTGCTACGTGCATTGCTCTGACAGCATGGATAGCACTGGCCTTTGTTTTGTTTTGTTTGGATCCGGTACCATTTTCAAGAAAGCTTACGTGGATGCGAGGAATAGTTGACCCATTTAATACGCTTTTCTGATTTTACATTTATAGAAAACTTCAGCAAGGCGTAGAGAGGGAGGGCAATAACTGGTATATTAACTGTGAAATTTTTAAAATCTTCACTTGCATTCAGTTCATTTAGAAATGTAATTACGTCTAAGTTCACTTAACATATATACCAAAGTTCAGACGTGCCCTACAACTAGTTAGACAACCTTTTTATTATTTGTTTTAGTTTATGAAATAGCAAAATTAAGCAGTTTAATAATATAATAATAAATTGGTGTAATTTTTTCCTACTGGTTTAAGTAGAATTCATTCCCTTTTTTTTAGTTTAACACAATATTTGTTTAATAACTACTTTAACAAACATTTACGTTGAATTATTTATAAAGATACATAAGGAATTCCATTTATTTATACTCAGAAGCATGGAACAACGTCAAAATTTAGAATATGCGAACAAAATGGGTTCAAAAACTGCAACTCACAGAAAATACTCTTCCTGAGTTAATTCTGTTTAAAAAAAAATCTGGTAAGATATACGAACGTCCCTTTTCTGCTTCATTTAGTGCATCTAATTTAGTTTTGGAGATTGTGTATTGGGGGAGGGGTTAAGAGCCCCTCGATATCTAGGTATTTAGTCCTGAAAAATTCCTGAAGCTCTCTATAATAGTTTTATTACCAAAAAATGGTTTATCGTAAGCAAAATATATTATTTTACTGCACTTTTATTGGAAAGTAGGCTTACAGACAGAGTCTAAATCTCTATATGGTATGTTAAAAGGTCGCACAGCTATAAATTTTATATAGAACTAAAATAGGTGTATAGTGTTTAGTAACACTAACATTTATATATCTGAATGTTCAAAATTTCTGGTCTTTTATCATATGTGACTGAAGTCCGCATGTCTGAGCGAGCGAGCGAACACAGAATGAGGCGAAGCTAGTTTGATCAGTTATAAGTATGATTGGATTTGGTATAGTACAAAACTATGAGCAATTGTTAATGTTACCTTGACTCCATTCTTACATGCCAACATAGAACGTAAAAGCGTTTCTGGTGCAATTGTTTTTTGCAGAAGAAGAACTTAGCAATATTGCAAAGCACGTGGAATAATCTCATGAAGGTAACGATAACAAGTTACATGCTTTGCCAAAAGTTCTCTGCAAGTTGGCAATTACTAGAACTGACCCAAAAGAAATATATAAGTTTAAATCCAATATATCAGTCTTATTATTATTATTATTATTATTATTATTATTATTATTATTATTATTATTATTATTATTATTATTATTATTATTATTATTATTATTATTATTATTATTATTACTACTACTACTACTACTACTACTACTATTATTAAACACTTTGTGTTAGGCACAAAGATGGTTCTTGAAGTTTTCAATTTTCTTTTTGACTGTCCTGGACTCTTTTTCCTTCTGGAACATTAGCCGTTCCTATTCGTGCAATTCTTTCCTTAGACTTCCTGTGTGTATGTTCATTCCACTTTTATTCCTTATTACAACCCATTCTCTTACAAATTGGATCTTTAACAACTACGTATCTAATATTTTTATTGCTTATTCGGTCACGAAATATGTTTCCAGACATTTTCTCAGTAGTCTCATGTCGGTTTTTTTCCATCATTCGTTGTGTTCCTATGGTCTCTACCACTAGTTTCCAAGGCCTTAGTCATTACTGTTTGGACAACTGCTTTGTACTTATTTACAGTTGTTTCCTTTCTCATGTATACACTTTTCCACATCAAATCTTTATTACAGCCAGAGAGTTTGTTGCCTTAAGAATATGGCAGTTAATTACTTGAATTAACTTACGTTCCTTCGCCTTCATGTTAAGAACCAGATCGTTGCAGTGCATAACCTCTTCCATGAAATTATTTTCAATGTATAAGTGGCATCACAGCGGATTTTAATAATGGTTAGTGATTTTGTTCCATTAATGGAGACCATGTTATAAATCTGACACTTAATATAGAATTGGTAGAAAGAATTTGAAGGTTAACTTCAGTATCTGCACTAAAGAAATATCGTTTGGATAACCGTTCGTACGATAATTCTGTTTCTTATATTGTGTTCAAGTTCATGTGTCATTCCCTTAATCATCACAAAACCAAATAGAAGTGAATTAAATAGTCATCTTGTCTTACGATTCCGCTTATTTTGTTAGAATTTTACTTATCGTGTATAAAACATCCCTAAACATGGAATGGCAAAAGCTTTTTTTTAAATCAAAGGATGAAACTACAAAAGTGACTTTAATAAATATTATCCAAAAACATGACCATATTTGATTGTCCTTATACCCAGAACTTCCCAAAGGTAATAATACTTGCTTCACTTTAATGCCTTACTGAAGCAGCAAACATTTCTTGCTTCTAAGGGCCACTTATGTTTAAAAAAAAGATCTTAGCTGTTTCATTCACATAATTTTCTCCACTCACTCTTCAATAAACTGCCCTTACGAAGCTTATTCTCCTACATACCTTTTTATTTTCTAGATAAATTTTCATTACAATTTCTTATGGATGTGAGAAGTACACAGTCTTTAAAGCGACAGTCGGCATTTTGAAAAGTGCATCACTGTGTGAAGAGTTTCAAATGTCACGAGAAAAAATTAATAGGGACTACCTACCTGAATAAACATTACCTATAAGTGTTTGACAAAATCAAACCAAAAAGAAAGTAAGCCTCTGAAATTCTTGACAAAATAAATTTAAGAAAAATCATACCTTTTAAGAAATCAAAATTTTTGTGCAAGATCTAAGCTTTCTAGCGAGCGTTGCTTCAACTCTTACACTTTGCAAAATATAAGAGAATTTCGCCCCCAGAAAGTCCATTATTTACATTTTTTCTTGCAAATACTTAATAGTATGGTATTTTAATTAAAACAATGAGATTCAGTTTGGGAAAAAAAGAAACATGAAACATTTTTCATAGAAACGGTAGCTTTTTACGGGAAAAATTCATGTCGCATCCTTGGAAAACGGTGAATTGGAAATAGTTTGGGTGTTTCATGGCATTTGTTCGACTTGGTAGGTTCACATGAACTCACATATACACGTACTTATTTCTTAAAGTAGTTTTATGATTCATAGTGTCTCGATTGTTTATGATTAGCATGTATTCAACTTTTAATTGAAATGCAATGCTTCTGTACTTCATATAGGTACTTAATAGCGAAAGTAAAAAGCTCTGTAATGGCTTTTAAATGACAGTTTCTCAGTACAGCTTTTTAGCTAACAGTATCTGATTTATCGACAGTTTTCTTAGCTTTCTCTTGAGTTGAAGCAACACTATTCTGTTCACATCTAGGCCAAGGTGACTATTAAGTGGAAACGTTCAGCGAAGCCATACATTTGGTCGCAGTATGAAGAAAAAGCATCTTAACTGACACATTACCGGATAGCACTGAATCGTCTGTATTAGAAATGACGGATAGTTGCGCAATTCTCGTAATTTATGACAGGTACACATGTACGTGCATCAACGGGAGCTCTGCGGTTCGAACTCCACCAAAAGTCGTCCCCAACTCTTAACTGTGAATGGCAGGCAAATACCCTAAACTTCAATCTGGAACTTTTTCTTTCACAGTTAATACTTCATGTGGTGTACATGTGATGCCATATTAGTCAGAATGGGAGTTAACACTAAAAGAAAATATCATTTGTTACATTCAAAATACTTTTTCAAACATTCTTCAACAAAATATTTATTAAAGACGTATTCTTTTAATTACTTCATATAGATCGGATAAGCCTTTGTAGATTTACTTGTATACTTTTTACTTATTTTCTTTAGCTAAACTGATAATAAAGGCTAAAGCAATAGTCAAGTTTTCTAAGACGAACTCGATATACATTTGCCTTGAGTTCGTTCTCTTTGCACGAACAAGGGGGGCGGGACGAATGTCTCCTCTTCTGAGAAAGGATATATAATTATTGAAAAATTCAAATCAATAACAACGAATATATAAATTGTGAGCTTTAAAAAGTTCTGCGTTTTCTGTGTAGTAATATTTTGTCCATCTCTTACGATGAGTCAATTATCGAAAATTAATTTTCAGCTTATTCACAGAGGTTTCCCACAGAATTATTCAATGTATATATTACGTTTGTTATTAAAATATCTTAAATATATAATGTTTTAATGAAAATCGTTATGAGATTTGTATTTTTTTAAATTGCCTTTTATATCCTGAATATTCTTCCTTGGAAAGGTTTAAACACGACGTTTGGTATTTAAATTAATTTTTTGTTTTGTATTATGTTGTTCATAAGCATATACGATACATTTTTCTAAACATTTTCAGAGAATTCTTCTGCTATTTTACTATAAGGTGTAAACACGGCAGAGAAAAATTAAAAATAAGTTTCTCTAAATATGCTTCAGAGCACCACAAAGGTACTTTTGGTGAAATCTGTATGCCAAATTTGGGTAGAACGATGTAGTAGATGTACTTCCCTTAGATTAGGCGATGAGAAAGGAATTAAACCTGAATACCCATCTATTGTTTAGTAGAGTAATCATCGCATAATTTCAATTAATCTGAAGTTTCCTTTCGTAGAAGCAGAACAAGTGTGAGAAATATGTCCAAATGTTAACACGCTACCTTCCCACGATTGCGGCTGGACGGAAAGAGAGTTTGAAGATACTTCTAGGCGTGTCATAGAGACAACTGCAGAGGGGAACCTCTGATTATCTTGGTGTCATTTAGTTTGTATTTTTTCTGTCAATTTTTTTTCTAAACTTCCAGTTATTTAATGATTCACTTCTGATGCTTACAACCTATGAGACCTTTATCTTTCTACTCTATTGAAAGAAAGGTTTATGGAACCAGCTGTACCTATATATGCCTAATCTGTGTGTTGAACTTATAATTAATATAAATAAATAATCACAATAAAGACAAAGTGGGCCTTTTGCAGCGTTGACTAACCATTCACGAATTATTAGCTACATTATATCGCCTATCCTTCATATGACTATCAAAGGTAAGCAGCTGGCTCGTTGAAGCATGACTTATTTCTTTATTTTATTTAACATCAAATTAATGAACATGTCATATCGCAATAGTACATATACAATACTGTATTTGTTTTAGTATATTATTTATTTAAATATCTTTATTTATTTTCATCGCTTTTTTCTACCATGCCATTAAATTAATGGCCAATTCGTCACCTTTAACCTTTGGAATACATTGCCATACATTTACATTTTTGGACTCTGGAGGGCAGAAAATAATCTGGACTAGAGGAAAACTCCCATCTCCAGCTGGGAATTGAACCCGGAACACCTCGCACAGCAGCAAGTCCTCTATCCACTTAGCTATGGAGGTCTTTTTTTAGCAAATTACGTCCTCCAACGTTAAGTCATATCGGACGATGAATGGAATGGGTGAAATGATGCTCAAATGAGCCCAGGGTCCATAGAGCTAGGAGTTACCCGACATTCGTCTTTCAGGATAAAGGAAAACCCCGGAAAAACCTTATCCAAGTAACTCACCCTGACCGAGATTCGAACTCGGGACCTCTTGAACGTGAGGCAGACATGCTACCACCACGCTACCGAGGCGGGCAGCTACGGAGAAGACCTATATTTTATTTCAGTTTGTTTTGTGAAAATAAGTGTTTCGTGGCACTGAAACGTCTATATAGTGACTAAGAGAAACCACAAACAAATCCAGCTAAATTAATTGGTACAGATTTGAACCAGTTATCTCTAGAACGCCATCACTTAAGCACCCTCGGTTGGCTAAAAAGGTTGAAATATTTCATTTTTCACATCGAGAAGGAGGTCGTATAGTTGGCCATGTGCACTGCATTTCCGTGGTTTATATTTCTTTTGGCAGCGGCGCTTGAATTTGTTGCCAGGCGCTGCAACCTTCAGTGATCCATGATTTTGTAATAATCAATGAGTCTTTTGGTCGTGTGGAAGGGCTGCAAGGACTAAAAACAAAACGCAAACACAGCATGCTGCTTGCAGTAATTTCCTATAAGCTTTGATTTAAAATTTGGTTACTACATTCACGTACCTTCCTCCACCTAATGCTATTTATTTTTCTCTACTTTTTACAAACTATCCTTATGAAACTATCCTATCTACTGGTGTTATTTGAGATAAACCTTTGCAGAAGTAGTTTCATTTCATGTTTTGTTGCATATACAAGTGAGATAGAAGAAACCCAATAGATTATTAGATGATGGCTTTTAAATGCTATGCGCTTCCATGACATCACGAGAAACAAGTGAATAGTGACTTTACTTACTTCACAGTCTCTCCCCATAAAATTCAATATATAATTTTATATTGTTACGCCATGGAGTTAATTGTATACCAAAAGTGGTTTCAATCTACTCTGTAATTAGGAGCGTAGCTGGAAGAATATGGGAGCACGTGGTAGAGCTAAGTGATAGAGCAAGGTAGGAGCTAGATCAGAGATAAGCAGAGATCAACTGAGACAACAGTTTTTATCGTTCTTTCATACTAGCCGTGTGTAGGACGCACTATAAAAAGGTAGAGTCAGATTGAAAAATTCAATATCTTAGCCGGGGTTTGAACCATGGATCTTCTAGTCTCCGTCTGGCTGCTCTTAACCATTGAGCTACTTTGCCAACGTGCCAGCATGACGTTAAAGAGCAGCCGGACGGAGACCGGAAGATCCGTCTGACTCCACCCTTTATAGTCTTTTCTATCTTTATTTCTTTCTTTACCTTTGAAGGCTTCTCCACTTGTCAGTAGTTGCTCTGATTCCCGGTTTCCATCTTTCTCGATCAAACCAATCTCCGTGTTGTAGGTTTCTCTCTCTCTCATCATCTGGCTAACATTAAATTTCCATGAAGCCCTATGTCGCCCCTGTTCCTCCCTCCATGAGACAACCATTCCAGAAATGCCCTGTGCCGTCTCTCCTTGTCCATTCGGTTAACATGTCCATACCATTGTAACTCCTACGTTCAACCCTTTTCATAATTGACTCTTCCATTCCATCATCTCTCTTATTCTATATTCACCTTTTTTTTCAAGTCTTGATCCTCGCTCCTCTACAAAGTTTATCCAGCTCCACTGCTTGTATACCATTTTGTTTGTCTTTCTATTAAGATCCATCCTTCAGATCCGTAAGTTATATACTGTTTGTCTACTAAAATCCCTGCACATAAGACTCCATTTAGCATTTTAGTTGGTCAACTTGCCTATATAACTGCATCTATATCATGATCCACATCTGCATACAACTCTCTGGTTAATGAATGCCCCCCCCCCTTTCTCGTCAATGCTGACGTTAGGATACGCTTCGGTTCCCTCAGAGCGAGGGAGACGAAGCATCTGACCTGAGATGAAATCAGGGTTGAGGGGTCGGCCCAATGCCTGAGATGAATGATTGATGGAGCAACTGGTGGAATGGTGGTGGGGAAACCGGAGGACCCGGAGGAAACCCACCCCAGCGCCACGACAAATGTTGTTGTCCACCACAAATCCCACTTTACGGTCGCCTGGGATCGAACGTGGGCCGCCTAGGCGAGAGCCAAGCGGTCTAACCACTCAGCCATGGCGAGGCCCTGTTAATGAATTCTGAATCCTAAATATTTAAACTGTTTAACTGCCTTAATAATTCTTTCACTTGTGGTAATATATTTTTTCCAGCTCCAGTCATTAAATATTTTGCTTTATTCACATTAATTCCCTTTTAAATATTTCCGTAAGTTTCGTTATCATAAATTTAGTACCTCTCGACTAACACCTGATCATCTCCAAATAATGACTGCGTTATGTTCCCCCCTTCTCTTGGTATTCCAATGCCACTACATGATCTATTCCAAGGTTACAATAAATGTTTAAAATATAACTTAAAATACGTTCGAGAACTGCTGCATCCTTGTCTAAGTACCTTTGTCATTTTAAATTAATTTTAGAGTTTCATCCCTATCTGCACTGCAGCCTGGCAACTTCTGTATAGTTTCTTATCAATGTTTCATCAACACCTATTTTCTGCAGTGCCTGCCACATGCGACTTATTGGCATTGAATCATAGGCCTTCCCCAGATACACACACACACACACACACACACACACACACACACACACACACACACACACACACATATATATATATATACTGTGAATTATCATGTGACTTTCCACTAATTTGTATAAAACAAAATATATAATTCATACAGGATCGTCCAGATCTAACATCTGCTTGATCTTCTGAGATTTTCCTTTCAGTTTCTTTCTTTAATCGAATTGCAACACCCTGCTAATTGAAGCTATTAGAATAATTTATCTATAGTTATTTGGGTCTTTTATTTTCCTTTTTAATAAATACCTGATACATAATGGAACATAATAGTCTTCCGGAATAGTATCTCCTTGCAAAATGTGGTTAAACATTTTGGTAATTAGTCTAATTAACCAGTCCGATCATTAGCTTTACAACTTCTTACCCTTATCAATGTACCTTTACCTTCATTTCTAAGACAGAAACATGTAGTAGAGAAAGTAAAAATTAATATTACTTCAGAATTTCACGAACATTTCTCAATAAAGAAATAAGCGTTAATAGTTTTTCCTTTTACTTACGACACCACAAACAATGGACTCTGTCGATGATAAATGAAATAACTAGCAAAGTAAATTTGGAAAGGGAATATTTTTGAGACATGAGAAAGCTGTAAAAAAGGAAGATCAGTCAGGCAAGACCGCCCTAACAAGATATGAAACTGAGTGTCACTCAATCATGAATTCCAGCCTTAACCCACGGCACCTACAGGTACTCCAAAAAGTATTCGTCTAATCATCGCACATAGAATATAACAAGCATATAGAAAAATATAGATAGGAAACGAACAATAACTATTTCCTTACATTGTTGATATTTAGAGTTAAAAATAAAACACAATTTGGGTTCATATATTACTTAATTAGTGAATAGCTCTATGTTATTTAAAATCATGTCCCATTTGATATCAAACAAGTATTCGTCTAGTAAACAGGATCCCTGGTATGGTGCCTCGCTGACACACACCCCCTCCCTTTTCTAATGTAGTTGTGTTCATCCTGACAGTTCCGCCTGTTTTCAAAGCCGTTGACTACTATTTAAGTAATATGGGTCGAAAACGTCCTGAGACTACAAAAGAAACGAGAGAAATTTGCATCAGGCTATTTAAAAAAGGAAAATCCTCTCAAGAAATTGGAGAAACCATTGGAAGATCTACCAGTACACAGAATGTTTGATCAGAACAAAACTTACGAAAATCAATCAAGAAGTGGTCATATCCGAGATGGAGAAACAACAGTTACTTGGAGAAGTCAAGAAAACTTCTAAACTAGGTGCTCCAAAACTTGCTATTACAGTCCAAACACACACAGGAAAGTCCGTTTCAGCACAAACTACAAGAAACGTGCGTTATGAAGCTGAGTATGAAGACCGAACAGCCCGAAGAAAACCATTCATTATTAAAATCAACTGAAGGAAGCGAGTTGTTTTTGCAAAAGAACATAAATACGATGAGTTTGATTTCTGGAAGAAGGTTGTGTTTACTGACTAGAATCAATTTGAGCTCTTTAAGTCAAAATGGCGAGTAATATTGTGGAGAAATAAAGATTGTGAGCTTGAGTAAAATATAACAGCTTCGATTAAACATAGAGGCGGTTGAGTACTTCTCTGGGGCTGCATGAGTGCAAATGGTGTGAGGGATTTGTGTTTTATTAATGGAATTATGAACCATAAGTTTTATATAAACATCCTAAAACACACCTGTCCAGGAGCGTGAATAATATGGGTCCTTCTGAGGATTATATTTTCACACAAGATAATGATCCAAAACACACAGCTCTGGATACAAAACTATGTTTGCTGTACAATACTCCACGATGGATGCCGACACCACCGCAATCCCCAGATATGAATCCAATACAGAATTTGTGGAGTATTCTGGACAAAAATATTAGAAATCATCAGATATCTAATATAAATTATCTAAAGAACACTCTACTAGAGGAATGACGTAAAATTACAGTGGAAACAGCACAATCTTTCGTGAAATCCATGCCAAGGAGAATTCAAGAGATTATAAAGAGAAATGGAAGATCTAATAAGTACTAACCGTCACATTTTACACCATTTTCAGTATGCAGACCAATACTTATTTTGCATCCTATACTGTATGTCTTTACTTTAGAATGTTTAACTTTGTGTGAATAGATACTATATGTGTTTCTTTATTCTCTTTTGCACTAATCAGTAAATAAGACAGTGTCCCTGCTGTACTTTGTTCTGATGATTTTCCACTATCCATAGATCCTTAAACATAAACTCATGCATTAGACGAATACTTTTTGCAGTAAATGTATGTCGGTGAAGATATGGCTGTTTCATATTTTGGTTACCAACCTAAGTAATGTTTTACATTTTCATTATCAACCTTGTAACATGGACATTTTTACTCAAATAGCTAAGAATTCACAAATGAAGTTCACATTTTCAAATCAAAATTAAAGTAAACTTTTTAATTGTTATTATTTTATAATTAAAGTATACACAGTTAAACTGTAGCTTAAAAACGATTATAAAATAGGAACACCGTAAGGTTTCCCTACAAGTTAAAGAGCTACAATTTGAAACTACTAATAGGCAAAGTAAACATATTTTGAAAATACTCTCTTATAAAAGTACTAGTGACCCGTCTTTACTATTCTTATGTTGTTTAATTTAAGAGGCGTCCTTCCATTACTGTGCTACTACGATATATCTTCTGTTAAACAAAAAAAAAAAAAAAAAAACTCTGCTACTTATATCCATATGCCTTCGTGTTTTGGAAGCAGAATGGGGCTAGTCTGCCGTCATCTTGTCCTCAGTGTCGTCCATAAGGCGGTCAAGGTAGTATTTAAGGGGGTCATTTCATAATTTTGGGAAAAGTTCAATAACGGCTATGTTCGAGAATACGTGCATTTCTAGTGAAATGCATTCTAGTAAAACGTTGCAGGCAGTTAAGAAATAGATGCATATTTTACATAATGACATAAAGAAAGCAGCTTGTAGCATCATTTTTTCATAAATATAATAACAGAAGATGAATGGATCGACTATTTTAAGACATTATTGACGAACTCTAAAGAGAGCAATGCGTATAATAATAGTTATGAATATGTAAACTATGTTGATCCTAGGACTATGGAGAAGTTAAAAATGGACTAAGTGAAAGAAAGTATAGTCGCAGTTATAGATCATATAAATTATACGGAAATTTATTGTTCTTTCATACTAGCCGTGTGTAGGACGCACTGTGAAAGGGCAGAGCCAGACTGAAAAATTCAGTCTACCTTTCATACTGCGTCCTACACACGGCTAGTTTGAAAGAACAATTAATTTCCATTAATTGTACCTAATAGTAGTCCGAAATATAAAGCCCGGGCCTTAAAGTACTTACAGCAGAGTAAGTCGCCATAAGGTACTTGTCTCTAGGTTTATGAGAACTCCTAGTGGTTTGCCGGGAAAAACACAGGTCAGTTAGAGAATTTAATGTCATATTGGCACGTTGGTCATAGTAGCTCAATGGTTTAGAGCGGCTGGATGGAGACCAGAATGTACGTGGTTCATATCCCGACTATGGCATTGAATTTTTCATAATAGAAATTATAGTTAATTAAATATGCGACAGAAGACTTAAAATTAAGGTTCTTGTATTTTATCTACTTATTTTGGAAGAGTAAATGCATACCAGGAGAATGGAACATGGTAATAATACATCCGTGATTTAAAGAATGAAATAGATCACTCTATATTATTTATAGAGGAATAAGTTTATTAGTATCCGCATACAAAATATTTTCCAAAATAACCCGGCGTTTAAATGTGGTTTAAACTCCACTCTATGCTTTCAGAAAGTCAAAATGGATTTCGCCAAGGTAAGTCATGTATGTTTATCCATATCCTACGATAAATAATAGAAAAAATGCGAGGGCGTAATTTAGAAACATATATTTGTAGAATACGAGAAAGCTTTTGACTGTGTACAGTGGAATATTTTACGGGATATAATGGAAAAGAGAGAAGCACCAGCACATTTAGTAGAAATAACAAAGAAAATGTATATAGGAACTATCATAAAACTCCATGTAATAAATAATATTAGCAGAGCAGATTAAAAATAAATCAAGGAGTCAAACAAGTTTATTTAAGCTTTTTAAGGACGATTCCATTAGTAATTAGCAGAATCGCTTTAGTACCTAAGCATTTCAATATTGATGAAAAATCAATGGACACTATATTATATGCTGACGATCAAGCACTAGTTGCAGAATCAGGGGATGCTTTACAGATGCAAGTATATATGAAAAAATAAAATATTATAATCTTATAATCTAAAAATATCTAAATAAAACAAGAGTTTAGCATTTAAAGAAAAGGAACATGTCAGAAGTAAGATTGTAATAAAAGAAAAGTATACAACTACTTGGGATCAGAAATGACTGCTGTATTACAAGAGAAAGATGGTGGCTAGAAACTAAATAAACTTACCCTTAAGTGCGCTACAATAGAGAAAAACTTTGGAAAGAAGAGAAACACAAATTAAATTCTATAAGACAATGGCAGTCCCTATGTTACTGTATCCGAAAGAAACATGAGCATTAAACAGAGAACAGAAAAGAAGAATTGAATCAGCAGTAATGAGATTTTTAAGATCTGTAGCTGGATACTCTCTGTTAGATCATAAAACAAATGAAATAAGAGAAGAATTGAGCATATTTAGCCTAAAAGAAAGGATTAAACAGAATAAAGAAAACTGGAGATGACATGTACAGAGGATGAACATGTAAAATATTATTCTATATTTTCTAGAATAATGAGCGACTACTTTCCAACTGGTAAAAGAAACATAGAAATACTGAGGAAGATATGGAGATATATAAATGGAAACGGAACGGATCCTAGGATCTAAACCTGGAATGATGATGATATTATTTTAAACTTCCTTTTCATATTTCTGAAATCCCTAAACCTTTTAATACAGAAAGAAACGCACATGTTCAGGACTTGACCAAAATGAATAAATGTATTTATTTCTCTCCTTAAAATAAAAAGCAGGTTCATAATTGTGATGCCTTAGAGAGCAAATTATATCACTTAGCAGATAAATTATGTATATAATTAAATTAGGAATCCTATCTTATTCCGAACACAGCTGTTGATAGAGAAATTAGCCGAGTGAAACAGTTGCCCGGCAATGTAGCACACCTGAGTCTTGAGCGAGAAATTTCGCAATATTACGAAATAGAAATAAAATGCAACTACCTATGAAGTAAACCAGAATGTATCCGTCAAGAGACAATGCGGAAAACATGCAGAGACCTTCTAATGTGAACAGAGCACGGTAATCAACAACTGAATGCAGAAGTTGTTAGCGGAAGAATCATAATGCAAGAAAACATCAGGTGCAGCAGCATTGTCTTTAACATGCTAAAGTTAGTGACAATCATAATGCAACTTTGGTTTCGTGATAGATGATGCAGGTGTTTTTTTCTTGAATAATTAAGTGTCTTTTAATTAACAATAGCACATATTAGATAGCGATGTGCGTTAACATGTAAGCATATACTCATATGACTGAACCTCTTCTTTTAATGGCTGTTATGAATGCCTTTCACGTCTGAAAAAAAAATGTTTTATTTTAAAGATCCCAGAGGACCGCAAAGTGCATTGGATTTTAACAAATGATGAAATGAATATTTTAAGTCTAGATTTAATTCATTCATTTAATTAATTAGAGCCAACTGAAAATTTCAATGTCACGGCCGGATTTGAACCACGAATCTCCTGGTTTCCGTCCAGTCACTCTAAGCCCTTGAGCTACCATGGCCAACGTGCCGTCCTGACATTAAATTCTCCAATTGACTGATTATATTTTCCCGGTAGACCACTTAGAGTTCTCATATTCGAGAACTTACTATTGTAAGTACTTAAATACCAGGATCTTTATCGCTGTATATTTTAATGTAAATTTTATATTGAGGAATTAATTCTTAAAGAAGTAATCCTTTTAAATACATTACTCCGGTATATGGGTGATTTTTAATTAATTAGAGCCAACTGAAAACTTCAATGCCACAGCCGGGATTTGAACCACTGGTTTCCGTCCAGTCGCTTTAACCCCTTGAGCTACCATGGCCAACGTGCCGTCCTGACATTAAATTCTCCAATTGACTGATTATATTTTCCCGGTAGACCACCTAGAGTTCTCATATTCGAGATAAACATACGTGGCGACTTACTATTGTAAGTACTTAAATACCAGGATTTTTATCGCTGAATACTTTTAATGTAAATTTTATATTGAGGAATTAATTCTTAAAGAAGTAATCCTTTTAAATACATTACTCCGGTATGTGGGTGATTTTTAATTAATTAGAGCCAACTAAAAAATTCAATGCCACGGCCGGGATTTGAACCACGGATCTCCTGGTTTCCATCCAGTCGCTCTAACCCCTTACTTACTGAAATATGTTATGCAGTTAGCTGTTATTCGTAAAAAAAGAAGAATTTCCAAATGTTGAGATGCTGCCTAGAATTATGTTAAACATTTTAAAAACAGTTTACCAAGTCTGACTCAGACTTCGTCAGACGGTAGACTTGGCGGTCTGTGGCTTATAAGAAACAATGAAGCCTGCTGTATTATGTTTACTTTCTATACACACATTTACTTTTATACAAATTTTACTCACTGCTCTAAGGAAAGTTTATTTTTTATCTAGTTCATGTTAATCAAGATAAATCTGGCTGGCCCCGTAGCTCGGTCGGTGGAGCGCTTGCCTGCCGTGCGAGGTGTCCCGGGTTTGATTCCCGGCTGGGGTTGGGGAATTTTCTCCAACCAAGATGTCGGAATAGTTTCATGACACATTCCATTTCAGATAAAAAGGGGGATATGCAAACTCGAATCGGAAGTCAGCTACATAAAAATGAATCACGAGATGCTCCTTTAAAATCTGTGCTCTTTCCGCAGCACTGCGAGAAGCAATTGAAAGGCCACAGTACTTTAAAAAATGACAAGACTTCATTTTGCATGTTCGGGTTTGTCGTTTTCTTAACATTTATTCACGTATACAAAATTGTGAAGAGGGCTTCACAAAGGTATGCCCAAATAAATCAAGAAATAAATTTTAGTTATGTTAATATGTTCAATATAATTGTTACTCTAATAAAAGTCGTTATATCCATTGGGAAAATCGAAAAAAGAATTCCATGTAAACAGAGAGAGGATTTCATTGGATATTTTTTCTGCTTTTTACGGACATAAGGACACATTTGCCCACAAATACATACGCAGACATACACACAAGATGTACACATACAAACGTTGTAAAGCTGCTTTGGGGGCGGGTTTTAGTGGTACCAACACATGCTTTTGTGAAATATAGACTGAGAATTTTGGTAGGAATAATAATAGTTCTTCTACTTACTATTTGTATGTTGTAGAGCAAGTAATATATAAGAGACTTGCACAGAGTAGAAATGATATTTTTAATGAAGATTTACTATCAAGAATCTCATAAAATACAAAAGCGTACGATAACGGGTAGGACTGGGCGATATAGGAAGTAATATGTACGTAAAGGCAAACAACACAGTTATCCATAAATATAAAAATGTAACTTCATTAATAAATAAATTAATATCAACTACACAGAAGAAGGGATACTTCCAGGAAACTTTTTCCGTTTCTCCTAACAACTTTTTGAATAAAATGCAGTTCTGTTGAAATTCTGCATTCGTCTTTCTAATTTATTACTCGGTTATGCATAATACACAAATAAATTATTTGCATTCAATCAAAATTGACATCATCATTATACCGGAAATATTCTTACGTTTTGAGAAAAAGATAGAACAGCAGGGTGAGTAGCAAAAGTCGCGTAATTGCAATGCAGGCAATGCTTTTCTCTCTTCTTTTCTTGTTTTTGTTTAATGGAATACAAGACTATGCTTAAGAGGACAATGCAAACAATTACATATCTTTAGTTAGCTTCTAATTTAGACAATCTATGATCCTTTTCCACGGAATTGAGGTATATTAATGTGATTGTCACACAATACGTGAGTTTAGAAAATGTTGAACAAGGCAGCTGTATTGATACTTTATACATCTGGAATTGTTACTTGCCGTTAAGCACTTCAGAGTACAATCACGTTCCTTGCCTTGAATAACCGCGTAGCATCGATTTAATAAGGGAAACCTATGTTTACGCAGCCGAATGTGATCACGTATATACGGCAATTATCTATAACTGGCCGCAGCAGTCAATGGCCAGGTAGAAAGTAAAAACTCGAAGATAACAGATCTCATGTTATAAGCTCGTTTGAGAAAGGAAGTCTGCATTGAATGAGGAAAGCGCTGCAGCCGTCTCATTCTGGGCGTATCTTCCGGAATATCTCCCCACAACGGAAGAGCTCGAGAGCAAACATGGCGATACTTTTCAAAGTTCATTTCAGTTGGTAGCAACTGCTCCTTTCGACCTCATTTGACCTCTGGTAAACTGAGTGCACCTTGGAGAAATTTAATGTGGAAATTCAACATCAAAAAATAAACTGTGTGCCAAATTACATTTTTCTGTGGTATTCCTCAAACACTTGATTCATATATTTATAATTTCACTTGATTTCCGCTGTCAATTTGGTTACGTGTATTCAAGATAATAGATTTATAGCAGAAAGTGTTGGACAAAAAGTCTGATGTATTGCAGTCACATGGCTTTCTTTATTCCTGTACAACAAACTATTGTTATATATGCTGATTGCTCTATTCCATTTTATTCGAGATAAATATTATCTTATATCGTAAAGACTCTAAACGTTATTTAAATCTTTTATGACCTGGTTAGTATGTTATGGCAATAAAATTCCTGCCCGCCTCGGTAGCGTGTCTGCTTCACGTTCAAGAGGTCCCGAGTTCAAATCTCGGTCAGGGTGAGTTACCTGGATAAGAGATTTTTCCGGGATTTTTCCTTATCCTGAAAGACGAATGTCTAAGCTCTATGGATCCTGGTATTATTTGAGCATCATTTTACCCATTCCATTCATGGTCCGATACGACTTAATGTTGGAGGTCGTAAAGCACAAATAAAAAATTAATTAAGTAAAATAAAATTCCGTCCCCTTTACACTGCCAAGAGATAAAACGCGAATAAATAATTCGTATTCGAGAAAAGTATAATTTTTATAAAATTCAAACAAACAATCAACAATATATCCGAAATGTAGCTCTATAAAGGGTAAAAAACAATTATTTGAAGTAAAATGTGTGCTGTAACCGGATAGGTATTTTTTATAATAGTCTTCCGGTTTACGAGTTACATAAAAGTGATTCAGAATAATGAGGACGTTGGGAACCTTTAACAGAAAACTCAAGATATCTTGAGTTCAAGATATCATTTCATTTGTGATAAAAATGTCTTAAACATGTGCTATTTTAATAAAAATAACATTTTTTCATATAAAGGCTAGTTTGAGAAGGAACGATTTTTTTGAAAATATACTTATCGTATATTTTAAAATGTTTAACGTAAATATGTAGTTTGGCATTCAGCCGACTTTTCATTTTTGAATTATGCTGTTCACAGACGCAGGATCTTCCGGTAAAACGCTTTTGTCATTCAGGGTCTCCCATAAGGTGCATTTCTAGTGAAATAATCGTGTCGAATGTTTCGGTATAATGAAATACCTTCTCTAGCTATTATGTAAAAGTCATATTAATCCAATTAATGTAACAAAATTCTCATTTTAATACATTTTGCAAACAAATATGGTTTACGTGCTATGATAAGTTTTATTTTTTTAAATGTGAGGTTAATTACTTTTTGAAAACTAAAACAAAAACTGTTTCTGCTTTTTAATGCATGGTAGTTACATAATCACTCCTATGCATTTAGTATACTACATTTATTTGTGTAATATATATAAAAAGCATATATTACGTTGGATCATTTCAACTGTAATGCATATAAAATAGACAAATTTATTTCCCTAGAACTTTAAAACTCATTAAATTAAGATTAAAATCGCCAAATTATACAAACTACTTAAGTTATTTTCTTATTCTCTGTTATCTATCTAGAGAAAACAAAGGAATTATTTTATTTCATATAAAAGGCTATTATCAAGATTTCACTAGAAATGCACTTATTCAGCTCCCCCCAAATCCTTCCCAAAATGCATTTTTAAGAATAAAATCCTCTTGGGAAGCGTATTTCAAAATCTAAATTTCTGATAAATACCAAACATAGGTTTTAAGTTCAGCATCTTTTCAAGACGGACAGAAAGATTTTAGAAAAGCTTCCCTCACTCCAAACTGCCCCTTAGATACAATTTGTTTTAATCGCTCTGATTCTTTCGATTAAATACCATGCGCATAAGACCTTATCCATGTATGATATACGTCTTGGACTTTTAACGATATTTTGTGAAGTCCACTTCATTCTGAATAAACGTTCCTGCCTATTTCTATAGCTGGAAATCTGTAAGATGAAAACAAATGCTTATCACATAAGAATTGTAATTCTCATTAAAGTA
The DNA here is from genome assembly GCA_030765055.1 of Mantis religiosa. Taxonomy (NCBI): domain Eukaryota; kingdom Metazoa; phylum Arthropoda; class Insecta; order Mantodea; family Mantidae; genus Mantis; species Mantis religiosa. The sequence goes on from CM060951.1 coordinate 145,558,001, forward strand.
TACAATTTTTGTCAATATTTTTCTTGACAATAAACATTTCCAAAATATTTTGATGTATGTAAGTTCAAACTCCAGTCTTATAACATTTCCGTTACTTCCTCTATTATGTTTGTTCTTAATTTCCAGTGTTCCTCTCATTTGTTTTTGAAGTGTTATAGTACCATTTTGTAATGTAAATAATAGACTGTCCAAACCAACAAACCTATAGATGTCTGTTTTCTCCTCTTTTTTTTTCTTTCTTTCCCTTTCTCAGGATGCCCTGCAAGTGTATTTTTCTTGATTATCAAAGTTTGCGTAAGAATATTTCGCAGAAGAGAAATAAAACGATACATTGACGTAACGGATATTTTATGCATTGCGCGAATGTTCTGTGACTGCTACACTCGAGTAAATCAAGATGGATAAGTAGAAGCATTAGGACATAAATTTATGCCTTTTTAACTAGAAAAGGCAGACCTTACTGATAACCTTGAACGTCTAAAACCTTTTTCCTTTTATATCCTGCCCAGCTGTTATCAGTTGCTCTCCAAATGCTAAAAGTGAGTAAAACAGACTTATTTGAAAGGAAATCGAATGCATATATCTGTGCTTTGTTTGCGTCAGTGTAACTAACCTAATGCAAATAACCTAATATGTGTCTATAAAATAAACATTGAAATGTGTTAGATGATCTTAATAGGCGTGTCAACAGCATTCTCGAAATTCTCGCTCTCAAATATAGAAATTACGGATTGCAAACTCCTTGGACATGATGAAGAAGAGGTGATTTGGTACGGTCACCGGTGATGTCAAACGTTAGGCCCGAATTTTGTATGGAGGTGGCGTGTCTACGTCACCTTCAAAAGGCCGCGAGTTCGAATCTCGGTTAGAGTGTTCGAATAAGGTTCTGTTCCAGAGTTTTCCTTTACCAAAATATCTTAACTTTAAGTTCTATGAACTCCAGGTGCATTGAACTATATTAATTTATTGTCCGATATAACGTATCAGTTTAAATGATGTTAAACTTCAAGCGAAAGAAAGAAAACAAAAGGAAGTGAATTTTTAAGATTTTTTTAGAGTAAAATAGAGAATGTAATATCCCAAAAAAGTTTGAAACTCCGCAAAAGCTTAACATAGTCAAAGTGAAAGGCTTTAACAAAAACGATATTTTATATTATTTTTGCATGCATATATAAGTTCTATGTTCCCTTTTATTTATGCAATATTTGCACTCAGCTATTCGATGCTTCACCAGAAATATATTTTTTGAGATTCATTGAAAACGCTCCCCTCCAATAAAAAGCTCGCACTCTGTGTGAATAACAAAAGCTCACAAACGTAAAGGCGGTTATATAGAGTGAGTAAAAACAGGGTGAGTATGGAACAATGCCTATAACCCCGCTGTTGCAACTCTACGACGTGATAGTTTTTAGAAAAACTATAGTATATCAACATGCCCTCACATTTATGATTACAAATAAAGTTCTTTTTTTAAAAAAAAAAAATGGCAACATTTATATTTTTTCTCTACTCCTCCAGTCCTCAAGTCTCAGAAAGTACAAATAAATGTCCTTTCAAGCGGCAATTTAAATTTATTAGCAGCTTACTGCATGGGTACTGAGCAAAAGAAAGCGCATCATTACTTCAAATTGAATAGGACCGCCTCGGTAGCGAAGATGGTAGCGTGTCTGCCTCACGTTCAAGAGCTTCCGAGTTCGAATCTCGGTCAGGGTCTGTTATCTGGATAAGGTTTTTTCCGGGATTTTCCCTTATCCTAAAAGACGAATGTCGTGTAACTCTAAGCTCTATAGACTCTGGGCTTGTTTGAGCATCATTTCACAATTCCATTCATCGTTCGATGTGACTTAACGTTGGAGGACGTAATTTACAACAACAACAACAACAACAACAAAAATGAATAGGTTTTGATTAAACAGTACAGTAGGCTACTTCAGTATATGGCTTTTGAAGCAGAAACCACAGGTTTCCGAGAGAAGAATGTAAGAAACGGATGATAAAACCATATAAGTTACTAATAAGCAATAGGGAATATATGATATAAGAAATAAATTCAAAAGGAATATTATAAGAGGAATAAAGCATAAATGAAATAAATAAAGGGAAAAAGTTGCTTTAAGTTAGAACGGGCAGATGAGGCCTGATACGTAAACAATAGGACAATAGAGACCCAAAATTCCTTCGCCAGCACGGAGCCCCAAACAATAATGAGGTTTAAGGAAAATATGTAGAGGCAGGATGCAGTACCGTTATGACGCTGAAGGTGAATGGAAATGGCCAAAAAGGTAAAATCGTAGAAATAAATTCCCCCAATAAAATGTAGCGTAAACCACGTGATAGGCGTGAAATAGAGAACAAATAAAAAGGGGGTGGAGATAGACAAACAAATCTAGGAAGAAGCCGAGAGTACGATGAGATGAGAAGCGTCACTTTGGTGGTTACAACGAAAGGGAGAAGACGCGTAAGTTTAATATCTGATGGCGAGGTAATAAAGGAGTTAGATTTCAAACGTGGTGGTATTAACTATTCTCCAAGAGACAAGACGACACAACGAGAGTGTAGCAAGCGAGAAAAGCAGAGCAATCCGACAAGTAAGATCTGTGGGAATAAACAATCCACAGGAAATGGTGGCAGGACTTTTCAGTGACTGGTGAGAACTGCTGGACCCTGAGAGAGTACTCCTGCTCACCGACCGCAATCCTTAACCATCCTGCCATACCACATCAAAAAGGCCTCCCCAAGACAAATGCCACACCACTTTGGACTAAACAAATGCAGTTAAAAGCTAAACTATTAAGAGAAACGCTTACTTCATTGCAAAATCTTCTTGAAAGGCACAACTTACAGAAGACAACGAAATGCAGCTGAACGTATTACTGGAGATATCAACTAATTTAAAAAGACAGACTTTGGCATTATTTGGCAGTAAATGGAGACCATTTTAAGCAGCTTTTGAAAATCAACTTTTGAGCTTATGCTACCTCCTTTCTTTCCACCACCTAAATGTCACCCATCACCCTACAAAACCCATATTCCTGTCATTACGTGGTTAAGTGCTTTCTAGGACAGATACACGAATATCACACCTACGGGCTGTCCCTCACTTGCAAACTGCAGAAGACGAGGATCTCAGCCTGCCAACAGCACGACGACCTTTTGAAATGAATTCATCGTGTATTGCAACACAGCACCGCCAATTTTTTTATGAATGTGTCTTCTTGGTTTAAATTTCATGTGCTGTAATACGTCTTAATACATTTAAATTACAGTTCAAAAAAGCATCTTCCTGTACGTTCCGAGAACTGAGGATCAAAAAAATTATAAAAACAAATGTTGCCAATAAAAATGTCACGCCCTTTTCACAATCATATTAACATGAAAATAGGTTGATATCTCGCAGCTTTTCTACAGATATATCAGTTTACAAAACTTTAACAAGAAAGTTACAGGCATTTTTCCATACTAATTGCTCACCCCGTATATGAATCCGGTATTCTGAAGGATGTGACAACAATTTCAAGATAATGTCCACTCCAACCACGTTTTACACGTAAATAAATGTCTTAGTTTTTATTGATGGAAATGTGTACTAATAAAATGTGTATATTGAATGCGAAATTGAACACATTTTGCATAATGTTGTGGAAGCGGTAATAAACCGCAACAACCAGACAATAACTTTCCAAATACATGAAAAATGTGTGTAGTTCTCGTTAAAACATGTAATTTATATCAGCACATACACAGGCGCGTGCAGAATAGTTACAGTAAATGCCTGACATACATAACAAAACCGCATACACGATGCAAACGCTATATATAGGACTATAATAGTCATTTGGGCTAAGAGAGAGAGTAAACGGTGCGCATACACATACACAAAAAATTTGCTTTCTCTACTTCTACATTAACTATTTCCATTGCTCATGGTGTGAATTTTTCCAGGCTTTATATTTTTGAAGTGCTTGAACACGTTCTTTTTTATGGATGTCATGAAAGGGTCTGAAATGTCAAAATCAGCAATAAGATTGAGGCAGATTGTGGTTTGGTGGTTAAGGTATCCGTGCCGAAGTATGAGAGAGGAAATACGACATCCTGATAGCTAGAAGCCTCGACGATCAAAGACAAAAAGCCATTTCAGCCTACAGAGAATTGTGTAATGGGATTGGTATTGAGATTTCATTCCTGAGGGGATTCGGTACGTAGACCATGCTGGGCCCATTGTTCCTATGCCCCAAGTTCCTGCCCCCGGCAGGAAGGATGAGGCGAAGGAGACAGAGGGTGGCCGACCCAACGGGCCACGACAGTACCGAGGGCAGGGTCCCTACAGTTTACTTGGATAGCGACTTCCCTCGACAGGCCAGGACAACGAACACGCTCCCCTGCAGCAGGACGGCAACGAACCCAGCAGCCGAGCCCTAGTGGTATCAAGGTAGGCTGTCCGAGCCCCAAAGGTACCTGGCTGGCGGTCACGAAATGGTTCCAGCAGAGGAGCGGAGACCGGCAACCGACCTACCGGAGGAGGAAGTAGTTTTCCTCAGAGCATATCATCCTGCCATGCACCGCCGAGACACCCGCCGACACTTCTACCCTGAAAGAGACCACCAGATGAGAGATGATGTGAAATTATAATGGAGATGAAATGGAGGAACAGGAAATTCGGGAGATGTATTTAACCTATCCAGCATTCGCCTAGTGACCCGGGAAAACCCCCTAAAACCCATGGGTCAGGTAGGTCGGCCACGGGAATCGAAACCGGATGCGGGCCACAGATGAAACCGCTTGAGCCAGTTAGCTCTGTAATTGTGTAATGAAAAATATCTCTGCAAATTTATCTTTGATTATAAAATATAAAAATAAGGATTCACTGGAACCCTTTGTAGCAGAGATAAAGTAAATCACATTAGGCAGATAAAGCCATATGACCGCCATTTTTAATATCAGAATATGAACGCCCACTTACTCCCCGTAACCATGGAGAGCTTTCCAGTATCTAAGGGCAATGATGACGTCAAGTAACACAATACGTACAGGGAATATAGGGCAGCGTGATGAGACAAGAGCACATGAAGAGATCGGACGTAGGAAGAAGGAACAGAGAATTGGACGGAGAGAAATTGGAAATTCAATATTCCTGCGATGAAAACCAACGTCAGGCTCTTGTATACATACGTATGCCTACATTTTCCTAACTGCGGAAGTTGGAAGATAGCAGATGTTTCAGCGCGAGTAAACACTATTCCGCTGATTGTTTACTTGTCCCCCACGAGACACAAATTTGCTCTTATCTGTGTTAACATGAAAACAAATCTGTCCATCATCACAACTGAATAGAGTTCGAGATACACAATTCCAAATCTTGGAACTAATAGTTCTTCTTCTACTAGTTCACGATATTCAACATATTATTTGGTTTAAATAATAATATTAAACTTTCTGCGCATACCGGGTTGTCACATAAGGACGTGTGCCCGCCTCGGTAGCGTAGATGGTAGCATGTCTGCCTCACGTTCAAGAGGTCTCGAGTTCGAATCTCGGTCAGGGTGAGTTACCTGGATAAGGTTTTTTTCTAGATTTTCCCTTATCCTAAAAAGACGATGGTCCGATAACTCTAAGCTTCACGCACCCTGGGCTCATTTGAGCATTTCAACCATTCCATTCATATCGTCCGATATGACTGTTGGAGGACGTGATTTATAAATAAAAGAAAAGAACCATTAGAACGTGTCTTTAGAACAATAGTTGTGCACTTTTTCGTTAAAAATGTAATTACACTGCTGAACAATGCTTACTGAGCTTCTTTAATTTTCGTAGTTTGGTGTGAAAAGTTTGCCCCACAATTTTTTAACTGCTTCTTTTAAAACCTCTGACTCTGAACCGTTGTCGACAGACCTCGAGGTTGCGCGGCTGAGAAGGTCCTATGTTCCACTTACGGAACTACAGGAATTTATTTATTTATTTATTTATTCAGTCATTCATTCATTCATTCATTCATTCATTTAGTCATTCATATATTTAGTTCTACGTTTAATTGCTCAATTCTATATTGCGTAGAATCTATATTAAGAACGGAACGGGATGGCTCAGGCAGCTTGGTCTGTGGTCCGCGTGCGGGAGACCAGAGTTCGTTTCCCATGGTCGACCTAACTGACATATGGGTTTTGGGGGGGGATTTCCCGGGTCGCTAGGCGAATGCTGGGTAGGTTAATCTGCCTCTCCATTTCCTCTCCATTATCATCTCACATCTTCACTCATCTGGTGGTCTCTTTCAGGATAGAAGTGTCGACGGGTGTCTCGGCGGTACATGGCAGGATGAGAGTAAAGTTTTGTTCTTCGGTAGGACGGTCTCGGGTCTCCCAATAAATACCTGATAAATCTAAATGTCTAATGTTCCGAAATTAGTTCATGCCCATATCACCTCGATAATTATATGTGACGACAAAAATACAAAGTAACCATTAAGATTCCACGAATAATGGTAATTAAACCTGTTAAAAGCTTATGAATGAAAAATCTGGTGTGATAAAATCACATAAAAACTTTTATTTAAAATGCTTATGCTTCTATTTCCTGTTAATCAAGATAAACTTTGTAGAAATTGCTTGTAGATGCGATGGAAATAACAGAATACAGTGGGCTGAAACTGCTCTCTTCAAAGCTGGTGGCTTATGTGATAGTTTAGCATTTTATTTCTCTTTGTATGGCCAGGAGATAAAAGAATGTATAATGACATCCTGTTTGAAGAATATTGGAAAATTCAAACAAGTAACAATGAATAACTTGGAAATGGTCCACTCCACAACAATAAATAAAGTGCATATGACATAAGTTGTATGTACTGACCCGACCTACATATATTTTGTGTGTAGTAACATTAACTCTTACGGTTTACCGATTATACAAATTCCAGGGCTTTAGAAGTCTTCCTAAAAAGTTCAAGACACGTATTTCATTTTGCATTAAAATACACTAAACATATGCAATCTTAATAAAAGTCTATAGTCATTTTTATAAAATTAACATTTTTAAAAGATTTTCATGTATAGAGAGAATTTGGAAGAGAGAATTTTCGCTTCATTTCGCATTTTTAAATACCAAATATTTATATGCACAAAGACATACATGAGCCTTTTCTAAAAACGCCATTTTAGTTTTAGGGGAACCTAAATCATGCATTTCGGATGGACATTAATATAAGATTCCTGGGTGAAATGCAATACTTATCCTAATTGCTCCACGTAGTAGAGAAAATAAAAATCACTGAAACATTCTGGATGTTAATATATTTGAAAATATGTAGACATATTCTTCCATTCTTCTGACAAAAACATCGGATACTATGATGTTTAAAAAGAATGGAAGTTGACTGAATGTAATCACAATTATAAAACTACAGTGTTATTTAAACTGGTGCATGTAAACCTGAATTTATTCAATAATTCTAACTGGCATTTAATATAAAATAAATGTAAAATATGAGCTATAAAATAAATTTAAAACAAAAGATGTGTATGTATTTGCCTATAAAGCAAAAATGTAAACAAAAATGTTTATCGCTTTAAAATTGTGAAGTCAAGCCCCAGGAACAAAATTCAAAATATTTATATCTGTTTTCTTTCAGTAGAAGTTATCATTTGTGCTTTTTCTCCCTTATCTATCGTGAAACTAGGGCAACTACCCCATCCGGGAAGGTCAAATTTAAAATCTACAATGCGCGAGATATCTGTTTATGATATTTTAGCTTATTCTGAGAAGGCAAGTATTTAGTAAGAGTAGGTTCGCTTAAGAATTCATTTTATCCACTTCTTTCATCTATAAACCAATAAATTAGTTCAATTAAAGGATGACGAAAGTATGTGTTAGTTTTTAAGCGTGAGCCTTGCTATATAGCTATGTAATCTAAAATAAAAAGTACCTTTAAATACTACCGTTCAATGCATGAATAATTAGAAGGAATTGCATTTTTTTTACTTGCATTCATACCCCACCTTTGACCGCAGTGGTCATATCGGCGGTCGTTCTCCTTTGGAACATATCGAAGTTGTTAACTCGTAATCGTTGGGTTTTGATAATTAGATCACGCACACATTCGCGCTCTCATTCATACTTCCAGACGGGGAAGATGAGGAATTATCTTTATCGGAGAAAAATCTCCACCACCACCGCCGGGAATCGAACGCGGGACCCCAAACACGGTATGCAGAGAATTGGAATTGTTTAAAAGCGAAGTTCCCTTCACCGTAAAGTAAACTGATGCAGAATTCTGTAACTTACAGCACGTTTGCATATATTCAGACAGGTTAAGGAAAGACTAACAATAGCTGAAGTTGTGGATATTTTAGACCAAATTTCAATGTACTCTCTACAACTACCGCCTTAAGATATTCTTTATTATGGGCTTGCATCGTTTGAAACGCAGGTGAATGATATTTTAATGCAAATAAATCCTCAGAACATCTAGGTCGCTATTCATAGCTATACCACAAGAACGTTTTGTAATTTATATGGAAATACTCACTTATGCTTAAAGTCCGCGATTCAATTTCCCTGGAGGGGGGGGGTTCTTTTGTTATCTAGAATCATTCCCTATACTTTTTAGATTCTGGAAGTACGAATTTGGGAGAGAATATGGGTGATTCAGTGTAAAAAGTTCGCCTTAAAATTAACGTTAAAAGAAAAGCCTATATTTCTGAGAGTAAAATAACATCAGTAAATTGTTTCTCAACTCGCTCATATGAACATGTATTAAAGGTATCAAGCTAAGACAACTGCAATAATTGTCGAAGGTCGTTTATGAATTAAATTATGTAACGTGTGCTTCCTTATACAATATTTAGCATAAGACAACAAACTTATGTGCATCGAGCAATTTAACTTCACGAAAACTGAATACAACTGTCCCATTCACAGCTTCAAATGTTTTTGCACTCTTCTGTGTCCAGAGAAAATTTTATTTTTATTCCTTTCCCATGCTCGGTAGTATTCCCTATTTGAACTTTCCATCAGAAGCATCGCAGAATTAATATAAACTTGATTTTATATCAACAAATATGTTTGTGGTAGAGGTTCGTTTCTTGTATGCTTGTATGAAAAGTAAACATGAATCCCATCAAACAACGTTTTCATTATATAGTAAAAGTCAAAGTAATAGCAAACAAGCAGTTAAATGGTCTGCAAATGGCCGGTATGTTGTTTTATAATCACATTTACAAGTATAAACATGAAAACGCAATGCAAAGCTATTGGCACTGTCTTGTAGCTTTCACTCGCGGTTGCATTTGTGGCATCTCGTACCAACATTCCGACAGCAGATGCTGACCTTTACCACACCAAATGCAAAGCTATCATGTCTGGCTAGTGCGCTTTGCCACAGATAACAGAACGTTGTAGGATTCTAATTAAAGCAGTGATTTATCTAGAGTGGTCTTCTCAAATATAACACTATTTCCTACTAGTTTTCTATATTTCTCGATTATTAGCTAGAGTAATTATGGGAAATTGCAGATTTTTTTTTTTACGACCGGAGATAAATGTTTCTAGATGGCACAAAAGAGAGAGAAAGATCATATTTTCTCCCCAGGGATAACTTCTCTCCCTAAAGAAGATAATTATTATCTACAATATGACAAAAAAAAACATCAACTTTCTCACTTGTTAAAATTAACTGTGAGAGTAAAATGGGTACAATTACGTTGAGCAACATTCACCATCTACGCCTAAAACCAATGTAACCTACATGCCAAAACATTTAATTATTATTACCAAAAAGTGCACAGTTCCACTTCCATATAATATAGGACAATCTAAACTTAATGAATAATTCACTTAAAAAATACAGGCCATCACATGCACTGTCAGCAAGATTCTATCAGCATCATTCCATGATGTTTTGAATTTTTACATTTTACTGAATTCCTCTTTAACAATGCAACAATTTTTCCATATAACTGCTATCAGTTACCATTAAACAAAATATTAACATAGGATTTTGTGCTGAAACCGTAAAAGACGTGCTACTTCGCTCTTTCTTGAAATATACAGATACAATCCTTTGAAACGAGTAAAGTTCCTTCGCATAATTTTCTGGACGTTTTCGTTGAAAAACAACTAACTGCCTATTACCAGCACACTTAGATATTTTGGTTTCTCAAAATTAGCCATTTTATATTCACCTTTACAACGTAATGTAAACTATGCAATCAATATAAAAACAACATTGCTGGCCATATCCATTTAATCATTCCAAAATCCTTTATACCTTGTAAGTAATTTCAAAGCACTTCAAGGAGATAATTTCAGAGAAATTTAATAAAGATCCGATAATTTAGCTCAGGCCATGTAAAAAGTAGTACATAAACTAAGGAATCAAAACGCTTTTCTCGTCAGTAGTTCTGAGGCCTCGAATAAGTCAACACAGTTCCAGCTTGTAGTGACTAAAAGCCTTGTTTCAAAAAATTTGAATACGTGAGCTCCCGAGCTTTCAAACAATTTAAGAAGTAAGGTAAACACAGTAAAGGGAAAGCACGAAGTTGTTTGTCACCAACAGAAGCTCTTGTTACAGGTGGCAGTTCTAAGTTTATCTGGCTATTTTTCATAAGAAAAATGCGAAGTTGCATCTGAAGAACGTTTTTAGGCATGTAATGTAACGCGATATATTTTGCGTAAAATAAATAATTTGATACTACAAAATAAATGAGCAATCAATTGCCCATGCTATGGATTGAGGAAAGACTTAATCCATTTTTTGAGGCAGACTGCTCTTTGCCTTTCCTGCCTGCGGAAATGAGAGTTATAATGCTGTTTCTTGCGTTATTCAGTTTATGAATAAGTAGGTAAATAAATACGAATTTAACGCTGCGTGCTGCGTGCGAAGTTACAATGGTCAGGACTCAGCTTCCATGGAGCGGTCCTTTTGTGGCCCGGCGCATGTATAAGTGACTGCAGTGACCTCGATATTTTTACGATACGCTTCCTAGCGGCGATTGACGCCCTCCAGGATACGTTTTTCGGCTATAGAAGTGTCACTTTCTACCTTCTGACTGCGCTTAAAGATGTTTGTACTTTTTGCATCTTAAAAGTGAAAACTTATGCAGACATTGGTGTTCGTGTAAATATTCTTATTATTGCACTGTTCTTGTCTTGTTATTAGGCCTTCTGAAATACTTGCCGAAAGATTCACATTTATTAAAAAATATTTGTGTACGATATACACGTGAAAACTAAATCATGTAAACAGATGTGTAGACAATACAATGTCCGAATACATTTCCTGGTATTCCAACTGCAAATAGAGATATTGTCAGATGTCAGATTAGGACAACAGGATTAATAAATCTAAGAAACGAGAAGAATATATTCTAACGAGTGATTTTACGAAATTGGTACATCATCCGAATGTTCTCTAAAGAAGTCTCTAAGACATGTTACACTGTGTTCTCGGGAGTTGTATAACGCGCGGGTTGAGAACGGAAAACTGTTCTATGTAGTGAACAGTGTACTGGCCAATTATCCGTGACTCTGTAGGACATTAACAAATTTATATCTAGCCATTTGTTATCTTCTTTGGAACCATAACATCATTTAGTATTAATTAATATAATTATTATCTTGCAACGTGTTGGTTGATTATCGCTGTTGCAACTGATGGTCGCAAAGCGCGCTAAGCAGCATGAAGACTCGTTTCACTTCCATCTGCCCATGGAAATGTAATAGAAAATCATTAGTAAGAGTTGGGCTTCGGCAAGCGTATTGTACCATAGACTCTTCATTTTCCGCATTTAGGCAAACATTGGAAAGATGCAACTTTAAAAATTTAAAATTAGATAGCGATAAATGACAGGATTGCTATATATAGTAACTAGAATTTCTGCTCAGTTCTTCAGATTATAACAACTTCCCGAGAAGGTCATCTCATTTTGGATGCATTTTTAGAAGTATATCTCAAGAACTTTCCTTAAATAGAGCCTTCGTTTGCACCAATGACTGTTCCAACGGAAATTTCCTTAGCACTAAGAAAGCAACTTGTTTGCCGGTGGAATGGAATATTCATAACCATTTAAATTCAAGCGCATAAATTCTCATACACATTATAACTATAGAGACAACAAACTTTTGTCATGAATGAGAAAACAAAGTTTTGCCGCCTCACAACTCTCCCACCTTTAAGGAAATTTTTGTATTATTACTCGTTAATCGCTGATGAACGTATAAAATAAACTACGTTTCACCCTTTAAAACGGTCAATAGAGGCATTATTAAAACTACCAAATATTCAAATTCACAAATTAACCCTACCTGTAGTTGTAATTCCTAAACTAGAATTATTTTGTGGGGTTGTAATATTAGACATTAGTGACATTTCAAACCAAGTTTTGCGAATTCACGAAATCCTTTACAAGCTTTCTTAGAGATTTATTTGGTCTTAGTTCCAACCTACCTTCGATGTTATCACTTTTCCTTTTAAGAACACCAGTAATTAATTTCAATTCCTTTTCAAGAACGAATTCCGTTTTCCTAAATATATTCGCAAGATTATCAACCTGTTTCCGTTAGCCGTACAAACGGAGGTAATCTATTACTCGCCGTCTCATTACTTTAAGAGAGTTTGTTGTCTCATGAGTCGTACATGAATTTTCTGGATGCTAGCAACACTAACGTTTTGACATTACAACATTCAGAAACACTGTAACACGCATTCTCACAACGTATTAACTTATTTATAGCACATATTTCACGTCAGCTGATTAACCAGAACACGGAGTAGAGGAAAGGTGGCGTTACAAACAACGCAGTGCAGAGCAGACAATTTCCTTTAATACAGCCATGCGTCGAAACAAAATTTCTGTATTTGTTATTTATACAAATTATCACTTAATTGGGTCACTTGTTAAAGTATAATCGTATTCTGGTAGGGAAAGAGCTCAACAAACAGTTGGATTATTTCTGCTGCTTTCCTAGTTCGTTGTTGCAATATTCTGATTGTTGAGTTGTATACATTGCAAATAATTTTCTGCGTCTTTTCAAAGAAATAAAGGATGTTCAATTCATATTTTAGCGGAAATTTGGCTTCTGGTGAGACTGCTGTCCCCCCTATCGATGCACTTACTGCCCTGACCACCTGTTAAATGTTTTGTAAGTGCTTATGTCTAGTAAAAGAAAAAGAGAAAGCTTACGATCTGGGCAAATAACATTAAAAAAGCCTTAACCACTGGCGTGACAGCTTTAAGAGGGCCGAGGCCTACCAACCGGACTGCCGGCCTCACACCCACTTACGCACGGCAGAGGTGAGCGATCATCCAACCGATGTGGTCTGCATCTCGGTACCCGCCAGCCAGAACGTTGGTTTTCGTAACCGGGCCACTTACCTATCGTAAGCTCCTCAATTTCTTCATGATGCTGAGTGGGCACCAGTCCTATACCCGGGACCGAAAATCCGCAGCCCATGGGTGGGATCGAACCCGGGCTGCATTCCGTGACAAGGGACCAAGGCATGCTGCCTTAGCCCGCTATGCCACGGCGCAGGACAGGCTATAGTGCTATATAAATGCAATACAGTTTGTCAGCACTGCTACATTTCTGTAATGATTGTAAGTCTGGTTCTGATATGTGCAATCAATCAAGAAAACACGGTATAGAAAACTCTTGAGATATGTTAGAATGAGAGAAAAACACATTCCTCTCTCCAATGGCAGCGAAAAAATGACATTTTACAATTATTTACTACACAATGTTTCTATTCATTAAAAATTAGATTGTGGTGTGTTTATTCATTCATACCCTGTTTACACATTAATGTCAACACAATTCCAGCTATCAGCCGTATTTGTCCAACGAAGTTTTGGAGCCGAGCCAGTGACAGTGATAGTGACTAAAACGCCTTGTTTTGATAAATCTTAATAAGTGTCCTCCTGGTTTTCGAATAAAGTGAAAACTAAGATGAATAGTACCGAGAAAAGTTGAAGGTTGACTGGCACCATCAGAAACTCATGATACAAATGCTAATTCTAAGTTAATCTGGTTAGAGAAAGCAAGGTATTCACCACAACGGAATGCAAATTAACATCTAAATAACTGAGAATATGTTCTTATAAGCAAATGTAAGAAAGAAAGGTATAAAGGAGAGTAAATTCTTTGGGCAGCACTCTTATGTTTGACTTGTATTTAACATAGTTCTGCGTGATTTAATCGATTAACCGAAATCATTATCGATTAATTTTTTATTTTAGATTAAATATTAAAAATTTTAATCGAATAATCGAGTCAAAATTAATCGATTACAATAAATATTACTAGGAATATTGTACTAGGTATTGAGAAATCAAAATATGACAATGTGAGGTGCTCTGCTCATACTTTAAAATTAAGTATCAATAAGGTGATTAAAAGTGCTTCTATAGATATCCTCCTTAGTACATGCAGAAAAGTAGTGGGCCACTTTAAATACAGTCCGTACATAGAAAACGAACTGTCTAAAGAGTTGAATGATCTTAATATTCCACAGATAAAATTAAAAACAAGAAGTAGTTACCCGATGGAACAGTACTTGTATTATGTTTGAAAGCCTCCTCAAAGCTAAGACAGCAGTTATTGATATATTACATACCCAACCTTCAAATATTATTCCATTAACTGAAATTGAATGGGAAATTACACAAAAAATGTTTGAACGCCTGAAACCTTGCCTGGATATTTGTGATTTTCTTGGGGGAAGTAAATAAGTCACAGCAAGTGTTTTGCTACCTGCAATAACTTATCTAAGGTTAAGTCTCAAAGTCGCTGATTCAGACCCTGTGTATGTGATCAGGTTCAAAACTACTCTTGTGGAAGATTTAACAGACAGAATTAATAACTGGCCTAAATTAGAAATGTACGAAGAAGTTGCAGCTCTCGATCCGAGATTCAAATCCTTGAAATGTTTTCCAAGAGGCACAAGAGAATTATCATGGAAAAGACTTTCAAAAATTCTGTTGTAAGCGTGAAATTTATGGCAGAAGCAAATTTGAAGAAGAGAAAACTGATATTTATTGACAATGAGGATGTCGAGGAAACCGCCCCATTAACATTACTTGCTACATAAATTGACGTCTACAAGTCTTTGAGTAAACTGGATGAGGACTTCGCATATCCTCTTCAGTGGTGGAAGACATTCTATTCAGCTGCCAATTCTTTCAACCATAGCGAAGAAATTACTTTGTGTACCAGTACATCGGTTTCCTGTGAACCCGTGTTCAGTGATACAGGAAATATTGTCAGCAAAGGAAGAGCAGCACTGAATTCAAAGCATGTGAATGCACTTACATGTTTAAAATAATGGATAAAACAACAGTGACTAGCTGAGTATTCATGTAAACTATTATTTGCATGCCAGTCTCACAAATCTTAGCAGATATTGATATAATACCTTACTAAGTAATTACTTACAAAAATATTGTAGATCTAATTCAGTACATATATAAAGCATGTGCACTTGATGCAAACACAAATTTTTAATCTAAATATTTAAAAGTTTCATAAATAATTACATATACAGAGTATTAAAGTACTTTATATAATCCTTACACCTAATTTTCAAACGGATATCTCGATTATTCGATAGATTAATCGATTAAAGTAACATGGTTATTCGATTAAAGTAACATGGTTAATCGATTAAAATTTTGATCAATCTACAGCACTAATTTAAATTAATCTAATCGATATTTCGATATCTATGCAATATTATTTAGTTTTTAAACTAAAACTGTTTTTGTTTACAAGACCAATGTTTTATTTTAAATTATTAAAACCTAATATATTCTTTTCAAAGCGGAAGCATTTATTAATAACATTATTAAGATTAAAATGTATTGTTTTAATGTGAAGTGGTATGGTACCCAGTAAGTTTCAGTAGAACATAATGGGCGCAAAAGCGTAACTGTATACAAAATTAAACTAAAAAGATTATCGTATATTTAAATAATGCAATATTTACATTCTAAGGAGATTATCCACGTTTGCTATTTTATTTACTCTCAACCACTGTCATTATCAGCAATGACCTTGTAATACCTAATACGTAATTCACGTTGGCACTGTCATGACGGTGTTCCTCAGACGTATTACGGAGGTGCTGCATGAGGTTGACACTTCTGTATAACAGACGGTTTCCTAACACATTTTTGCCCGATTTCACCAACAGATGTTAAAGTCGACGTTAACAAATGTAACGTAACAAATGTCACAGCGCTAAAACTAATGTTAAATTTCTTGCATTTCACCAACCTGTTTTCTTAAAATGTTAACAACCCTGTGTTAACGCCAAGAAACTTGTAAATATCACAGCTATAGAAGGCTATGGATGATTTTCTGAACGTACTCCGATGCGTTTTTGATTTCATTTTCATCTGCACAAATGACGGATGAACAAAATCATAAATAAAGCCGCGAGACAAATTTCTCATCGACGGAGAAAGAATTGTTATTTGAAATGGTGACGAAGTGTAAGGATATCGTGGAAAATAAGAGGACGGATGCAGTGAATGTAAAAGAGAAAGATGTCGCGGGCATAATATTGCAAACGAATTTAATTCAAATGCATGTGTCACTACTACAAGCACTAAAACTTGTCAGTGTTACGTAAATTTAAAACGAGGTGCGAAGAACAAGTGGCTTAAATGTTTCAAGACGGGAGGTGAACAATGTATTGTCCACATAATTCAGCGAATTATAAAATCGCAAAATTATTAATACTTGAAGCAAAGGCGAGATCGGCATATTCCTTTCGATGTATATTCTAACTCATTATTACGTAAATTTAAAACGAGGTGCGAAGAAGGTCAAGTGACTGGAACGTTTCAAGACGGGAGGTGGACAGTGTATTATCCACATAATTTGAACGTTTCAAGACGGCAGGTGGACAATGTATATCCGCATAATTCAGTGAATTATAAAATCGCAAAATTATTAATACTTGAAGCAAAGGCGAGATCGGCATATTCCTTTCGATGTATATTCTAACTCAGTATTGCGTAAATTTAAAACGAGGTGCGAAGAAGGTCAAGTGACTGGAACGTTTCAAGACGGCAGGTGGACAGTGTATTATCCACATAATTTGAACGTTTCAAGACGGCAGGTGGACAATGTATATCCGCATAATTCAGTGAATTATAAAATCGCAAGGTTATTGATACTTGAAGCAAAGGCGAGATCACCATATTCCTTTCGATTCATGTTCTAACCTCTCTTGTACTTCCGCAGCAATCTTCATAGCAACATGTTTCGACAGTCTATACCTCCGTAAAACAGTTTTCTTCGGATAGTTCCTCAAAATCGTTTCTCCTCATAGGCCGTACTCTGTTATGAATGCCATTTAGACGGTCTAAATATAGGAAATCGACATCAACAGCTGAGTTCATGCTATTTACAATTGTTAATGACTTAACATTAGAAATTCGGCGTGTTAGTTTAACATGAGATTTAACACGAGTGTTACGCTAACCCCTGTTGGTGAAATGCAATTTTTGTTTTAACTATTGCTAAACTCGTGTTAAGTCTTAACATTTGTTGGTGAAATCGGGCATTGTTGTTTTAAATAGTATTGCTAGTTCTAATAATGTAATGACTGTGTATTCTTAAAAGGAAATATCTACTCGTTGCTAGCAGAAATTCGTAATGGGTGATATTTTTGCTTCTTTTTAATCCATCAAAATGTCAAATACTTTTATTCATCATTAGAAACGCTGATATCCCTTAATGTGTCGTATTCTCTTGACAAAAAAGCAACGATACCACATTTCTGAAACAAAAATGAAATGAAATCCTGGTAATTATATGACTAAAACATGCCTTTGTGTTCCTCCTGAATGCTGGGAAAGAGAGCTTCATTCATTCTCATTTCCATGATATTTTATCTGAACAAGTAAACCAGTAATTCAGTACGAAGCAACGATATAGTCTAATGGTGGAGAGTGCTACAAAAATTTACCAATATATGTTAGACCGAAAATCACTATAAACAGTTCGTTCTTCATTAGCTGATGAATACTGCACTCGGCCTTAATGAGGAGTTAAAAAGGTTTAAATGGTGCTGCAAAGAGTGGCAATGAATTAATTTAATGTTCAAACCACAAGAGAAGGCAATTGATAGGATGACCAAATTTATAAAATGAAATCCAAGACTTTTCCAAGGTTACCATGTCCCCTGCGCCTATATTTGTTTGTACGATAAAATCTGATCGCGCTACCATCCGTTTTCGTTATTATATCATTGATTCAAAGGCTTCTTAATTAGGAATATAATGTTCAAGGCTCTTGGGAGGGAGAGGATGGCTGGTGATGTGATAATTTGTTGCTCACCTCTCTGATGATCTTGAAGTCGGGTTCTAGATGTTACTCGGCCACCCTCGCCCCTGTACTGCATGAAAACTTACCTCCGGGCGTGGTCTCGGTGGATAAGAAGAAATTATATGATTTCTTAACGATAAAATAACTGATCCACATTCAATTACTTCCCTTGGAAAAACGATGTTTTAATGCCTGTAAAACATTTCTTTTCATCGATGCAACTCAAATAGTAGTAAAGTAGTACTTTTACAAATAATGCTTGATGCATTAGACATCTAGTTTTCATTTATGCACAAGCGCCAACCCTGCATGCTAAATGCATAATAAAAATAATCTCTGCAAGATTTCAGAGAGACTAAAATACGTCTGTACTCGTCGAAGGTCACAAGCAGAAGAACACTTTATTGGATAGTTTCCTTCTATCTCGTTTATGTTGCTATGCTGATTTAAAATTTGTTGAATTATTTTTACCTCAATTTCTTTTACAAAGTTTTCATTTAATTACAATTAAATATTATTTGAATTTAAATAATTTTTATGAGAATTAACATTGGTTTCGTTTATATTTAAATAATCATTTCGATTTACCTTCCTTTCCAATATCATTACGTCACATTTTAATCTCGTCTCCTTTTCATAATAATCCCAAATTAATTTCCAAATTTAAATATAAAATAACCATTTCACTCTATGTTGTTTTTTTTACATGTAAACGAGCACCATTTGTAATGCTAATGTAACTATTGGAAATTGTACATTCCACTTCAACATAAAAACCTCGTAATGAAATATAATTATGTTTATATGGGTATTGTTCATTATTCAATCTCATATTCTTCCTCAAGTAATTCACTTCCAAAGACACAACTCCTTATAAATAACCTGCACAACGAAAGAAAAAAGAAAAGATATATGATGGCGCATGAAAATAAGTTGCAAATAAATCCAAACATTTTCGGCAATTGAAGATCAGAAAATGCGGACGTATTTTGTAGTAATACTTATATTGGAAATTCTGACTCCAAGACAAGATACAAGGGTCTTGGTTTCGAGCATTTAAAAAATGGTAAGAAACCGGTACCATAGACAAAAATATGCCTCCAAAGATTTTTCCGGGAGCGCCAAAACGAAAAGTAAAATCACCAATTTCCGCTAAATTTTTTATCCTAGTTTAGTTTTTCTTTTTTTCATTTAGCTGAGAGTACCTTCCATCATTCAGAACCATATAGCCGTCAGGATGTCACGCTTCTGGCTTGTTTTATTGTTTATAATTAGTTAACCTCCTTTACCAGGTAGATTCTACCGGATGGTGAGTGAACAAAACGGTTGAACGATGAGCAAATGTGTCCGGAGTCACTAGAGCTTCTGTGTCACCAGATGTTCCTCTCCTTAGAGATAAAGGATATCCAGAACTTTCACGCAAATCTAAATGTTTGCAACTGTAACGTGAGGCAAGTACGCTACCACCACGTCACAGAGGTGGACTTAGAATATATTAATCATAGAGGAAAATCGCCCGTAAGTGCTGAGGTATGGGCTTAAGTGTACATCAGCTTATATCAGCGGCCGTTCTCCTTTGGAACATAACGCAGGTGTTAACTTGTATTCATCATTAAATCACGCATACATTCGCATTTATACTTCCAGACTCTGTGGAAGATGAGCAATTATCTTGGTCGGTGAAAAGTTCCCACGTCTACCGCCGGGAATCGAACCCGGGACCCGGGGCCCCTTGCACGGCAGGCAGGTGTTCTACGGACTGAGCTACGGAACCAGCCATGTGTAGCTTTATGCTCACAGAAGCTAACACTCAAGAGATCCAATGAATCACGTAAACATGCTGTTTGTTGTCTACACGTGATAACATACAGTACTATCTGCCTGTGGTAATCCAACTAACACTGAGCTTTGCACAGTCTTGTACTGTAATATCTGTAGGTGCAAAATTCGCAACAGTGTTGCGTCACAGTGTGTATCTGTCACCTCTTTGTGTGCAAACGCTGTAATTGTGTGTTAGTCAAAGCAAGCAAAAGCTATGACACGCTTCATGCCGTGTAGATTTTACATTAGAATACAGTACAACCTGTCTACAACGAAAATAGTTTTGCGATGAACGACAAAATATTGTGACTATAGCTAATGCAAAATCTTCCTTATCGACTACATTCTTTTAATAAAATAAACATAACTACCAACGTTTAAATTCATCCAGAGAGCAGCGTAAATTAAGGTTGTTCAAAATAAATTATTTTTATATCATTATCATCTTAAGTACTATCAACGATAAGCAGATGATAGTTGCAGGTATAAAATTAAAGGCTGAACTATCAAATACTTGGAAAAATCAGTTTTGCCCACATAATTTGCTGAATCGTTATAAATTATACATCTTTTACCTCTTATGCAGTTATTATATCTGACTTAAAGTATAAAAAGAAATCATGAAGTATCCTATTCCAATAAAATGTAACCTACTTAATCCTTGTGATTCTCGATTTTGGATTTGGATAAATACTGTATAGAAATGACTTGGAACTTTCATTCTATATAGCAAAGTTAAAAAAAAAAATAGTGGAGAATCGTTTATAACAGTTATATTGGAGGAGCGAAAGAAAATTTCTGCAATAGGACAAGAGGGATAAGAGAACATTTCTCTCTATGTATATGTGTAATTACAAAACTACTCAAAAGTATTTTCATAATTCTTTCATTTTTATAAATATTTTTATTATATAACTACAGATTTTGTTTCCAACATTTTGAAAGTTGGGGGGTCCAGGGTTTCTTTTTCATATTCACGTCATCAAATGTCAATCACTTTTCGTTGCAACTGAATATCAAAAGCTACTTGTATTGCAAATCTGACAGCGTTTTAAAAATTATGAGCACAAAGGAATAATAAAAGACTTCAGTTATAATTTGTATTACATAGTATTAAAATATACTGCAGTGAAATATAGGTAAAGTTTTGGAAAAAAAAAAAAGCATTGAAACGATTATTTTTAAAGGTATAGTGGTATGACTTTTTAAACTAGTTAAAAATTGTGATTGAAGGGCTAAATGCTTGATCAGCAAAAGTCGCCGAAATGAAAGGAGAAAAACCCTTGGTACTTGGCACTCTGAAAGTACTCTTCTTTTAATGGCAGACACCGCCGTCTAGCTGAGAGGCGGGCGTATCCTGCCTTCGGGAAATCTCAGCATGACCTAGAAACAGAAGATGCCCAAGCACTCACTCACAGCGACAACTGCGTCATATTTATCACAAATGTGAACGGCGCATTCCTAATTGCCAAGACTCCTCATATAAACCAAAGGAAAACTAATGTAAACGTTTCCCACGCCTTGCTAATTTTACAAAGGTCAAAATAAAAAAAAAAAAAATAAAAAAGAGAGAGAGAGAGATAAAAACTCAGCATCTTTACGCCGGAGTGCACATAGCTGGTGTTTGTAAACCATAGCCAACAACATGTAAACAGATGAGACTGTTGGCTTGATGCTCATACTGAATGGACTTATAGGCAAACTGCAATTTTTAGTGATCAACAGCATAGCTATTATTATTATTATTATTATTATTATTATTATTATTATTATTATTATTATTATTATTATTATTATTATTATTATTATTATTATTATTATTATTATTATTATTATTATTATTATTATTATTATTATTATTATTATTATTATTATTATTATTATTATTATTATTATTATTATTATTATTATTATTATTATTATTATTATTATTATTATTATTATTATTATTATTATTATTATTATTATTATTATTATTATTATTATTATTATTATTATTATTATTATTATTATTATTATTATTATTATTATTATTATTATTATTATTATTATTATTATTATTATTATTATTATTATTATTATTATTATTATTATTATTATTATTATTATTGTTATTATTATTATTATTATTATTATTATCATCATCATCATCATCATCATCATCATCATCATCATCATCATTATTATTATTATTATTATTATTATTATTATTATTATTATTATTATTATTATTATTATTATTATTATTATTATTATTATTATTATTATTATTATTATTATTATTATTATTATTATTATTATTTGCTTAACGTTGATAACTTTAATTTCATATTTCTTGCATTAGGTGTGTCCCCCAAGTCTCGTTTATTTTTAGTTTGTGCCATAAAAATTGTACGCAATTCGGACGTATAAATTTTAGTATGCTTCATCGTTTATAGTAATCTAAATATTGGTTTTAAGTACGTTAATGGATGAAAATGTTTTTAATTCATTGCTTAATCTTATCATTTCATTTCTGAAATTTGTACACTGTACCTAACCTTTCTGGTGTTAATGTATTCACTGCACTGTGCATTCAATAGAATGTCTTCAGGAATAAATGCTCTTCCCTATTTCGTACGCATATGAATTTACACCTATGAAATCATCATAGTCGCATCTACAACTAAATCCTTAGGTTTAATTAAAACAATTTCTCTAATTTACCTTTCAGTAGTGGATAAACTAGTATTGTGTAATATTTTCCACTCAATATATAACATCTTCATCTTTAACTTCCTTAGTTGTACTACTATCATGGAGTTAGGGGATTCTTGTTCCTCTATCACTTTTAAGGTTGGGTCTGAGGAATCGAAGCTTTGGATCCAATAAAGAACCAGGATAGGTGATCAGCCCAAAGGCTGGTGTGAAAGTGAAGAAAGTGGATATATGAGGGCGACATGAATGATGGGAAAGATGATGATGGAGCGATGGAGGGAAACCAGAGGACCCGGAGAAAATCCGTCCCTGTGCCTAGGATCGAACCCAGGCCGTCTTGGTGAGAGCCAGGTGGTCTCTCCACTCAGCCATGACGCGGAATATAAAATTATAAATTACTAAAATAATTACCTTTGCTTTCCGAAAGCTCATTATAGTCAATTTACGAGTAGGACTCGTAGTATACGATACAATTCATGTCATTTTTCCAACTCAGAGGAACATGCGATATAACCTGAACCAAAAAGAAGCATTCTGTGTGTCTGTGCGTGAACACAGAAAAGAAAAAATTTGTTAAATACCAAACTTAATATTAAAGCACCTTCCTAAGATGCGAGATGAAGATTTTTCAGATATATCCCCCACCTAAAACTACCCTTTATAGGGAAGATCCTTAGACGGTTTATATGTTATTATAAAATTGTGCTGGGTAAATTTGAGTTTTGCATTAGTATCTTGTATTAAAAACTATTTTCATAACAGTTTAAAAGTATATTTTCGCGGCAACGGGCATAAAAGTTTCGGCGCAAATAGATAACAGATGGCGAATAGTGTTTCACGGTAATAAAGAGATTGCATAAGCAGTTAACGATAGTGTGGCTAGTGTACACAAAAAGCCGGCAAATAAAGATAGATGAGGTAGCAGACTTGCCGGCACAGATAGGATTTCACGTTTAAAAAGTTCTAATGATATCTTGATTGACAGAGAAAAGTTGTTTTCTTATTTGTACGAGAAACCTCTCGAATTTATGAATGAGATATATAAGAGATTGTGACACGCTAGCGGACAGTTGTAAAACAGGCGAGCAGTAAACAGCGGTGAAGTGTTGTTGTAACGAGAGCTGTTTGTTATTGTCATCGACCTTGGTGTTGTAAATTGTGATATGTGATGTAATTCTGCTGCTACGAAGTGTGTTTCTACGCAAATAAAGAACATTTCGAATTTCGCAAATTGGACTTTTAATTCTACGAACCCACAAAGTCACAATATATTGAATTTTCGTAGAATTTGCTCAGGAGTCGTTTTCATTCTCTATGGCTTTTGCATACAATCTTAAGAAATAGTTGATTTACTACAGAAATGTAGATGTTAAAACACACAATTTATGTCAGATACTTTTTTGTGGAGTGAACCATTCCCGAGATGTTCCCTGTTATCTGAAATGTTTTGTACTTTTAGTTAGTGCAAGTCATTCATTTTAAAATTCCTATAACATGAAAATGGAATAGAATGTCACATTAATCATATGGTGACCAGTTCTTAGAACATTGGACTATTATTTAAAGCCTTCTGTATTCACCGGGTAACACTTTTAGGGATTTCCAATGTAGCAATAAATTTCCTCTCACACGAACAGTTTTTATTCAATTACGTAATTTTCTACTTTTATATCTCCCATACATCAATGTTAAGCGATCAATCCATACATGGAGAAATAAAAATGGTCGGTCAGTAGTAGTAATTTCGGTGTTAGCAGATTGCTATGATCAACCAGAATAGAGCTCTCTTTTAATTTCGTCTTCAAGTGTGGTTTAGATGTAAAAGGTCTTTCATCAGGAGTGTCCTATCTTTAAACTTAAATAAAACATTTTCTATAAATGATAGAGATTTATTTATGTTTTATTTTCGAACATAATTAATGTCATTACGTGTAGAAGATAGCATCAGTTAAGTGATCGCCGCGACTTAGTTGGATTGCATGTATACGGTTGACACTATTCAATGACAGAATAACGTAAATTAGGTCTAGCTTCACGAATAACGCGCGTGATGTTAATTCATAAGGCTATTTATTGCTTCTGGCTTGTTGAAATAAACTCGAGATTTGAAATAACCCCACAAGAAGTAATCCAACGGCATTAAATCACATGATCTCGGGGGCCAGTTAACATCACCACCACGGGAAATGATGAAACCTCTGAACTTCTCCTTCATAGGATCGATTGTTTGGAGAGCAGTGTGACATGTGGCACCATCTAGCTACAAGCATATTTTTCTGAGGCCAAAAATAGTCCATTGATTATAGTCCCCTAGATTATGCACATCGTAAACTTTACGCAATACACGGAAGGTTTGGCAAAAAGATTATCCATACTGATAATATATTTTCACAATTTCCGCGCGTTGATGAATGCTGTAATGTTCGATGGCTATTTGTCAATAATAACATTAGAAAAATGACTGCTGTAACACAATAACAACGGCAACTCCACGTGTTAAAGATAGGACACTCTTGCTGAAAGACCTTGTTATAGTGCAGAATCAGCGATCATGGGTAAATAACAGCAAGACAATACTATGGATGTACAGTTCACAATGAAAACTACATCTGCAATAGAAAATACAACTTAGAACTGCGGATGGTTTCTTTTCCTAACTGCATTTCCGAAACTCCGACAATTGTTCGGTAGCTCGGTAGTTCTTTCCACCGAACGAATTCATATCGTGACCGACAGTACAGGTGTACTTGTATTTATGTCAGTCTGCAAATGGCGAGCTCCTCAAAGACGACAGTGTGTAAACAATTTCAACTCCTTTTGTTTCATTTCCGGCACATTCACTTTGAGATCAAAAAGGGAGAATAACCTTGTGCATGAAGACAGATAACATGGATCCAGAGTAAGCAGAAATCATTATTTTTTAAAATATCAATGATGTTGCGAGAACGAACTAACTACATCGGTGATTGTATATTTGTGTGGTAAAAAGTGAGTCATAACGAGTATTAAAAGTTTTGTATTGCATATCGAAACTTGAAATCAACGATCAATCCTATAGCACATGTACCCTGCATTGCTATACTTAACTGTAACTCTACAACCATCATTGACGTCATTGTTAACTGATTCTGCAAATTGCAGTGAAATTTTTGTTCCCACAAAAAAAGCCGAAACCAGAATTGTTTACCCAACGTGAAGTAATTGACCTCTTAGGAGACCTGGATTTCTCTATGGAATCCTCAGGAATATGAAATTCTGTTTAAATAAGTAAAAACTGGCATGTTCTGTTACAATATTTTCTTAGTATCGAATAAGAGAAAAGAGTTCCATAAGCACATCACTGAAGATAACCCTCTCGTTCATAGTAACAGTATTCAAGATGGAGTGTCAAAAGAACGAATGGACGTTATTTATTGATGGAACACCAAAAAATAATGTTAAAACTGTAATGCTACAGATTAACTACCAGTAGGATATTGTTACATCTTGAAGAAACCAACGGAAAACTTGAATTGGTAAGAACAGCAATTAACTATTCAGAGCACAAATTGGTAGTATGTGGTAAACTAAAAGTTACAGAATGCTTCTTGGACAACAGTCAAGTTGCATGAAATATCGTTGCTTCCTCTGTCAATGCGATACCGCAGGTGTACAATACATTGGGTCAGAAAGAAATGGTCAGTTAGAAAACAACAATGACCCCAGATAATAAGAATTATATAAGAGAGAAAATGAGATAAATAGTATACTTTTACCTCTTCATATAAAACATGGAATCATGAAATAATTCGAAAAAGTTTAGACAAATAAAAACAATGCCAGTATTTTCCTTCCTGTTTGATGCTAAACTGAAAGAAAGAATCCTTGTCATATCACAGATTAGAAATCTCATGAGAGGCGAAAACTTGTGAATTTGATGACCTGTGAGACAAGAATAACTTGGATAGAATTAAAGAATGTATGAAACGATTTCTTTGGAAACAGGAAGCTCCCAGATTCAAGAAATCGATAGATGTGTTGATGGATGACTATCAAGTTGAATTTCCTTCGTAGCCATTTCTTTTCCTGAAAACGTAGGAAAGTGTAACGAAGAAATGGATAATGGATAGAGAGGCGCTATCAGGGTATGTGAAATTCTGTGATGTTAGCTGATAATTTGCTGGTCTATGAAGATGGATCGTAACACATTAAGCAATCATGAGCACTACATTTCAGGCGGGAACGAAAGAGTTGGTCGTGAAATGTGAATCCTAAGGGTTTACCATATTTCGAAATCAGTTTATTAATTGAGAAATTAAACGTTTATATTAATTTCAATATTAGGTGTAGTTACCTTTCTGTGCTTAATTTCTCCAACTTCTTTATAGGTGATATTGTAGTTAAAGATGTACTTAAATTTAAATTATTAAAATTTATATTATTAAAATTATTAACACTGATTCCACATCAGTAAATAGGAGTCAAAAATACACTCGTACCATCCATCAGAATTAAATGCTTTGTCGAAAAATAAATTTGATAAACCATATTATCAGATTTATACCATTTAAATATACTGTCATGAGTGTATGCGTGATACAGGTGTCATCATGATTTCAGCGACTTTGCAACAGCGTAGTAGTAGTAGTAGTGGGGCTTAAGGGCACACAACAGCTGAGGTCATTAGCGCCCGTGCAACAGCGTATTTTGTATTTGACATGAGTATAAATTCTTTGAAAAACCACAGGGGAGATGTGGAGTGGAACACAATGTTATTATGCTTTAAAGTAGTCATATAATCTCCCTATTTTGGTAATTTTTTATTTTACTAAATATACATCATAAATACATCATATTGTGCTATTCTGAAGTAAAAACAAAATCGTAAAATATTTTATTATTTAGCTGAATATTGGCTTTCCAATTCCTTAGAAAATAATTTTTCATCACTTCCCCTTGTTAGGAACAATATCTGTAATGATCAAAACACATGTTATGAAACACGTGAAATTGCTACTTTAAGTTCGCCAATGGTGTCATAAACGTATCAAATTACCCCACACTAAAATCAAAGACGCCGAAGTGGAAAGAACCCAATGGGCTAAAATTTGTTAAACTACCTCAAGGCAGAATCAAAGAGGCTTAAAAGGAAAGGCAAAGAGCTTCTTTAATATACATTTGCAATTAGAGGCAATCCTGCACTGACGAAGGGGTTTGGAACGAGTGCTAGGTTTCCAGCCGAGGAACTGCCATTTGCAGTAGTGTATGTGATTAATGAGACATGCAACGAAATGTAATGTAAAAAAGGAATTTTGGGAAAGTTACCTTCCGGACCTAAGTGTAAGGTGCACCCTGGTTATGGGGAGTAAAAAAGAAACTAAAAAGAAAGAAAGAAAGAGCAAACGAATGAAAGAAAGCTTGGAAGAAACTTGATCATAGTGGATTGAAACTCATAGCTCCAGAATGTGTGCCTGTAACGTTACTTCGAAGCCATCTCGTTTTAGTCCTCTGTCCACAGCCCTCCTTTTCTACGTAGATGGAAATTTCTTGGCCCATTTATTTGATGGGGCCCACCCAGCATCATTAGGGCTTTAAAAAGCGTAAGAAAGGTAGCGATTTGTAGGTCAGGCACCGAACTTAACATCCAGCTAGGGGAAGTTAATGACGACCACATCTCCGTGCATCTAAGTTGTAATCATCTACCATTGTATTGCTTACTATTATGTGTTTCAAATGTGAAGGTGTTTGTCCTGGAGCGCTACTAGGTGAGCAACCAATGGGAGTCCTGCGGTGTTGTCGTATTGCATTCCCGCTAAGTGGTGTGTGCCGAAGGCCACCTAATCAATCTGTATGAAATACTATTCGCGCTAAGACAAAACTTCAGATTTTGCCAAAACTGAGCCATGTGGAAGGTAGAGAGTAATTTATCTAACATAACCATGAAAAACCTATATTTTTAACTCAAATAGTTTTTCTAATACAAATAAATAAACCACTATTACCTGTATTATAACAATAAATCGCGACGTATCTATCATTATTGGTTGGCATGTATGCGTGTACCTATATTTGTAATTACTCAGAACTAAAACGTAAATGTTTGACATGATGTGATAAAAGAATTACTTTGAATAATCCAATTCAAGCGAGAGGAAACAATTAATTTCCTGCTGGCCTGGCAGAACGTGTCTGGTCACATTATATCTTTGTTTATGAATGGTTCGTAATCTTTATTTACTCTAGAGAGTTCAAAGTGGCTGGTGTGTATATATGTCCATATACTTTTAATTACTCAGAACTGAAATTTAAACTACTGACATGACGAATAAAAGAATTACTGTGAATAAGTCAAGATGTTAAATTCGAGAAAGAGCAAACACTTCATTTCCTGTTAACCTGTGGAATGCTGTATGCTCGCTTATATTTATGAATGAATGCTGGATAAGAAGTGTTTATTTACTCTGGAGAGTTCAGATCAAACAGTAGAGTAAGAGTTAAATAGTGCAATGGCTTCTTGCGGTGAATTTAGTGGTGAGTTAAAAAGGCAGGTATTGCGTAGTCAGGCTCGAAGTATTATTTTTAAGGTGTACACGTTCTTAAAAAAATGAGTTATTGCAAAGAAACTAAAAATGAGTTATTGCAAAGAGTACTTGCGTTTAAAAACACGGAAAAAGTGCATCAGCTAGATCAACTTGCTGTTGAAACGGGACACGAGGTAAGACGCCTCCCACCTTACCACTGCCAATATAATTCAATTGAGTCGGTGTGGGCTCAAATAAAAAGGGGGATTGCAAACAGAAATAATACTTTTAAACTGACGGACGTTAAACGACCTGTTCACGAAGAAATTGACAAGGTAACGCAACAGGACTGGGAAAACTGCGTGAAGCATGCAGAAAACCTTAAAGAAGACGATTTTAAGAAAGAAATAGCACGTGATCTGATTTAGGAACCTGTAATCATAAATTTGCAAAACCCTGACGATGAAAACAGTGTCAATGACGAATTGTCTCATAACGGAAGTGATATTAACTGCGATATGGATGAGCCACTGGCAGTTCCATTGGGTTAGAAAAACAGGTAATTCATAAACTATAATTATAGTTATAGTATTTCAAAATATACTAATTTGCGAAAAAGCTTTTTCCAAATTTGATTTTGGTAACTGCATCATTTTAAAAGTTTGTAAAAATATAATTCGCTTACCCTTACGTCTGCGCCAAGCAGACCTGCATGTTGTATGAGTGTGTGTGTATCTCAGAGAGAGAGAGAGAGAGAGAGAGAGAGAGAGAGAGAGAGAGAGAGAGAGAGAGAGAGAGAGAGAGAGAGAAATATAAGAGGACTGGGGTAACAAGCTGTCAACACTGAGTGTGATATGGCATCTGATTAACTGGACTCCAGAACTCTACAGTTGGCCATAATATAAGTGTTCTTTGAGTATGGCGCCACAATATTGTTGACATTGAATAACGTCATCAATCAGAGGGGAGTGAGATGACAAGGCGATAGTGAAAATGTACAGATGTAGATATACAGTCTAGCTGGTAAATGTAACACTGAACAGTAGATGAAATTGTTTGTACCGTTGCACGTAAGCAACATAAAACATAACTTGAATTATCTTTATCTGTCTGCAAGTCGAGTGTTCGCCCACATATTCCAACCAGTCTAGTTCCTCTTTCAACCGAACGTAATTGTTCGTGCATAATTTTCACCAGTGTCATTTGAAGATTGTTACCCACAAGTTGGATGCATTCTATTTAATCTTACTATTTAATCTTACTCTGAGGACTCACTCATTGCTGACATAAGTGAGAGTCTGCAGATGTTCGTAAATGATACGTTAGCTTGTTTACCTGTTTCATGAAGTGTTGAGTTGATAAGACAGCCACTTAGTATATGCTTTCCGTTTCTGGGAGGTGTTACTGTGCTGTAATCTATATCAACGTAGTATGATAAGTAATTACAAATACATTCTTAATTATTATATATTCAATAATGTATAGAGACTTATTGAAAATTGCCCGCCTCGGTAACGTATATGGTAGTGTGTCTGCCTTACGTTTAAGAGGTCCCGAGTTGGAATCTCGGTCAGGGTGTGTTACCTGGCTAAGGTTTATCCGGGGTTTTCCCTTATCCTGAAAGACGAATGTCGGGTAACTCTAAGCTCCATGGACCCTGGGCCCATTTGAGCATCATTTCACCCATTCCATTCGTCGTCCGATATGACTTTAAAAAAAAAGGTTAAAGACGTAAATTAACAAACAAACAAAATATTGAACATTGTTTCATCTTTTCCGCATAAACCACAGTTATTTGGACAGGAATATGATAATATGACTTTAGATCCTTTATTTCAGATTGTTTTGGTTATTGTTTGGTTACTGCCAAGCTGAAAGCCATTGAAAATCGTTTGAAGAGCCCGTTCAAATATTTGCGTTAACTTTATATGCACCTACGAACAAAGACATTGCTAAAAATGTCAGTTCAACTTTAGATACATTTATACAGAATCACAATTAATCTTGTGTATAACCTTGGCAGTCCAGTAGCACTTTAAATAGTATCTAGTTGTAATGGAAAGAGTGGCTCTTGACAACAGATAGCGAAACAGCCAGAGCTCTTATCTAAAACGCCTTTTACGCAGTTTCCCGTGCAGTTTATTTAGTGATAACTCAGTTTGACCTCGTACGAAGAGGATGTGTTATCCGCTCCTATAGAAATTAAGGAAAGTTACGCAAGAGTTTAGACAAAGTCATTGGAAATTCTTCGGCAAGCGCTTAAATAAAAGCTCTGTGTTGTTAGAGACGGGCGACTCTATATGGGGAAGTTACAAATTGACAGTATGGCATCACAGGCAGCAAAACTGTAGACGAATATACCTCACGACTCCCCAATGAGGACATCATTGTTGTATATTGAAACGTCATTATTTCAGTTTAATTTCGTTGGAATTTGCGTTAGTTCCATTAAAGATATTAATGTCAATTTCATAATAAGAGTTAATTTAATCCACGGACAAAATTCGAATGAACTAGTTTGTACGTGTGCATTAATTTGTTCATTATCATTCTTTAATCTATACTTAGGTTTAATGAAAATGTAATACAAGTGTACAGATCAATTATAATTTTGCATTAGTATCTTTTATTAATATGTATGCAATACTGAAGCTTGTATATATCTAACTTAAATTGGTTATCGGATAATAAGTCTATTCAGCTGTTGTAAATGATTGAAACAAAGTACTCTAAAATGGATATGTCCATAATACATATTACGTTGCTTTTAAGCCTACTAGCGAACAACAAGATTCTATAATTAAGGGATGCAAAGCAAAAATGTGAAACTGATTTTAAACACTGCGCACACATATATATTCAAAATATTGATTTTACTAAGAATAAACGCTATTTCCACACTTTAAAGCCCAAGGGTTGTATTTCCTTGAAGTTTTCATCTGAAAACGTAGGTAGTTAAAAATATATTTTTTTGTTTTGGAAAAGGATTTCTGAAATACCAGCTTAATTACTGCAATAGTGTTCCTGACTAACACTTACACTCTAATGTTCAACGAAAAAATGTGCATCTTGTTCATTGTACAGCTTATTATTTATAATTTTCAAGTTTAACATTAAAATATATTTCAATGTTTAAATGTGACTGTATGTATAAAAGTACAATGATAGATTGGAGACGAATTTTGCATTTGTTGCACTAACATCAGTTAGTGGAATACTTATTGCACTCCAGATAAATAAAAAATTATATGAATACACACCATACTTATGTATCTGTTGTTGGATTTTTGTTTTTCATTTGCTCTCTGATTTCCGCGAAGGAGATATAATAGTACACTGTTAATTAGTGGAGGATAATAAAATTCGATGTAAGAAAAGTAAAAATAAAAATGCATAAGTTTATATTCTGATACCAATAGTTCAAAAATGCAAAGTAAATCCAGAAAAAGATGAACTCGAATCGTGTCCAAAATATTAAGCGAATTACCTTAAATTATGTAATGTTCCATATATATGTTCAACATATACAACATTGATTTTAAAATTGTAAACTCTGTTTATGTTATTTCTAACCTATATTGTATCATTCAACTGTGACAAGATTTCCAATAATTGTAAACTAGGGAACCTCAGTAACGGTAATAAAATGATAAGCAAGATCTATTCGCTACGTCTTCTGTACTACCTATCCTACCTCAATACTGTCGCAGCTTTAATCAGTTGTAGGAATGCATTAAGATAACACCACAGCAGTGTAAACTTTGCATAACTTGTTCCAAAACTTACCGCGTTTAAAACTCGTTGCGCTTATCTTACCTTCTCTGTGTAAGACAGTAGACTCATGTACCTGCGTATTATCCACCACAGATGCTCAGAAATTCTAACACAAGAATATTTCGCTTTCGTGGCTTATCTTTTAAAGTAAAATAGTGTGCCAGATCTTTTCATGTACGTGTTAAAATCTACTGTACCTAATTTTACGAATAACTTTAAGCACATCCATATGTTTTATAAGTAGGTATGCTTTATTTATAATGCACCAAAACTTCATATCTCCAGATCTGATTGATCAGAAAAAGGATAGGTGTTAGATATACTGGAAAGCAGAATTTCCTAGCTTCCTCAATTGACCAACGCTCAGCTGAGAAACTACTGGAACCATATCATGATTCTGTGATCAGCATACCAGAGATATTGTGTCAAGTCCCAATCGATCCTATTGCTAATTAAAGCTCTCTGCGCAGGTTTCCCTAACGCTGAGAAGACAAGAACGGACGTTTGAACCATTCCAATCTCAATATAAGTTTACAAATTAATGACATTAAACCTCACTTATGTTCTCTGCTCAATTTTAAAACGTTCTGTTCAATCCATGTTATAATTACATTGACATCGCATATAGCAATAACATGAAATCGTCCGCCTGTGTAGCGTAGATGGTAGCGGGTCTACCTCACGTTCAAGAGGTCCCGAGTTCGAATCTCGATCATGGTGAGTTACCTGGATAAGGCTTTTTCCCGGGTTTTCCCTAATCCTTAAAGACGAATGTTGGGTAGTTCTAAGCTCCAAGTACCCTGGACACATTTGAGCATGATTTCACCAATTTCATTCACCGTCCGTTATGACTTAACGTTGGAGGTCGTAGAATTAAAAAAAAAAAATAAAAAAACATGAAATCAGCCGCTATCACGTAATTTACTCCGCGAGGAAGTTATTGTGATGTCTCTGATTCACTGAATGAATGACTTCAATGCTACCGCGGTTCCATCCAGTACGAAACGATTCATATCTAATTTTAGCCAATCAGAGACACAATATCTTTTCCACGTGGAGTAAATCTTGCTTTCGTTTTACTGCTGTGAACAGCGTTGTTGCGATATCAGTCTAATTCTTTTTCTTCTTCTTCCCTTCAGGAATTAGTCACTTCTGCCTGTCCCGTCTTTGCATTCCATTAACTGTTTCCAATCTTCTTCTAGGGCGTCCTACGTCTCTTCTTCCACGAGGATTGTTTCTTCTTATTAAAACCAGTACTCTTTCTTCATCCATTCTATTCATATGTTCTATCCAGTTTTGTAAATTTTCTTCTATTTTGTCCTGTAATTTATATATGCCTAGTTTCTCTCGAATAGTTTCATTTCTTATTAAATCATCTCCACCACATTCTTTAACTCTTCTTAAGAACCTCATTTATGCTATCTTTTATCTCATTCTTTTAATATCCAGGACTCACTTCCATACAGGTTTTATAAAATTTTAACCTTGTTTCTTTCCTTGCTATGTTTTTCAATGTTCTTGCTATAGTTCCACATATCTGCTGAAATTTGTTTATTTTATTTTCTATGTCTGTCTAAATCAAAGATCATTCTAATTATAAAATGAATTGTAGGACCATTATTACCACGACTGTCACCACCACAACTTCGTCTGATGACGATTATGATGATGGTGATGATGATGATGATGTTGATGATAATAATAATAATAATAATAATAATAATAATAATAATAATAATAATAATAATAATAATAATAATAATAATAATAATAATAATAATAATAATAATAATAATAATAATAATAATAATAATAATAATAATAATAATAATAATAATAATAATAATAATAATAATAATAATAATAATAATAATAATAATAATAATAATAATAATAATAATAATAATAATAATAATAATAATAATAATAATAATAATAATAATAATAATAATAATAATATACCTACCAAAAATGGTTAATTACTATTAAATAAAAATACTTTCACAGTGCTCCTTTGGTTTCGGAAGATTCTATTTTTACTTAGAGCGGTACTTACTGTTTGTTATCATTAACTGCCACCATGGGAAATCTTGTGAAATCACGTATACATTTGCAGATCATCATAACAACTCGAAAACACTACTTTCTTATGAATTATTACACTATTTTGAAGTTTCCCATGTTCATATTACGGTTTCCTTCAGCACTTAGAGTAAAATGAGAGAATATCTACTTTCTCTATATATTAGTGGTGGGAAATATAATATGCAACAAAAAACATCAATACAGAGATGTTTCTTGCTTTGAGGTCTCTCTGTATCTAAAAATGGGTCCGCGTGTATCTAAACAGTCTAACAAGGAACAAAAAGTTAGTTAAATAGTTAAATTATTCTTCCAAGGATACAACATAATATTTTCAAGAAAATATTTTAATTTTCGATAAGGCAACTAATATTATGGTTAAAATATCACATGTCTAAGATATTTGTATGAAAAATAACATGTGTACCAATTTTCTACGAATAGCCGATGAATTTCTCTTTATTCTGAATGAGTTTTATATAGCTGCTAAACTGTAAGAGATATCAAAATCTTACCACACAAAAAATGTAGATGCAATTAAAACAAAAAGGTATATATTGTGACTTTGTGGGTTCGTAAAATTAAAAGGCCAAATTGCAGAAATTAAAAATCTCCTTTATTTTCGTAGAAATACTATTATAGATTACAGCAGCATTACGTTACCTACACCATTAGTCTACCAAGGTCGATGACAATAACAGTGATAGCAGATTACATCATTAGCTATCGTTACAATAACACTTCCAGCTGTCTCTCGTTTTACACACAACTGTTTTACAACTTGCAACTCCCTCTTAGCCAATCGTCGCCTCTTTAAATACTTCACAGACAATTTCTGGAATATTCGCAAATAAACCAGAACTCGAATAATCTCTATCAGTCCAGAAGTAACTAGAAATTTCCATTTATCTCAGTTTGTTTGTTTCGGCAGACCCTTATCTGCCTGTTATCTTTGTCCGCGGGCACTTGGTTTTCACACTGCCTTCCTCTCAGTTTCTTTTGTGTAAACAAGCCACGCGATCGTAGATAGGGTTCGCGACAGTATCATAAAAATTGCTAACGTCATTTTTTACGTAATCAGTTTCCGAAATACTCTTTGATTTTTTGTGTGTTTTTTTAATGCATATTCCTTCAAAGGGTACACAGCTATTCAGTTTTTTTATCATGGCCACGCAAAGGGCATAGACTTTCACAGCCATGCTGTAGCAAACTGCTTTTTAAAAATCTTACTATTGCTTTAGTCATCTGTGCCCTCATAAGTAAATAAAAAATATGTGTAAATGCATAATGAAAGTTTATCTAAATAATGAAGAAGTAGAAATATAAGAATTACGTTTTTGTAAGGAAAGCTTGTGCAAGAGTCATTCGAAAAATTCGTGTGGTTTTTTTTTTTTTTTCAATTAAATAATGTTCATAAAT
Organism: Mantis religiosa; assembly: GCA_030765055.1. Taxonomy (NCBI): domain Eukaryota; kingdom Metazoa; phylum Arthropoda; class Insecta; order Mantodea; family Mantidae; genus Mantis; species Mantis religiosa. The sequence continues at coordinate 145,594,612 of CM060951.1, forward strand.
AATTATAGGGTAAACCACGGTGTTTCGGATTGGCAGGCGATTCGGATTAGTTTATAAGAATCTACTCCCTAGGGTACAGTATTGTATTGCTGTGTGGGAACGACCTTTGTGGCCTAAGAAGACAGTTGAGTGTGTAATACGATTGTGTTCCTTCAGTCTAAGTTAAGAAATCTAACTTCTTTTCCAGAAAGGAGGTACGTAATTGCTCCATTTCTGGCATATTGTTACGTTTTAAGTTTAACATAGATTTATAACGAATATGCAATGAAAGTGCTCCAGAAACTTGTACAGTAAGAAAATTCAGACTTTCGTACATCTATAATCATTCTTGTTGTGGTTATTCAGTGCTGCAAACGGGGGAAAATAAATACCACAACAGTGGGCAAAGCGGATTAAGTTAAGGCGGGGAATTCAATTTTTAATTCTTTTATTTATTATCTTTATTTACGTCCTTCAGCGTTAAGTCGTGTCGGACGATGAATGGAATAGTTGAAATGATGCTCAAATGAGCCTCCAAAAATAAAGAATGGTACCACAAAATCTCTGTGGGTGCTGTGGGAAAGAGGAAATTCATATATGGAAAATGTATGTGAGATACATAAATACATGAATATACAAGTGTAGAAATGTGTTATTTTCTTCTCATGATTACATTATATACTGAAATTGAATGTTCCTCCGTTTTTCTTTCCATTCCGATCCGTCCACTATGTCAATCCTATTCATACTTCAATTGTGGGCGATTAGAATTATTTTCCGCTCGCAATAAAAATGAAAACAGAAGTATACATAAAATCCTCCATGGAAAATCTTAGTATTTAGCGTAGCTAGAATGTCCAGGCTGAAATATAAGGGCATTCATATTTATGTGACAAATATGGTTTTTGTGAAAGAAGTTTTAAATATTGGTCCGATTCACCCCCTTTTACTTTATTCCCTGTTTCTGCAACCTGTCTACCTGCTACTTGTAGCTTCTTGTAGTTCCTTCACATCATCCTTTCCTCCCTGTACCAGTGCGCGAGGTGTAACTTTGAACCAATGTTTAAGTTGACGATATTGCGTTAAAACTCTCTTGTGTAGTACATATATGAGCTTTTCTATACATTGCTAATTTATACATTTTATATTCCTATTATTCTCATTCATGTACTGATTCCATTTTAATTTCGATATATAGTGCAATTTTAGACATTTTCTGAAAGTAGGTTGTACTAGGTGCGTTCAAGTAATAACACCTGATTTGTTTTATAAGGACTGGGATCAGATAGGAACTTCTGTTTTTTTTAAACACACGTGGACTCTTTGTGAATGCGTGGCAGAGATGGCAGCACTGCACAGTGCACAGAACTCTAGTGACAGCGACGAGAATTAGGACTGTTTTTTATTCTTAAAATGGCGACGTTTCCTTTGTAAGAACAGCGTGTAATCATTCGTTTTCTCCACTTTCGTGGTGTGATACCTATTGAAATTCATCGCCAGTTGAGTGAAGCATGTGGTGATGGTGCCATGGATGTGTCTAATGTGCGTTTCTGGGTGCGACAGTTAAATGAAGGCAGAACACTTTTCGCATTTTATGATCTTCATACAGATTTGTGTGCACAGATCCCACGGAAATGCCAATTTTGGAGGCGATGTCTGCAACTGTCTTGGTTTGTTGTCACACGATGTTCTGCCTTTATTGAACTGTTGCACCCAGGAACGCAGATTAGACACATTCATGGTACCATCACCACATGCCTCACTCAACTGGCGATGAATTTCAAAAGGGTTATACCCTTAAAATGGAGAAAGAAAATCATTACGGCTGTTCTTGCAATGAAAACGTCGTCATTTTCAGTATCAAAAACAGTCCTAACTCTCGTCACTGTCACTAGAGTTCTATGCACTGTACAGTGCTGCCATCTCTGTCACGCATTCACAAAGAGTTCACGTGTATTTAAAAATAACCAGAAGCTCCTATCTGGTCCCAATTCTGAAAAAATAGGTGATATAAATTGAGCGCACCTCGTACTAACATTATTAAATGCAGAATATGAAGCAATGCTTCAATTATAGATCATTTTTGAGTCACGTCGGATTTATCATTAGCGAGGAGCGTGTATGAGCTTTTGTGAAACAAATTTTTAATAGTTTCTTTACAAAGACGCATGCCTGTCCCACTGAGGTATATTTCAAAGTAAAGTAATGATTTAGTTAATTTCGTTGTAAAATAAAAATAAAACTGGTACACCACGCTTGTAATTAAGAGTTTTTCGTCAAACGTTATTTAATTGTGATATATTGTTTTGAGCCCTGCTATTTGCAGGACATACATACAGATACTGAACTTCCTGTAGTTTGATAAGCAATTCAGAAAGTGAAAAGGAATCCACCCCATGTTGGGGAGTAGCTATTCATTGCTTCTAAAGTTTAGTGCTTGACAAACACTTTAGTCAAGGCAGTAGCAGCGAGGGGAGGCACGTAAAGCCTGATAAAAATGCACATTCATAATTCCGCAGTTTTATATCCACTAACACTATACCAAAAATTTGGTAAACCCTGATAACTACCAAAATATTTGTAAATGATAAGAAAGGTTACAAAAATTATAACGAATTTAATCCATTATAACGGATTACCAGTCCATTAAACTTCGAACAAGTCCATATATTTGGTCAGTGTTCTCTCTAAGTATGCCATTAACATAATATATTTAAATAAAATTCTTTTCTGGTATTACGTAAATTTTTAAAACATAATGCAAAGATCAGTGCACGAATCACTTCAAAAAAGGAGTAGTCTATTTACAACAAATACCAAACGTTCATTGAGACTGATTCATGAAAATGATAGTGCATATAGGAACAAGCTATTATAATTGGCAATAAATTTGTTAGCCATTTAGGTACCTGCACAGTGCACCTATATTAAGGACAGTTGTGCTAGGCAATTGTGCTAGATTCAATAGTTTTAGGATTTACCTGCAACCCCAAACGTTCCTTGAGGCAATAGCAACAAATCTTAGCACTGTTATCAAAACATCAATGTATATCTTGAATAAACTGGTAACCAAAATACTATCAAGAACACTTAAAGCCAATATTTTGTTTTCAGGCCAAAACTGAAATAGTTGCGAATGACATAATCGTCAAAAACAGTGTAATCAGCAGCAGCATCCTGCAGAGCTTAGACCAGGTAGTTCCGATATAGATAACGCCAGATCTAGTTTAATCACAGCCAAGTTAAATAAATCAGGCTATCTTTCTTTAGAGTATCACAATTGCCATTTGGTTTTGCCCACGAATAATTTGGAGCAGGTATGAACATTCTTAAACAACTATCTCCTTTTTCGTTTGCTTTATACGATATACAACTAGTCTTCTAACCTAGTGGTGGGACACCCATGTGCGCAATTACGAGATGTGTTCCACAGTAGAGACGTAACAATTTACGGTATGTAAGTTCTGCCATGAAAACTACATTTATTAATTACTCTTTGAAGTTAATAAGCGACATTTTATTTATTTCTTCAATTTAAACAGAAACACATTATATTTTTGTTTCAAATTGTTATTGTAGGCATAATAATTTACCAGGATGTTAATGGATACCTTGCACATAAGTATTAAATCACTACTATTTTGTTTCTCCAATGCCATTTCAAAGCCAGGAAATTGCGTCCTGCTTTTCAAATATTTATTTATTCACTCATCTTCCTTTGGTCCTATATATAAAATATGATGTATATAAAAAGGCACATAGTGTAATTATTTATGCATACATTTATTCATATTAATATGCATAGATAGAATAATAAACGTTTTATGAATAATTTATAATACAGCTATGAAGATGAAGATAAATGATACTGGACATAGTAATCACATGATTATAACGGTGGATTAAAACGGAAAAAGTATGTTTAAATAAGCTCAAGGACCAATGGGCATTACTAAATAAGGATAGAGGACACCAACGAAAGAAACATTATTTACGAAAGTCACTCTATGAAGATTTGGAATGGGTCTTCTGGTTTAAAGGAAGATAGGATTGCTATGTAATGGAAATGGGCTCCATATATTTTAATTTCCTTTACATAATATAAACCAGTCTTTATACACCTCAAAAGCTTTATTTCTGGTACCTATATCATGGCAGTAAATCTCAGTTTAGAGCCCATTACTCTTGGTTATTAACCAGCAATACTGAGGCTGTTAAATTGTTGTAAAGTTATGTACTCGTCTTCCTGAGTTAATTTTATTATATTGCAAATGTGATTTTAAGAAATATACTGGTATATCTTCTCTGATTTTTTTTTCTTTGTTAGCAAATATTCTTAACTGCGTTTCAACATTTGTTCATCGAGTGTACGGAGTGTACTTATTATTAATTATTATGTTTGTTTTGTTTGGTTTTTTACAAAGAAAAGCAATGAATTGAACAGCTGGAATAAGTATTACATTTGACCCAAAAATTATATATCGATAATTCTGCGATTTTGCAGTAGATTATACATTAATCTCTACTTAATACATGGTGTATATACGAGGTATTTCAGACCTTTTGTAGTGAAAAAATACTGTTTGTAACATAATAAAACGATTTAAATTATACTTCAATGTTAAATTAATAACACGCCGCTATAATTTACTTAATTACATATTAATCTTTTAACATTTCTTAACTAAGTCTATGTGCATTCATTAAATAGTTATCGCTTTGCTTGAGTCCTTTCGTAGATCCTATTTATTTATATCGTCTACGGCTTATGCTTTAGATACTTTTTCTACTTCTTTTTCGTTTATTCTTATTTATTAAGTAATTTACATGATTGTTTCTGCAAATCTTTTACAGCACCGAAATCTCATTCATTTAAGTTTTCATATTTTATACGTATGACTGAATGAATGAAAATAGACTAAAATGTCCCGTGAAGGTCAATGGCCTTCTATATCTATTCCATGTTAGACGTTGGGCATGCTTATTGACACTTTTGTCTGATTATGCGGTGCACTATTTAGTCATTGCCTACTAATAACGCTACTTAGTGCTTATAATATTCCCTTTTTAGTCACTACTATCCAGTATTTGCACTATTCACTATTTAGCCGTTACTATTTTATATGTACACTTTTCACTATTCAGTCGCTGCTACTGTATTTACTCTATTCACTGTTTGACCACACCGTTCTATATTTACAGTATTCACAATTCGTCCCTACACAGATGCAGCTCCAGGGATTTCCAGGCTCTTCTTTCTCTTGCTACACTTTATCAATGTTGACCTGCATGCTCCTTAAAGATGTCTGCCCATCTGGGTCTCGGTCTTCCTTGTAGTCGTTTTCCTATTCTAGGATCCTACATGGTGGTCTTCTACGTCCGCCTATTACCTTGTAGTCTCGCCACGTGATCTCCCCATTTCCAGTTTAATCTTGTGGCTAATTGTGCCATGTATTTGGTCTGTGATAACTGGTTCAACACTGTACTTGAGATTCTGTCTTTCAAGAGATATCCCCAGGACTTTGCGTTGCATTTTCCGTCGACATATTTAGATTATTTCTTCTGTTTTGCTGTTAGTGACCATGCCTGACGTTCATACAGTAAAACAGGGTAGATACAGGTTTCTAATGAATGGAAATTTATTCGTCTACTAAAGTGTTTGTCTAAGAGTATAAAAGTAAGACCCCAGAATACCCTCCAGGATGGAGAGATTCTTCTATGTATTTCGTTCTCCATTTTGCCCTGAAAGGAAATTAGTTGCCTCGTCTACGTATGTAAGGAGTATTCCGTCTATTAATATTGGTGTCATTGGTCCGTTTGACATTAACTTCGTTTGTTACTTTTTGTTGTTTCATAGGTTTTATTGTGAGTTAATTAAATTCAAGTACGCTAATTTGAAACTAGGCAAATATTTTTCCCCAGTTAACATAAACCGAACTGGAGTACGTATCTCTGAAATAGTAATAGGTAGAGACACTTCTTACAATTATACATTAGTTGTTTTATTATCTGTTTTAAAATGTCCATTGAAATATCTTTTTAAATTCAAATGACATATATAAGAATATACCATAGTTTTAAACGAGAACCATACAGTGAAGAGTTCTGAGATCTGAAGAATTAAATACAAAGTAATTTACTTCATCAAAAGTAATAATCCTAGAATAAGTAGCACTTATCAGTGTTATGATTTCAAATATGTTTTAATGTCTCTAGAGTGAAGAATGAAGATAACGCAAAAATGGAGGCACATTTTGAAGAACACCACTGCTTGAAACTGATTCGCAATTTGAATGTCAGTCTCTCATAAACAAATAAATTGAGTGAAAATACTAATCCAGTTTTGTTTTTAAAGTAGAGAGCACTACAAAGAATCTTGTTTCACTAAAATACACCAAAATATCAAATATAGTACTATTTAAGGACTGCTAACCTTTACCTCTTGCAATAATAAAAATGGTGATGATTGACGATGTTTTTTTTTTTTTTTTTTTTTTTTTTTTTTGTAATTTACGTCCTCCAACGTTAAGTCATATCGGACGGTGAATGGAATGGGTGAAATGATGCTCAAATGAGCCCAGGGTCCATAGAGCTTAGATTTACCCGACACTCGTCTTTCAGGATAAGGGAAAAGCCCAGTAAAAACCATATCCAAGTAACTCACCCTGACCGAGATTTGAACTCGGGACCTCTTGAACGTCAGGCAGACATGCTACCACCACGCTACCGAGGCGGGCGATGATGATGATGATGACGACGACGACGACGATGATGATGATGATAATGATGATGATGATGATGGTGATGATGATGATGATGATGATGATGATGATGATGATGACGACGACGATGATGATAATGAACTTTGTTTATAGTAAATGTAAGTTGCAAACAGAAATGTTTTTTACTTTTAGGGATACCAATTTATTTATATAGTAAATTTTCTTTTTCTCTAATGTGCACGTCAAAAGTCTTCCTTTTCAAAATTTTTGCCATTATTTTCGTACATTAATTTTTATCATGGTCTTGAAGTGTCACTTGATCTACCCTATCGCTTTTCTGCGTCCATTTTCCGAAAATAGCCGACATCGGAAGAATCAAAGAAAACCAGAAATGGAAGATTCTTTTAATAGAATCGGCGCAAGCAGTCAGTCAACATTAATCTTCAGGCACAAATATATAATCAGACTGAAAAATTAAAAGCTGTAGGCAAGATTATAACTATGTGCCGCTGCTCTAACAATAAGTGATCGTGGTAATATGCTGACCAAATTAAATTACTCAACTAATTCGCATTTTCCCTGGTTAATCAAAGTATTCTCAAACTAGTTTTGAGATGACACATCCCAATGGCGACTTATAAGATCACAAGCGCTGAGCTCCTCTGGGGAGGCGCTAAATTTCCTGAAACTTCATTTCAATTCACTTTTCATTTAAGTTTCAGGGTGGTAAGTGTCGGCGAGAGTCTCAGATTGCAAGTCAAGTGAAAACGGTGCTCCGTCTCCGGTTCCATACCTTCCATTGGGATGTAAAAGCCTACAGAAGGAGAAAAGCCCGGTTTATTTGTTGCCATTTGGGAGTTTCACATAGGAAATCGTAAAGATCCTGCCTTCCACTGCGTTCTGACTTCTGATTCGGCCGCCATGTCTTCTCTCACCTTTTGTTCTTCCTCCCTGTCCGGGTTGTTCCGGAGGAACACAGCCACAAAAGATCTCCTGCTGATCTTAGTACTAATGCCCCTCCACGAGGTGCACTATGTTACCAGCCCTGGCATGCAACGAAGTCCTTTCAGGGTTAAAAGGACCTGATACAACGCCCTTTAACTTAATTTTTGGCCTAGAACCGTCACTCCTTTTTTATGCAGATTGTAAACCTACTTAGTGAATTCATTACCTAATGATCGTGGCAAAGATGCAGTCACGTTCTTTTTTATATGAACGTTTACTCTTCATTTTTGTTGTGATGTATTGAATTTAATTAGAATAAACTTTAATTCTCCTTCGGATTATCTCCCACCTTCGTGGACTAGATCTGGGTGACTCAGTTGGTTAGGCGCTGGACTACTGATTCCATGGTCACGTGATCAAAACCGGATCAGACCGATAATGTTCTTAGAAGTGATATCCTCTTTTACTGGCATTTAAAAGAAATCCTGCGGGACGAAATTCTGTCCCAGCTGCGGCACAGTTATGATCCTGGTATTGACAGTGTCGTTAATAAACAAAATGTTTATTTATTTCATGCACTAGTTGTCATCTGTGGAACACGGGTTGAGAAATGCCGATTTTTGTAATCTGGGGATACCTACCTCTGGTGAGTCATTATCACTTTCTGGGGATGCGTTAATACTGTTCTTGGAAGGTGAACCACAGACATTGCCAGAACTTTCGCTTTCGTAGACCCACTTCACCGACATGAGTTTGACTTGTTGTGCTGTGTAACAACCGCCAAACATACGTGTAAGAACTGCCACCAGAAACTAATGATAAATTCGCTATTATTTTACAAAGTACGCTGAAACGCTGCATGTTCTTGGTTAAGAAAGGCGTTAGAAGTTACAAATCTATAGAAAACATGAACGGTGAGAGCATTCGAAAACTAAACGCGATCCATTGACCGCTTCCGGGCGATATGTTAAGTACATAGTTCTAGAGAGAACGCCCTTATGCATTTATTAAAATTATTTAAGGGTCGTTCACACTGTATACGGCATGACAGGCGGTGACCGAGCCATATGGCTCTGTACTAATGTGTGAGGCTCTCATTTGGGAGGTTTGGGGTTCGAATACCTCCGGTCGTAAACCCTAGCCGTGGCTTTTTTGTGGTTTCCATGGTCGGTAGACAAATACTAGGGTGGTTCCTCTTCTATCACTATTTTCTTGTCCTTCATCTTCTATTCTGTCACTTTCTTTTCTATCTGGTGCTAATATTGCGGGTAGGCCGAAATTTTTGGGCTTAGCGGCATCGGATGTGTTCGAATTTAGGTACACTGCGCATGCTTGTATATTACCTCAGCCGGATCTGTTCACCTTTTAAACATTTCCCCTCATTCTCCCTTCCCTAGCACACAAAGTGCCACATGGCCCATATACTGTGTTCTGCTCAAGTGGGCTCCTCTTTGTATTTATCTGACACTGTATTACATGAAATGAAATGATGACTGAGAATTTTGGGGGAAAAACGTTCCAAATCTAAACATGAGGTCGGCATTTCTCGGCATTAACTAGTTAAGAGGACTGAAGAAAACCTGGAAACGTTACCTCAAGCAGAAAGGACATCTTGGAGGATTTGAATCGCAGTCCTTGCCTACCCTTGTCGGTAAGATAGTATTTAATGATTAAATTGTATAATACTATCTTTAGATAATTTGATAGTTTACTTTGTGCAGTATATTGCATAGCTAAACACCATATTCACAAAGCAAACACACGCGCAGGAATTGTTAACTACATAAAACACCTCTTTGACCTAGGGTGGCTAAATATGTGTTTGGATTTGAAGTATCTCGAACCAAGGAGCAAAGAGAAATTCAGAGGCAATGCATTCTAGATCAACTCGTGCTTGCTGTTTTTAACTGTGTAACGATGTTCACCCAGAAGCTCTAGATGCCTTAGTCGAATTTATTTATACTCCTGAAGAGACACGTGGATAGAGACTCGTGTGTGAACGCATCCTTTAGCGCCAACAATTTCTGGCTTTATTTCCTTCCGCGTTACGAAATAAGATCCATAACAGAAGTGCATTAAAATACATTACAGCTATATCGAGTATAACAAACACTCTCTTCCCACTATAATTTATTCTACGTGACTGCTACAAACTATTCTTACGAAAACTTACTTTTCTTCTCTGCTACACATTAATCGAGATAAACCTTTGCAGAAATACTTCTATTATTGATTTGTTTTGTTTATTATTTATTTATTTACATACTTATTTACTCATCAAGTTTAGTACTTATCCAACTTTTGTTTTAGAATTATTCTGTTTACAGACCAAACATGTATTTTTAAGGCAGGTCTATTCTTAGAAGGTTTAGACATAAAGTCCCGGTCAAATTCAAATTTGAATTTTTCAAGTGGAAATAATATTCTAACGCGTATAGGTTTTACATTCACATCTTTCTCCATCCATTCTCTAACGAGGTATACCTACTTAAAATTCTTCCTCTATCTACTTTGTGTTAATCTGAATTGAAAACATAAATATTTGAAGAAGTCAGTAATAAAGAATGCCTTTAAAGCTGTTACAAATTTTATTCCAGATAAATTGTGTAATTTAATGAGACCACATATCTTTTTGTAGTAACTTTTTGTTTATCCCTTACTGTTTAAAAGTTATAAAAAAGTAATAGCCAATAAGAGCACTTCACAAGGTATTTCCAGAAAATTGGAGATGAAAAGCTTATTTGTCAATTTACAATATTTTAAGCAAAATCGTTAGAGCCAAAATTTTTCAATGAAAATTGATGTTTGTGTTGCATTCTTGTAGGCAATTAAACTTGACGTGTAATTTTAATGATGGCTTAGAAGTTCTTCTGTAAGCGACAATAATAATAACCCATGGCGCGCCAGCTCTTAGAGGGCCAAGGTCTACCAACCCGACTGCCGGCCTCACGCCCACTCACGCACGGCAGAGGTGGACGATCATCCAACAGATACGGGGAGGAGATGTGGTCAGCGTCGTAAGGTTCCTCACTTTGCTGAGTGGGCACCAGTCCTATACCCGGGACGTAAAATCCCCACCACATGGGTGGGATCGAACCCGGCCGCTTTCCGTAGTCAAGGACCAAGGCATGCTGCCTTAGCCCGCTACGCCACGGCGCAGGACCTGTAAGCGACAATATGGCTAGATAATTACCATTATGGTAAGGATTGTGTATAGCTTATATCTATTGTTTAAAAAAAGAAAAAAAAGTTGTAATCTAGTTGTAAAATGGGAAGTTTCGACCAGTGAATGAAAATGAAGTTGCACTCTTTGATAATACCATACACTAAATTTTGGAATTGGGTACATTTCTACATTTCTTTCCATCGTCTCTCCACTTTTTCACACACGTATAAACCAATTTAGTTCTTGTCTTCGTATGCTGTGACCATTTTACTCTGCAGCAGATCAAAATAATGAAAACAAAGTTAAGACTTGCCTGTCGATAGAGTATAAAAATTACTATTAATAATACTAGTTAGTGGATATGTTCGAAATCAACATGCTGTGACACATCTGGTAGCAACAAAGTCCTAAGCATTGTCCAAATGGTGAATTGGAGTGAATATTTGCTTCGGATTTCTTGGTAGCTCCCAAATAGGTTTTCCTTCAGCACGACATCCTGCAATACGGTGTCTCTTTTTAAATACTAATTTTTTTTTCTTGTTCCATTTATAGCCCGCCTTTAACTACTATGGTCATATCGGCGGCCGTTCTCCTTTGGAACATACCGAAGGTGTCAACTCGTTATCTTTTGGTTTTTAATCATTAGATCACGCACACATTCACACTCTCATTCATACTTCCAGACTCTGGGGAAGATGGGGAATTATCTTGGTCGGAGAAAAATCCCCACCCCCACCGCCGGGAATCGAACCCGGGACCCCTAGCACGGCAGGCAGGTGCTCTACCGACTGAGCTACGGGGCCAGTCTAAATACTAATTTATTACTGAAGATATACGACTTACAACATGACAGCGTTGTACGATGGAACTGTGGTCCATTTCTAGCTTCCTGTGCGCCGTTAAATAATTCATAGATTCTCTAATAAAGAGTACTATTGGAATTTGCACCCATCTGGTAGAAATTCTTTCACATTTTGATTTTTGGGGCACTTGATATATCATATACTGAGAGGCTTCCTGCTGAGATTTATGACCAAGGTCTGGAATGTCATTATAGTGTACATCGAAATGGTTTTGAGATTTTTAAGTGCATTACCAATTCATGTTTACTGTTGCAGTGCTTGTACTGCTAATCATAGCAGTCACTTATGCCTCCAATTTTTGAACATCGTATTAGAGCTCAAATATCTATGGCCCAAAATCACCTGAGATAAAACTTTGTTAATCGCATTAAGAATTCTTGTACTCTTGCTTGCTGATTTACTCTTTTTAAAAGCATTTTTACTCTGAAGGAGAACGCACTGTTCAGTAATAAATTTTGGCCTTTTTGGCTCTAAGTCTCTTGGTACTATGCTTTTGACAGCATACCTTCAGACACATGGCTATGTACTTGTGCTTTTGCGCCAACAATTTCTGGCCTCATTTCATCGCTTCTAGGAATTACACTACACAGCAACAAACTGCAACTGTGTTGCTAAATGCAAGTTGTTAAAATTTAACAAGAAAGTCTTTCGTTTATATAACACTACAACATTAATGACTAGCTTAAGTATCATTCAATATTTATCTTTATTTATCTTTTTATATATATATATATATATATCATTTGCTCCATTTATACCCCGCTTTAACTTAACTCGAATTCGTTGGGTTTTAATCATTAGATCACGCACCACACATTCGCACTCTCATTCATACTTCCAGACTCTGGGGAAGATGAATTATCTTGGAGAAAAATCCCCACCCCCACGGCCGGGAATCGAACGCTCGACAACTAGCACGGCAGGCAGGTGCTCCACCGACTGAGCTATGGGGCCAGCCCTTTATACTATATTTAGCGGTTGAGTGCACTTTGTCTTCTATTTTCAAAATTCTGTTAAAAATCCGCGTTGAGTAACTTCTCTGATTGGGTTCTTGGGCTGTACTATCCGTGAATAGCTGCATAAAATGTATTCATATTGTTGAACGTAAAATCAAATGTGCTTTTGATTTTGCTTTTGCATTTGCTATGTTTTCAGGATTTACTGTTTCAACTTGTGAATGGCTATATTATTAGAGGTAGCAAAAGACTATCCGTCAGAATGTGGTTATTTGTTCCTGAGTAGTTGTGTAATAGAACTTTAGAAGCTTTAACAATGGCATTAAAAGGAATAAAAGAAAGTTAATCTTATGTGTTAGCATTGTGATCAAAGTAATTCAAACCTTTAAAGAAAAAAGTAACTGTTTTAGACATAGGTATAAGTTGTTTGATGTACATTGATACTAATATAGAAATATAAGTAGCTGTAGTAATCCTCAGCTTCGTTTGGACGATGGCTTTTAATCTTTTCTTTGATTACTTTTTAAATTTTTTAGGTAATTAATACTTCCAAAATTAAGTCATATGGGAAGATGAATCAAATAGATGAAATGATACTGAGTCCAGGGTCCATAGAGCTTAAAGTTACCCGACATTTATCGTTCAGGTTAAGGCAAAACCTCTGACAAACCATATTTAGATAACTCAACCTGACTGAGATTCGAACTTGCAACCTCTTGAACATTATCAATGCCTACGACTGACTATATAAGCTTTGGTTTCCGATTCACGACAGATTATGTTTGCATTACTTTTTTTTATTACGGTAGCAATCACCGATCATTCAGAAGCATGCCAGCAAAGCGAGCCTACATTCCCTAAACGATGCTGGTAATTGCCTCACTTTATAAGCTTAGGTTTCTGATGCATGCCAGTTGCACTTAATACACCCCACTCTGCGAATCACTAACACATTGCGGCTTGTTCCATACATAGGTTGGCAAATCCTCGACGACAGTTGCTGTCTGACAGCGGAGCAGGTAACATTGCAACACCGTGACGACTTGTTTACCTTTCCGGCGCGCGAGGCGGCGTTAGTAGAACGGGACAAATTGCCGGTCTAATTCTACATCAAATTTCTTTGTGTTTTCACGTGCGTACTTTCTATTCGTGAAGTGTTAAAATTTAGTGTACTATGGCTGACCCCCCTGATACGGGGCAGCTAATCTACTCCGCAATGCAGACATGTTACCAGCAAGAAGAACAACTTTTTGCTTCCACTTCTCTGCGGCAATCTCTACCGACTCTTCACTGTGAACCAGTCCAAACTTCACTCCGTACTACGACTTCTGCTACTAGTGAAAATGACGAACGTGCTTCTAAGCGGCAGCGGACTTCAGGAGAATCCGTTGCGCCATTAGACTCCAACATGGATTTTGACTCGAGTGATTGTGTACCAAATGGGAACTTGCCAGTAGACACCTCGGACGTCGGCCCTCTTCAGTCTTCGACGACGAGGCCTTCTACACTATCTCCTCCTTCCACGTCGCGTCCTACAACAACACCTTCTACACCTGGCGTCTCTACACCACGTAGCCATTCCAATCGTTATAGCAGCGCAGATCCCGGACCTTTTTATGTGTTTATTGAAAGTTTGGATAAGAATGTGGGTAAGCTACACCCCATGAGTGTGGGTAAACTGCTATTTCGTCACAACCCGACAATCCGACGCGCAATTGTGCATATTACCTTAGCAGGAAAAAACCGACTGAAAATTGAGGCAGCATCGGCAGAGGCCGCTAACACTATAGTAGAGTCACCGGCATTTACGGGAACATCTTTGGAAGTTTACATTCCCAATTTTCTGATACACAAACAGGGTGTTATTCGCAACGTGGACACCAGTCTCTCAGAAAAAGAAATTGCTGAGTTTCTAGAGAGTGGCTACCCTGTTATTTCTGTCCAGCGTTTTTCTCGACCCACTAGCGACCCTGCAGTACGGGTCCCCATTCCAGTGTGTAAGATTACCTTCCGCTCTCAAGTGTTGCCGACTCATGTAGTCATCTTTGGAACGCGATGCCCGGTGGAACCTCGTGATCCTCTAGTCTACATCTGCACTAAGTGTTTACGCTTCGGCCATCGCTCGCATCAGTGTCGGAGTGCGGCTAGATGCGGTAAATATGCTGGACCCCATTTCTTAGAAGACTGCACCTCTACTTCAGGTCCTTGCTGCATTCACTGTCAGGGAGCTCACCTGGCAACAGACAGAAAATGCCCAGCATACCGTCAATACCGGGAGGCACGGGTGGCAGCTTCTCGAGTAGATGCCCCTTGCTCGCCTCAGCCATCTCGTCCAACTTACTCAGAGACCATTAATGGAGCCCTCTCGATGACAGATATACGGTCTTTCCCTCCCCTCCCTGGAGGAATATCTCCTACAAAGTCAGCCAGTACTCTTCCGCCGCCTTCCTACACTCCCCGACCAGCACCTTCACCAGGAGTCCAACCGACCGTTACCCTCGCCACTCCGACTTCACCTGCTGTTTCGGTGCCTCGTTTGTCAACACGACCTGCCCCGGACCGAGTTCCGCATTTTCCCCCAGTTCATTCCACTCTGTATATTCCACAACGAGTACCTGTATCTCCAACAACTCATAATCCTTATCCGCCATCTTGGGCGGGTCCTTCATCGCCGTCTGCTCCCACGTTTGCAGCTTGTGGAGCAACTACTGCAGCTCATAGTTCCTGTATTATCTGCTTTCTCTCCTTCCTCTACGGCCCTGTTCAACTTGAACTTCTCCGCGACTTCCTTACCAGCTTATTACAAAGCTCATAAGCCAACGATGACAATCCAACATTACAGCATGGCTTCAACTTTGTTGCAATGGAATTGTCGTTCTCTACGAGCTAATTATGACTCTCTTGTGCAAGAACTCTTTGTACGCCACGTCTCCATCGCCCTGCTGTCTGAAACTTGGTTGACTCCAAATACGTCTCTTTGCATACCTTCTTTTGTGCCTCTACTCCAAGGATAGGACGGACGGATGGGGAGGAGGTGCAATTCTGGTGCACTCTACTATTCCACATTACACCATTCAGATAGACCACAGCCAAATACATTCTTTTGAAGCCGTAGCGGTGAGGACTCTGCTTTGTCAACGAGAGGTCACAGTTGTTTCTTTGTACTGTTCCCCTAGAATGATCATCACCAGTCGAGAATGGTATCATTTCCTGCGCCAATTACCAACCCCCATTTTACTCGACGGTGATTTTAATGCTCATAATACCACATGGGGTTGTGACCTGACTGACGCTGCTGGCAGAACGCTTTTGGACTTCATCGAGGACTCTGGTTTGGTTCTTCTCAACGATGGGTCTTCCACCCTGCTCACTTGGCCCGGACACCGACCGTCAGCGATTGACTTGACGCTCTGCTTCCCTTCCCTGTCTTCTGAACTCCAATGGAGGGTTCTACCCTTTACAATGGGCTCCGATCATTTCCCGCTGGAGATTTCGACTATTCTTCCGCACGTTTCTGTGGCCCACCGGCCTTCGACCAGAGGGAACTTACGGCAGGCCAATTGGGTCAAGTACGAACGTACTCTCGAAGCCACTGTTTCTGAGATTCCCAATGATCGTCCTCCATTGGAACGTTACGACACCTTTCTACAGTGTATCAATAGTGCGGCTTTGCTTTCCATCCCAGAGAAACGACCAGTTCTTACGTCCCGTGGTGTACCCTCTCCTTGGTGGAATGCAGAATGCAGTCGTTAAGTGGCGAAGAGGAAATTGGCGCTCAGTACCTACCGGCACAACTCTACATGGGACAATTTTCTGGCCTATAAACGGCCCGCAGCGGAGGCCAAACATTTTTTACGACAGTGCGAAAAGGAGTGTTGGAACACCTTTTGTGCCAAACTCTCTAACACCACCCCACTTTCTCAGATTTGGGGGTTTATTAACAAATTGAGGAAGAAGCCAGTTCCTACCCGCCCTCTGAGGGATTGGATCGCTGAGTTTGCAGATCACATTGCTCCGCCATCCGTGACATCGCCACCAGCACCTACTGGTCTCTCTTCTTCCGGGGACTCGCACCACGCTTTGATGTCAGCATTTTCCATGTCTGAACTCCAAAGTGTGCTGAAGTCGTCGTCGAATTCAGCTTCGGGTTATGATCAGATATCCTATAGCATGCTCACTCACCTTCCTCCTCGTGCGAAGATGATCCTTTTGGAACTATTCAACGACCTTTGGGCCTCCGGCGTCTTCCCCGAGAGTTGGACTACACAGATCATTGTACCTTTCTTGAATCCGGGGAAGGACCTGTATCGCCAAGACCTTTGAACGCTTGCTTAAACAACGACTTGAATGGTGGCTGGAATCCCGGAGATTATTACCCATGTCCCAATATGGTTTCCGCAAAACCCGGAGTACTTTGGATAGTCTCAGCATCCTGACTACTGACATCGAGCGTACCTATTTGGAAAAAGGATATCTGACAGCCATCTTTTTGGACATTTCCGGCGCCTACGACAGTGTTTTACTACCACTTTTGCTTGGGAAGCTGCAAGCACTGGGTCTTCCTCCTCGGTACTGCTCTGGCATTTACAATCTTCTCCGACATCGCCTCATCTATATCGGTTCTCCTGATAACTCCTTCTTCGGCCCTAGAATAGTAGTTCGAGGATTGCCCCAGGGAGCGATTTTGAGTCCTCTTCCTTATGCACTTTATACGTCGGATTTAGACTCTCTATTTAGTCCTCACATTCGAGTTCTCCAGTACGCCGATGATATCTGTTTGTACGCTCGGTCCTCTAGTTTTTGGATTACTCGTCTGTGGCTTAGTGATGCAGCCACCGATTTATCAACCTGGGCCTCTGAACACGGATTACATCTTTCACCTTCCAAGTCTACAGTCGTAGTGTTAACTAGGAAACGACGGACATTTCCTGATGGCGTTATCCGCTTGGGACCTTTTACTTTTACCCTTGCATCTTCCGCAAAATTTTATGGTATCTATTTGGATAGTCGCCTTTCATGGAGTCGTCACATCCAGCATCTCATCTTCAAAATTGGTGCAACTCTTAATGTTCTACGTAGTATCGCTCATTCATGGTGGGACGGGGACGATTCCATATTACTTCTGCTATATCGTTCCCTAATTCGGTCGGTGCTGGACTATGGCTGTATCTTCTTTGGCTCTGCTTCCACATCGGTCTTGCGCAAGTTGGATATTGCTCTGTACCGTGCTCTTAGATTTTGCCTGGGTGCTATGCTTTCTACACCGACGAATGCACTTATGGTTGAGGCCTCAGAACCACCATTGGAGATCCGTCGACAGCTCTTAGCCCAGCGCTTTCTATTGCGAGTTTTCTCCGTCGACGCCCACCCAGTATTGCGGACGTTGCAGTATCTTGCTGCTAATTATCTCAACGTGGATTTTCCAGCTGTACGACGATTGCCCTTACTCTTACTGGGTTTTCGGTATCTATACCACGCTTTTCCCTTAATTATGAAAAGTCCCTCTCTTCCGGGGTTTCAATATCCATATGACTTACACTTCTTGAATGTTTCGGTCCATTATCTTCCTGAGCACATCATTCGGAGCCCTGACGTGAACGTCGCCCTCTCTCATTTCTTGCAGGTTACATGGCCAGATTTCACCACGATTTACACCGACGGTTCTAAATCTGCTGATGGAGTAGGTTAAGCATACGTCTGTCCTTCTACTAATGCCCTGGCTCGATACCGCCTACCTATGGAGGCTTTCAGCTACACTGCGGAGGTTCTGGCCATTCGTGACGCTTTGCAATATGGGATTTCTCGGGGCTTCCCCAAACTGCTGATCTTAACCGATGAGCAGAGTGTGCTGCAGAGACTCTCATCTCCCCGCTGGACGAGAGATATGCACTGTTATCTTTACGAGATACTGACGTTGGTAAACAACGCTACCATAGCTGGACATCAAATTCACTTCCTTTGGATCAGAGGGCATGTCGGAATTCGATACAATGAAGTCGCCGATTGCCTGGCAAAAGAGGGACTCACCCAAGGCACCTTCCAAGGCATCCAACTGCCCTACACGGATTTCTTCCCGGTCCTTCATCGTGACGCCTATTGTCGCTGGAATGACGCCTGCATTCGTTCGAGTCCATCAAAGGCAAACACTACGCCGCCGTCCAGACGCATCTATCCACGACCCCTTGGTTCTCCAGCTTCAGGATTGCACGTCGATATCTCATCTCCATCATTAGAATGCGACTTGGACATGGATGTTACCCTGCGCATCTACACCGACTACGTCTCATCGATTCCCCTGTATGTCCTGATGACCCAGGCGAAACCGCTGACCTCAATCATCTCCTGTTCAGTTGCTCTCGCTACCGAGCCCACCGTTCTTCCTTCCTCCGCCGCCTACTTCAGCAGTCTGTTCCTTTTACCGCTAGCGTCAACACCATATTACAGTTATGCCACAAACCTGTATACCAAGCTCTTCTATAATTTCTTAAAGAAAGTGATCTACAGATGTCTCCTCCCATCCTCTTAATTTTCCTTACATTATTTTTCTAATTTTTCCCCACGATGGCCATATGGGATTTTACCGAAGGCAAAAAAAAAAAAATTCTCGACACACATCAATTAGCACTAAGCGCCACCTACAATGATAAGGCGATACTACTACTGCCCGTAGGACCTGGAAGTTCAATCAATTTTAGTGAAGTATTTCTATCTCTTAGTTGTTTACATATATATGGCCTTTATTGCTGACTGTTATACATACTATGTGTATACACTTTATAAAACGTCAATCAAAACGCAAATATTGGGCTATGAATTATTAAACTGCTTACCTAACTACTGTGGAAAGCTTCGTAGGAATTTGTTTTCGTATGTGATAAGCTCTGGTTCGCCCATATCGCTGTTAGAAAACATGGTCGAATATGCAATAATCGGTGAATGGTGTAGTTGATTGGCAGCTTTGTCATCTAATCTTCTGGAAACGCATATGTTGCATCGCTGAAGGCAATAAACACAATCTGAGACAAGAATACGACTGTTTTCCGCAGTCATATTCTTTCTCCTTGTAATATGAAGCTAAGCTGACATGTACGTGCCTCCACCGGACTTTTGTTAATGAAACCTGAACGCCACGATGGTCGGTTGCTTTTATCTAAATTCGTTTCACTTCATTGTGCACTACTGTTACAAAATCAAATAACACCTTTTCGGAAATTTACATTTTATCCACAGGCTTCACCAACGTCATCAACTATGGCACACCTACCAATGATGTGACGTAAAGTAGTTTCATATGTCATTTGTTTTTCGTTGAGCAAAAACAAGAGTGTCAGTGATGTATAGTTATCATTCTAACTGTGAAAATGTGAGAATTATGTAAAATTATAAGAAATATGTGTCACAAAATAAGAGTTCCAACAGTAAAAATATTTTTGCTTTTCAATCAATATACGAGTAATTACATTATTTGTGCAATACATCTTCTACTCTCAGAGAACCCGCTGTTTCCAGTGTTTCTTGTTCTCTCAAAAACTTTTGCAAATGCAAAGCTAGAAAGACAACCATTGCAAAATGTACGACTCATATAGTGTAATTAGTGGAACTGGACGTCCTAAGCCGCAAAACGTAACCGAGGGATGTATTCTACTTTCTCTGCTGCGTAATTACAGGGGAAGTATTATATCCAACCCAAATATTCGCTATCAATATACACGTTTTGAGGTACAGTGAATCCAAAAAGGGAATTTAAAAAGTAGTCTTTATTTGCGAGTGTGTGTGTGTGTGTGTGTGTGTGTGTGTGTGTGTGTGTGTGTGTGTGTGTGTGTGTGTGTGTGTGTGTGTGTGTGTGTGTGTGTGTGTGTGTCTGAACATAATTCATAAATGGATAGCCTGTTAAACACCAAACTTCGTATTTAAGTCCAGCACTTCCAGGATGCAACCCCAAGATTTTCAAGCAAATCTCTCCAGACTATCCTTTATATGGAACATTTTTCCTTATTTATTATTTCTCAGGAATTTTTCTAAACATTTGGATTAAAGTATAATTTATTTGCATAACCAATAAAGTATGTATCTTTATCGTAAATTTGGTAAATTATTTCACAAGCTTTGACTGATAAATTGATGCAATTGATACTCCCTTACAAAATCTATTCACTTGGACAAATAAACTTTACACCATAGTCTTCTTATTAGATTCCAAATCAATTATTCAAGCTGTTATTTCAACTGAATGCCCTAAACTGAAAAAATATTAATTTATGGCGTGCTTAAAAATTTTCAACCTTGAAACAGTTTTCCAATGAATTCCATCCCATTTACAGTGGAATTTCTGAGACTGAGAAAGCGGATATGTTGGACAAGAAGGATTCCAAAATTGCTCAAACAATGAAAGAAAAATACCCCCTATGAAACAGATAACTAATTAAAACCATTTCCGCAATTATGAACATACATCCTTTGACAAATAAAAATGTGTAGCTCCCACAAGCAAAATTCGGACACATTGCTGTCCAGAAGACATGATTATATCTGAACATACTATACATACACTGGACTCGCCGTGTATGTGCGATAAGCTGAGGTAAACATCTCTGTGTTGCGAATTTTTACCGATACGCTTTCTCGCTTTGCCATGTAGTACATAGAAAATCCCCTGTTGCAATGTTCAAATTAATCACATTAATCACATTCGATTAATACCTTCCCCATAGTGCTGTTTATCGGTGAAGATGGCTTAATGAATATTGATCACCTAATTGTACGCGCAATTCTTAAGAAACAAGAAAATACTGGGAGGCGAGAAGATTGCATTTACAAAGCGTGTCCGTAAAATAAGGTCTTCAAGGCGCTGTAGCCGTGAGGAACGCTATTACGCGAGATCCGGCAACACTGGCGTGTAGCTTGGTTTCACCCCTTCAGATCCCCACCACCAAGGCAACTAGAGTACTCAGGTAGGCCATTCCGGAGAGTCGCGCTGCCATTGGCTAACGCGCATGACGTCACTGAGAATACAGTTCAACCGCGAGAGTTAAACACTAGCCCCTCAGTATGTGTTATTTAAGCTCTGCTACGTGTAAAATCGGAAGGAATAAACATCCACTTGTGTATTATAATGAAGGTTCTTTCTAGCAGTTGTATTAAGAGTTTAAAACATGTTACTATTCATATGTACTTAATCAGTGTAGCTCAAGACAATGACGAAGCAACCCATTGAAGATTTTTCTTTGCTGCAAGTTTCCTGATCATTTCTGCCTTCGCTCTTTTGTTTAAGTGCCTAATTCTAATGAAGGTTCTTTCTAGCAGTTGTATTAAGAGTTTAAAACATGTTACTATTCATATGTACTTAATCAGTGTAGCTCAAGGAAATGACGAAGCAACCCATTGAAGATTTTTCTTTGCTGCAAGTTTCCTGATCATTTCTGCCTTCGCTCTTTTGTTTAAGTGCCTAATTCTAATGAAGGTTCTTGTCCTCACATTAAGAGAGATCACTTTGTGATGAATTTCGGGAAACTTGGAACTTATTATAGAAATTAAGTTCTGCATCACTCCATTACACTTCGCAGCACTTTGTCCATGGAAGCTACAAAATATTACTTCTGTACCTTGTTCTGCCGTTTCAAAACACTGTTTTCTTTCTTCAGGGCTTGCATCTGAGTCTTTAGTCTAATTATTTCCTCTTCAGCAACAACAGAGTGGTCAGGAGCTACCTCCGTGCTGGTCGACGGGTCAAATTTTGTTTTTTTGGGAGATAAACATACTATAGTAGACAGTGCCCTCTTTCGCACGGTCCTAACTTCGCACCGGCGATCTCTTGCTGATATTGCCTATTAATAAAAACAGTTTTATTATTATTATTATTATTATTATTATTATTATTATTATTATTATTATTATTATTATTATTATTATTATTATTATTATTATTATTATTATTATTATTATTATTATTATTATTATTATTATTATTATTATTATTATTATTATTATTATTATTATTATTATTATTATTATTATTATTATTATTATTATTATTATTATTATTATTATTATTATTATTATTATTATTATTATTATTATTATTATTATTATTATTATTATTATTATTATTATTATTATTATTATTATTATTATTATTATTATTATTATTATTATTATTATTATTATTATTATTATTATTATTATTATTATTATTATTATTATTATTATTATTATTATTATTATTATTATTATTATTACTATTACTATTACTATTACTATTACTATTACTATTACTATTACTATTACTATTATTATTATTATTATTATTATTATTATTATTATTATTATTATTATTATTATTATTATTATTATTATTATTATTATTATTATTATTATTATTATTATTATTATTATTATTATTATTATTATTATTATTATTATTATTATTATTATTATTATTATTATTATTCCACGCATCAAACTTTTCTTATAAAAAAGGAACGAATAAACTCAGTGTACACATAGAAACAAATACATAAATGGAATGTGTATCTGATAATTACCTGCAAATTGGTTTTGCTGGTACTTGCTACTACCGCCTCAAATACATTCCCATGCCAATTAGGAATTTTCTATGACGGTACAGCGTCGTCCTTTAATTTTCTTTTCAGCGGCAAACCTAACAGCTCGTTTTTTAAATCCCGTTCATAGTTTTCGGGCAGGAAGTGATCGGAACAAATCCTTGCATTATTCACATTAACCGGATCAGCCCTTTTACAGCTTAAAACCCACTTGCGCTGTAGTTCTCGATCTTTAGGCAAACAATGGAAAATCATATTCGTAGTTTTATACGAAGCATGTTTGCTTTCAGCAACAGCGCAATGGTTTTCATAATGTTACGACAAAAAACACATCCAATAACTACAATAGCTCATAAGCAACTACATCTCGTTTATTTCATCAAAAGGATTGTGGAATTTGCATGCATCAGCGCCTTATCTTATCTAATAATGTGCAATCATAATATAGCATTACGCACATCACGTGTAAGCACTCTTGCGTTGTATTCTCAGTGACGTCACGCCCCTCAGTCAGCAGAGACAATGTTTTGCGCGGGAAGGCGGGAATGGCCTGCCCTGCCCCACCACAACGAACCCATTGCAACCATTAGTCTTGGCTGGGTAGCCGTTTGCGGTGGACCTTCCTATCACTTCCGCCACCAAGTGCGAGTTGCCTGCAGTAATCCGTTTTTTTGAGAGCCAAGGTCATTACCCCTACTGAAATTCATCGTGTGTTATGCGAAGTCTATGGACCACAGTGTATGAACTTCAAAAACGTGCGAAAGTGGGTCAGAGAGTTCAAAGACGGACGTACAGACGTCCATGACCAACAGCGTTCTGGTCGGCCTTTGGTTTCAGCTGAAACAATTGCAAAAGTGGAGCAAGAAATGCTTAAAGATCGGCGTGTGCAAACGTATCCCTGACTACGATTGACAAGATTATGACCAAACATTTGCATTATCGCAAGGTGTGTGCGAGGTGGGTCCCCAAAATGCTCACCGAAGACCATAAACGGATGGGACATCCTCACCGATTCCCCCTACACTCAAGACTTAGCACCTAGTGATTATCACCCGTTTCCTGAGTTGAAGTCACACCTGGGTGGAACACATTTCCAGACCGACGATGATTTGAAAAACGAGGTTGAGCGCTACCTGCGCAACTTGGCGGGAGAGTGCTGTGACAAGGGTATACAAAAACTGCCATTGCACACGCAAAAGTGCATCGATCTCAATGGTGATTACGTCGAAAAATAGCTGTAAGTTCCGCCTTTCCATCAATGTAACATTCATTGACAATAAACATGTTTTCTATTTTAAATAAAATTGGAGACCTTAGTTTACGGACACGCCTCGTATTTGCACATACTTACACAATTCTTAGTTGGTAAGTCACTATATAAACCTATTTTAAGGTCGTGCAAAGAGAATGAAATTTCAAATTGATAATACAGTGAAATGCTTTTTTAAAAACCTGAATTTTTCTTTAAACTTCTTCTTATTTTATTTTTACCAACAACAAAGTGGGTAATGAAAGTTAATCTCAATTAATAAACATGTAGATGGACGAGCAAGCTTTTATAAGAATAGTTTGTAGAAGGATGAGTAGAGAAACTCATGTGAATGGATCACAAGGTTTACAAAGTGCTGTCGCTGCTCAGTTGTTTCTCGCGATGTCATGGAAACGGTATGGAATTCCAATGGTAGCACAATCATCTATCTCTTGCAGCTACAAAGTTTGTGTAATTAAACTATTTCTGCAAAAGTTTTTCTCTTGATTTACACGAAAAATAGAAGTTCGTAAGAATACATTATTTAAGGTAAATAAAATAGACAACAGTGGATAGAGAAAGCCATGGGAAGGTATCGCATCCGATTTTTGTGTGACGTAATTTATGAACATGCATATTGTAAAGTTAAGGCTGGTACTGAACTTACATTACTTAATCATGACACGTTTGTGAATGCTCGGTTATTAAACCCATGTAGTAAACGTTGCCCACAATATTGCTTTTTTGTCTTATCAGAATTCGTGTTTTGTACTTTATCTCTCAATTCCTTTTTTAGATTTTAGGGACATAAGTTTGGATGCTGCTGTTTTGTCTTCCTGTCTGTGCAGTCATATTTGTACATAAATGTCTTGTAGGTAGCCTACAAATGATAAAAGATTATAGCCGAGAGAGATGGCCCAAAGGCTTGTCCTCGGGTTGAACCCTCAGACAATGGGTGTTTTTCTGGGTCAGCACAAATTCCCTGTCCGTCATATCCTTTCATCTCTTCCATTAAGGTCGTAAGACCAGGCGACGCTATTGGTTCCTTGGGGAGGGGCGGTGGAATTTGCACTGGAAAGATTTCTTCCTGGCGCCTGAGCCTAATTCCTGAGTACGTAACGTTTCTTTCCTGTATCCCCTGATTCAATGTGTCTAACGTACAATCGCCGCCATCAGAGTTGGTGTCATACTGCAATCGTCAGGTATCGTATATAGTTGCCCTTCGTGTATCCTCTTCATTAATTCCTCCTAAGGACTTACTTTGGCCTACTTGAGAGGCTGCAACTGGAAACTTCCGTCTAATCCTAATACAAATATTACTAAAACAATTCATCTAAATCACAAAAGTAGAAAATATGATTATAAATGCAAATTCTGAGAGGAAAAAAGAAATAAAATGAGAGGAAAAAAAGTTACACTACAATTCAACAACTATAGCGCTTCTTGCAGGATTGGATATAGCATTAACTTGTAATTCTGTATCAGAAATCCCATACAGTCAAACAACTATAAACCTTCCGGTGTCCGAGAATGGGTGCTATCAAACAATGCGCATAATACCACTCCGTGCCTAAAGCTTCATGGATGGATGGTAGATCTTTTTCTCACTGCATCAGCACTAAGAATTAAATACATGCAGTTATACCTAATGTAAATGTACGACACTATTTCAATAACCAGTGAAACATGTTAAGGAGTATATTTTATTAGTAAAGACATCGTGCAAATGGGAGTTCTCGGCTATTAGTGTGACACCCAGCTTGAAATTAGAAGTGGTGATTTTGCTTGAGGTCCAGGTTTATAATCAACTTAGTCACAAAGTATTCACAGACATACAGATTTAATTGTTAATATAGTGATTTTTGCTTTAACAGTACGAGTATCATAACTCTCCAGTAAAAAGTTTCACCATACGAAACTATCTTATTTCGCAACCATTAGCGGCTTCGTCACCTCTTGTTTAATTACATTCCTCTGACCTGTAATGAACCCGGTTATGATCGGAACGTAAGCACTAAGAGGACCTGTGCTCCGCTCCAGTAAACAATGCGGGAATATCAAAGCCTGCAATGTCATAGTAAGAAACGGAAGCTGGCTATGAAGGGGTAGAGTCAGACTGAAAAATTCAATGCCATAGCCGGGAATTGAACCATGGATCTTCTGGTCTTCGTCCAGCCGCTCTAAACCATTGAGCTACTATGGCCAACATGCTAACATGACATTAAATTCTCCAACTGAAGAAGCTGGTTATGTTTAAATGAAACGATTATCAAAATACTGCCACTATTCAAAAGCCAGTGCTAATAAAAGCAGTACAGCATGAACTATTTTCATTCTCTGAAATGTCTCCTGACACGTATATTGTTTACATCAGTGCCCTTTCATGTGCTGAATGGAGTATAGTTGAATTTGCAAACTTAATCCTAACATGCACAAGTTTTTAGCAATGAATAAATTAGCCGCTTGCTGCAGAGAAACTAGAGCAAAATTTACATTTTTTACACGGGTGTGCCAACTCTTTTAACTTTCTGGTTGCTGCAGATAAGCA
Organism: Mantis religiosa; assembly: GCA_030765055.1. Classification (NCBI taxonomy): domain Eukaryota; kingdom Metazoa; phylum Arthropoda; class Insecta; order Mantodea; family Mantidae; genus Mantis; species Mantis religiosa. The sequence goes on from CM060951.1 coordinate 145,621,599, forward strand.
ATGGTTTATTCAGTTATTTGTCTCTACTGATAAATTAGGACACATGGACATGCTCTCTTTCTACACTAAGGGGTTCAAATGTTTTTGAGATTAGTATTAACCGTATTGGTAACAATTTAAACATACAAACAAGGAGGTATTGTCAAAAACATGATTTAATAATTTACTCAATATTTTACCACCCATTCTCAAAAAAGAGTAGAGATTTTTAGGCTAGAAAGCAAATTGTTCTCTTCTCTTCATGGACTAATATAATTCGATCACTTGCATTACATTATGTAATTATTAATTCATTAGCTACATTTAGCTTGTAAATGTTAAACAGAAGTAAAGTAACTATTTCTCAGTTCGAATCTCGGTCAGGGTGAGTTACCTGGATAAGGCTTTTTCCGGGGATTTCCCTTATCCTGAAAGACGAATGTCGGGTAACTCTAAGCTCCATGGACCCCGGACGCATTGAGCATCATTTCATCCATTTCATTCATCGTCCGATATGACTAAATTTTGGAGGACGTAAACCACAAAAAAAACTCAGGGCATTAAGTTTCCAGACTTAGAATTTAGTATATAATTATTTATATATAATTATTTCTCCAACGCTATTAAACATACTAAGGTAATACCTATTTGTTGCATGCATCTTTCTGTACATAAAACGAATTTTAACCATATTTTAAAGATCGTTGCAAATTTTGAGGAGCATAATTAAACTGTACTGAAAATGACCAGCATTTTCTTGAAAATACAATTCCACACGACTACGCATATTCCGCAACACTTTTTAAATGCTTCTGGTGTTACTTAGGCAAAGCAACTAGAAATTGTGTTTTTGAGTTCTTGTATTGAGTGTGGTTTGCAGTGTACTCTGTTTTCCTTTCATAATCTCAAATTGTTATGAGTAGGGCTCGGATTTTCAAGTTTTAACCTTTTTTCACCATAAAAAACCAAAATGAGGGTTTGACACCTAAAATAACCTAAATAGCTGCTATTCCTGTTTGAAACGAAGCATGTTATTTTCCGATTTTCAAAGTTAAATTGGAAGTCATACTCGAGAGTAAATAAATAAAAGAAGTGAAATGCACCCTTATGTGACATTTATCTCAAATAAGGAAAAGATGTGCGGGTAAATCAGTCCGACCAAGCTTCGAATTCTGCTCCTCCGAAGCTCTTCGGTGAGAAAGCCTTTACTAAAAGCCTCAACCTATACAATTATTCAAAGAAAAAGTACCAGCAACCCCTCTTTCATCTCAGCCGATATTTATGCGCTGAGGAACTGCCGTTTACTATGCCGAGCACTTAAAGTATATTAAAAATGTCGTCAATGAATTAGATGAAACAGAAGCTTCCTCCATTGCCAAGGCTAAGAGATCACTCGAGTGTCCCAGCTTCCCTTGCTATATTAACACGCATTTTGGTTTTACACCAAAAGCTATTTTCCGGTTGGAAAGTACAACTTTGCCACTGAAAGATGCTCTACATATCATCGACAATGTTTCGAAAAAACAAATACCTGAACGAGTGGGAGGTACATATTCTTCGAAGTTGTCAATTATTCAACGAAATCCTGGTTTTGAAGACATGAAAATCATATATTCTGTATTGCAGGGAGAAAAGTATACGGGAAAGCTATCCATAGAACCTGCTGCACTGGCATCAATGGCCTATGCTTCAATGACGTCATTTTTGTTGAAAGAACGTTTTCGCCATACAATAATGTGTTGCGTGACAATAGGAAATCCTTTACCCCAGAAACGTTGTTTGTAACTGCCAAAAATAACCTAAAAAGCAAACAGTAGACTATTTTGTGCGATATTTGATGAATATTTTTGACATTGTATAGGTACTTTTGTGAACTAAGTTCATGAATAAATCTTACAAATAAGTATCATAAAAGAAAAAATATAATTACGTGTACTGATAAAAACACATTATATTTATACAATTTATTTTAATCAAGAAAAACATTAAAAATATTTTAAATATATAAGAAACCTCAAATGAAGGAACATTCTATCTAAAACTCCAGGTCCTGGTTGTGAGAGTTAATGTATCAATTTAAGTGGAAGCGATCTTTATCGGTAGAGAAAATCTTATCCATAACGGCTACTTGTTTCGTATGAGAGCACAGAATCACTGGCGAGTTTCTCTACATCAGGCTACTGCAGCTGATGTACAACTCTCACACAATACAGACGCACTTGGGTTAGATTTAGGGCGCTATATGTGGATCCAGCTGATGTTCCGATTTATTGTGACAAACGTCTAACGGATTTTCGAAGCGACGTATCAAGTCAGTGCTCAATATCAAGAAACGAAATCTTGTAGGCCTTTCTTCGGTCTTACAATTTCGTCTTTGGGAAGCCCATATCACGAAACAGGTACACAAGTTTATAAGTACCACTTTTACCTAGTGGCGGATCAAAGGGAAATGGGTATCTTCATCTCTCCAAATATAATTTTAAGATTTGAACTCGAAATATGTTCCCAGCATAACCATGTGCTATGTCCTCTTAAAAGACATTTCTACAACTTCGATTCAAGGTACCTACAAAATAATAGCTGTACCAATCTAATCGAGACACAAGACTACGTGAAATCTTAGTGAAAGGCTTGATAACTTACCCAGTCAGAAGTTCAAGTTCAGTTATTTTTCCGGACGCCCTGTATATGAGCAGGATTTTGCTGAAGCCCGTGTTTTGCGAAGATTCTTAATAGATTATAAAACTCCGGCGTATGCCCAAGAATGCAAAAGTACACACTCTTCTGCGCTTCATCATGAAATTAATCTGCACATTGTATATTTTAAATGTGACAGGCAAACGGGCGGAAGTGAGTGTCTACTCAGAACCCTTCTGTCTATATTGCAGTGCCAAAGGATGTTGGACATACCGTGCCAGTCACCTTTGTTTGTGTCTGTTATCGAGTGGGTATTAGAAGTAATGAGATTGCGGACACACTTCCTAAGAGGTGCTCGGGGCTTAATTTTGAAGGTTCTGGCCCTTTTGTGGTGTGTCTCCAGAAGTGTCAAGTACGAGATAACACAATAACGATTATCCTGTAGGGCTATCCTAAACAAACTACTGCCAGCCAACTTCGTGATTTAATTTAGGGTCTGGATGGTAAACAGACTGAGATTCTTGTGAACTTTAAGCTCGAGAGGTTGTTGGTGACCTACGTGTTATAATACACTGTGCAGACATCTACACGTAATAGGACTGATACAACACCTTTTATCAGGAGTGTGGAAGGGGATGTGAAACTTCCCAGCATATTATACACACTGTGGAGTACAAAGGCTTTGCCATGCATGTACTAGTATGTGTATCCTCAGCACATTTTGCAGAACAAATATCAAAGACCTGGTCCTTTAACGGGAGCCATTGGCTTTGATTAAATTCCCAGTCTAAGAGAAAACAATGCCTCTAAAAGCCTACTTGCAGTCTTCTAAGAGGCCACTCAAGTATTCATCATGATCATCATAATCATCATTTAACCACGAGCTGAAAAGAAATAAAAGGACAGTCAATTAACATACATTGCTTATAAAAATATAAACGAGCAATATGTAATCAATATGCTGAAAAGCTGAAGGTTTATTTTATTTTATACACAACATATTTACACTATTTATCCCTAACATAGGTTTAGCTTTATTTGTTAATGGTTTCCCAGTAGCATGGAATTTAATGAGAAGAAAACCATCTTATTGGGTATTCAGGGAACACTGAATAGTTTCTATGTATTGCAACTAAAATTTATTCACAATCTTTATAATAAAACTGTTAACAGAACATTTTCAGCATAAGGATTTTGTGTAGTTGACTGAAAACCTTCGTTGTCCTGAAAACCTTCGTTGTCCTTAAAAGTTATTTGCCTTAAATAGGAAGTTGGGCTATATTATTCTTAGGACAGAGATTTGTGTCAGTTTGTCTAGAAATTACTATTTGTAATGAGTGATGACTCAAAACGTTTATTTTTATTGAATTATTGATATGAAATGTAGTATATTCGCCAGGCAACGCTTATAGATCGTAATCATAAAAATAAACCTTTAAGAGAGATAAAATTTCGCTACTTAACTAGTAATATCTCTGAATCCATAGCGGCTGATGAAACAAACCGCTGACATGACGTCAGTTTGCCACACCATTATTAACAATCAAATTAGTTCAAAAATCGTGCTTCCATTCCTTCTTCTACTTCCTCATTATCTTCCTGTCCTTCAACTTCTTCACCTCCTCCGTTTTTTGGGTTCACTTGCTTTTGTTTTTATACTCTTCGTTTTGCTTGCATCGCTTTCCACTTTTGGTTGCCATGTTAGGATAATTTCACACAAACACAAGTGTTGATCTTACAAGGTTGATGACCCAGCATAAGTAAACAACGTTGCTTCAGGGTTGTAACATTGAAGAAAATTAATTTAATCTCAAAATGTCACTTTCTTGGCACAAAAGCAGTAATTGAAACGAGTTTTTGTAGTATATGAAAGCGTTCGTGTGACATATGGTCGGCCTTGGTATTCTATCTAGTGCAAGATCACGAACCAAACAAGACAGTTTCTTGGATGTTAGCCCATTGCTGGGTAAAAGACATTTATGTTAGGCCCAATTTCTGATTATCCTAACCAGCCTTTAAACTGCCATCAGCTTAATAGGTAGACCATATCAGACAATGAATAAAATAGATAAAACGGTGCCGAGGTCCATAAAATTTCAAGAGAACTCATGTTTATTTCTAAGTAAAACTCACGAATAAACCATAACCAGGTAATTCATCCAGCTGAACTTTAAACTCAGTACTTCTTGAATGTGAGGCATTCCGGTGCTACTCTCTCGTCTCGGAGGTGGGTCTTAAGGTTTTTAATATTAACAGAAATATGGTACATTTAGATCACAGTTTGCACTTTCACACATTATAACTTGATATTAACGGTGAGTTAATTCCGATTTAAAAAAAATAATGCCACGACCGGGATTCAAATCACGATCTTCGGCTGTCTTATACACTGTCTCAGATACCATGGTGATAATATCGACAAACCGAGCAAGATGGCTCTGCGGTAAGGTCTGAGGCTTGCATTCGGAAGATCCAGATTTAATTCTCTTGCCTTGGGTTTTAATGGCAAATTCCTCTTCTATCACAACTTTCTTGTACATCATTAATTATTTCATCAATTATTTACTTCATCGTCTGTTTAATGGTTGAAGGACCAAGTTACGATTTACGGCGTGTTGCGGCTGAGTGGTAGTGATGGTGCTTTTGGTGTCTGTTGACGAATTCCCCTTTATTTGGCTATCGTGAAGAATCCGCGCTCGATGCGTTCAATCTGGAATAGTTAGGGAACCCTTCTACGCTTATGCATGTCATCTCTCGGATCTCTATCTCATCCCCTTCCCATTCCATAGTTCGCATTCGAAGCATGAATGTCTACATTGGCCTGCACTGTTTCGGATGCCCCTACATGATATAAGCCTTTATATTTATCTTTTATACTTGAGATTTAGAGAAAATAATGTAATGCAAATCAAATCACAACAATCCAAATGATATATAAGGAAAGAGAGAACGTAAGCTTTACGCCGGAGTCAATATAATATAATATAATATTGATGAATGTACTGTAAGCAGATACACTTTGTTACGCATATGCCATCCCTGCAGTTCCAAGTAGATATTAACCAATATTCGTAGTGACTTTTTAAATTATCCTGCCTTCCCTCCAACTTCTCCGTTTTCTATGTGTGGTATTTCTCCTCGTTTTTGCATTACTGTATGAATTTTACTTCTTACAATTCAGTTTTACTGCGATTTATATTTAAATGCACATACATAATCTCAAATGTACCATCTAAAAATATGGAATTATGATTGCTTCATTTATTCAGTGGCTCACAAAAAATAATTTGTACTGAAAAAATGAAATTTTCACACTAACAGCTTCACAAAAAAAGTAAAAACTATTTCACTGCAAGTAATAACATCAATCAAATATTTGAACTTCTTTTCACTTTACAAAAGTACCAGAAAATGACACTTTCATACTTTTCTAAAAATAGAATGCGCATGTAGTTTTAAATTTAATTTTATTACCTGAGAAACTATCTCAGCTGTAGATTTCAGCTTTTGCACAGTCATTTCTTTGCTTGCTCATATTACGTAAATATCTGCAAAATCAAAAATAGTTTGGGAAATTAAGTCTCAGTGTACTGTAGCTGACGTGGAGGTACATCATGGAATGGAAGAATAAAACTGATAGCCAATTTGCCATCTGAAGACATTGCTCTTATGTGAATAATCTAGAACTGTTCATATAAAACACGACGCCACTGCATGCGTGAAAATGTTAACAGATACGCACGCCTTCTTCTAGGTATACATAGCTCATCTGTTAAGGGGAATACAGTGTCTCCGGTAATCTGTGGTGACAGCATAAATGGAAGCAAGTGTACGAAAACTTTTAAGCTCAACGTTAATAATTTTAGAGTTGAAATTTTTTTAGCAAATTATAAATATATTATATCCACATTGTAAATATTTTAGTGCCTACTGAACAATCCATCTAACACATATGCATGAAGAAACCTCGGTCGGAAAGTTCAGTGTGAGTTGTCCCATATCAGAATGGCGTGTGTAAAAATGTGGTTGCCGTTTGGCAACTTGTAGAAGTGAGTCGTCCTGTAGTCCAGTGGGAGATTTGCCAATAGTCTCTCCGTCTGTGTTTACAGCAACACGGAACGTAAACTTTGAGCAGAAAATACCTTGTGTTCATATTTAAGTGATACTCAGTCCGCAAGGTAAAGAGTTCTGTTTGTAAGCTTGGATCAATTGCCTAGGTATCTTCCAGCTAGTGTCATAGGGGAGACAATTTAATGGAAGTTTCCAGGATATCAAAGTGGCTGAATTGACTCTAAATCAAAGTACTGTCAACCTTACAAGGGGAACTATTAGTTTCACATTAATTAGTAAATTAAACCTTCTTTTGAAACAACACATGGTGATTAAATTACTTCCCTTCACTAAATAGTATATCGTATCGTATTTAATGGAAAACCAGGTTGTAAAAACAATTTAAAAGTTTGGAACACTTATGCAAGCATTAATGCTATTCGAAATAAACGCATAAACAACAAAGGATTATTTGGTATAAACTAAACAGTTGAGCCCTACAAGATGATGCCTGTACCTCAATCTAACAGCTGCAATTAACATCAGTTACGATGTTATGTTCACCTTGCCTATATTTATGATCAGTTACTGGCCTTGATGTCAAGTTAATAAACAGAAAGTAACCAGAGAGTACTATAATGGAGTGTCACAGTTAGCAAGCAGGATGGCTCAGACGGTAGCGCTTGTAACCCGCAAGCGAGAGGTATTGGATTCGATTCCCCTAGGCGACCTTCCTGAACCATAGGGTGTCCCTCCGTTTCACCTCACTTCTCATTTCACTTCACCTTTCATCCTGGTTGGCTGTGTCAGGGCTGCCAATGCCGGCGTGCATTGCAAGGAAATGCTCGTCCAAGTCCCGGGTGCCTCAAGGGATGTGTAAGTCTTCAGGAGGAAGGGATGCGTTTGTAAAATCCGTCACTGGAGTTTCAGTGTGTAGCTGTTAGAGACGCTGTCCTCTACTGTTGTGTCTCCTCCGGTCCGACCACCCTTAGTATCTTCTATTTCACCCCTCCCTCTTAGGGACATAGATACCTTTGCCCACCTCGGTAGCGTGGTGATAGAGTGTCTGTCTCACGTTCAAGAGGTCCCGCGTTCGAATCTCGGTCAGGGTGAGTTACCTGCATAAGGTTTTCCCAGGGTTTTCCCTTATCCTAAAATACGAATGTCGGGCAACTCTAAGCTCTATGGACCCTGGGCTCATTTGAGCATCATTTCACCCATTCCATTCATCGTCTGATATGACTTAACGTTGGAGGACGTAAATTACACCAAAAAAGGCTTCTATAGGTCGAGGTGCTAAGTCTCCCATTTGAACTTTGCCATAGAAAAATATAACAGTTAGCGTTTGGTGAATTCCAATAGTTGCGTTCCCTATACCACAATGACCGGCTGATCTTCCTTGTTACAGGCTCGTTCTAATGACCCCAAGGTTGATAGAATCCTTGCTAGCACGCTTCACCATCCAAAATCTAGTCGCCGTTCGGTTCTCATCTTCATCCCTTTCTCCTAGGCGTCTTCTTAGGAAATAAGAACTACTGTTCGCTCACAGACATTTTAGCTAGTGGGTTGGGATAGCTAATCTATTAGCTAACACTTGACAGATGGCAGGAGTGCACAGCATGCTAAATTCTCACAAATATTACCGTCAACAGTGCTTCCTTCACTCTGCGTCTTTGCCCCTCATTTGCTTCAAACTTAAGTAAGCATTCCCCACCACCAGCTCAGCCCCTATCTGCCTCAGCCCCGTACCAATACCAAAAATATCAGTGAAAAAACATGGTCTACGTCTGATGCTGGGCCCCTGTGGCCGGGTGCTTTCTTTTATAACTAACGCTAATCCTACAGATGGTGCTAAGGAATGTGGAGAGTGTGCCTCGATCCATTACATGGCCTTTATTTACTCTTTGATTTAGTTAACAAATTGAAAAAATTAAAAACCTTTTCAGGCATGAGTCTATGCTGGATGAAATAAGGACGTTCGAAGACATTTATTTGTGGGCTAAATACACAATATTAGCTGCAGAAGAGAAATAAAAATGGGAAAATTTAAGAATAAAGTAAGTGGATTGCTATTATGACGTAAAATGTTTGACGCGTTGGCACGCGAATGACCAGTAAACCCTGAGAGTTAAGCAGTTTTATTGCAACATTAAGTGCACTGTCCTTATGGATTACCTCATAATTGCACTGAGTAAATACGACACACGTAAGGAGCAACCGGTTTGGTTTTGTTTCTGTAATGATTACAGCTTTCAGGGAACTCTGCCAACCGGTTCTCCTTGTGTTCACTTTTCAGCGCCATCATTAGAAAAACTTGTCAAAATTGTTGTTTACAAACTGATATTATGAAATGAGACATTATAGATCCAGTCCACCTAGATTATCTGCAAACATTCATCAATATTTATGAATCGCACTCTATAAACGTCACACCTAAAGGCAGCATAAAATCAAAGTGGTAGTCAAATGTTTAAAAGCAACTCGTTATATGCTGAACTGGAATTGTACACACTTTCCATTCACCAAGGTGGCTCAGGTTCTTTCCCAGGTGACTGCAAAGTGAGACTTGTGGTGGATAACACGGCGCTGGGGCGGTTTTTCTTGGGATCTCCGGTTTCCTCCGCCATCACATTTCACCGGTGCCGCATCTTCATTTCATGTACCATTAGTGTCACCGCCTGCTGCGCCATATGTAGTAAAAGCAGTCGTTAAACAGCACGTGTTTCATTTCACTATCTTTCCATGACATCCCGAGGAACAACTGAATGTGATAGATCGTCTTTAACAAGAGATACCTATCCTTTGTGTCGTAGTGCATCTATCTTTTAACGTTTACCAGTATATAAAAATTACACTAAATTCTTCTGAATTAAGAGGACTTCACAGTTGATTTCTAGAAAACTGGATATATGCAGTTTATTTACTATATACATATACTAGAAATGGGTCGATGCCAGTTTCTCTAGATACTGATACGATACAATTCTTAATAATCTTCAATCAGACCAATACCACACGCTAAAACTTTCGGAAGCAGGTCAAGCTGGAACACTACTAGGATGGAAACTTCACTTAGACTTCAAAAACAAATCCATGGCAGGATCCATTATTGCAACAATATATATGCAAAACAAGAACAGTTGAAGAAAACGAAGTTCAAGTAGTTCAAGATATTGAAGACTACATTATGGATTTAGGTTGAATGTTAGATTTGCCTGTTGTACTACAGCTGACATTTGGTGCATTCCAATAATGTTGTCTTCAATATCTTGAACTACTTGAACTACGAGTCAGTTGGAGAATTTAATGTCATATCGGCACGTTGGCCATAGTAGCACAATGGTAGTGCGACTGGACGGAAACCAGAAGATCCGTGGTTCAAATCCCGGCTATGGCATTGAATTTTTCAGTCTGACTCTACGTTTCCACAATTTAGCCAACACACGGCCAGTGTGAAAGAACAATTAATTTCCATTACTTGAACTTTGTTTTCTTCAAGTTTTCTTTTTTTTCCTTCCTTCTATATATATTGTTACAATAATGGATCCTGCCATGAATGTGTTTTTGAAGTCTAATGCCCGATTTCACCAACAGATGTTAAAATTGACGTTAACAAATGTAACGTAACAATTGTTACAGCGCTAACACTAATCTAAAATTTCTTGAATTTCACCAACCTGTTTGCTGAAAATGTTAACAAACCTGTGTTAACGCCAAGAAACTTGTAAATATCACAGCTATAGAAGGCTATGGATGAGTCGTGTTATTTTCTGAACGTAGTGCGATGCGCTTTTGTTTACATTTTCCTCTGCACAACCTGAAAAATGGCGGATGAACTAAATCATAAATAACGCCGTGAGACACATTTCTTATCGATGGAGAAAGAATTGTTAATTTAATTGGTGACGAAGTGTAAGGATATCGTGGAAAATAAGAGGACGGGTGCAGTGAAAGTAAAAGAGAAAGATGTCGCGGGGAAAATATATTTAATTCAAATGCATGTGTCAGTACTACAAGCACCAAACAACTTGCCTGTATTAGGTACGTAAATTTAAAACGAGATGCGAAGGACAAGTGCCTTAAACGTTTCAAGACGGGAGGTGGACAGTGTATTATCCACATAATTCAGTAAATTATAAAATCGCAAAGTTATTAATACTTGAAGTTTAGGCGAGATCGGCATAATCCTACGTAAATTTAAAACGAGGAGCGAAGAAGGGCAAGTGACGAATGACGAACGTTTCAAGACGGGAGATGTACAGTGTATTATCCACACAATTCAGTGAATTATAAAATCGCAAAGTTATTAATACTTGAAGCAAAGGCGAGATCGGCATATTCCTTTCGATGCATGTTCTAACCTCTCTTGTACTTCCACAGTAACCTTCATAACAACTTGTTTTGACACTCTATACCTCTGTAGAACATTTTCTTCTGATAGCTCCTCAAAATAATTTCTCCTCATAGGCCGTACTCTATTACGAAATAGCAAATCGACATCAACAGCTGAGTTCATGCTCGCCATCTTGACTATTTACAATTGTTAAGGACTTAACATCAGAAATTTGGCTTGTTAGTTTAACAAGAGATTTAACACGAGTGTTACGCTAACACTTGCTGGTGAAATGCAATTTTTGTTTTAACTATTGCTAAACTCGTGTTAAGTCTTAACATCTGTTGGTGAAATCGGGCATAGGTGAAGTTTCCATCCTAGCAGTGTTCCAGCTTGGCCTGCTTCCCAAAGTTTTATCGTGTGGTATCGGTCTGATTGAAGATCATTAAGAATAAGATGAGTTGTTTGAATTGGCCGCTTGCGGCTGCAGAAACGTCTTCTCGGTGCAGGCATTGTGCAACGAATGGCAAGTTACTACTTGCAAAGAACGCAGCAACTGCATGCGATAAGGCGGACCCGATACCGTAATTTCTACTTCTAGTTTCAATACAAATTAGAATGTTGGGGACACTGTATAATGCCAATAAAATTAAGTAGGTGCACATATTTAATGAAACAAAATTTAAAACCATCAGTGTACTCATTTTTAAACTCTACATTAGACACTTAAAGTCAAAGTATGTCTTTGAAACACACCACTTTTATACGAGGGTGGGTCAGAAAGTAATGCCTCCTACTTTTTTTTCCTTAAATAAGTAAGTTATGTGAAAACTTTGAATTTGCCGCAATTCCTCAAACCTTCTTCTCCAATCCCCTGCAGTAGTAACTTCCTAAGTCAACAGGTAGCAGCACTGCATCCTCTTGCAAAATAGCTGACATCGACATGCGTATTAGACAGCGTTCTGTGATTGAATTTTTGACTGCGGAAGGTGAAACGCCAATTCGCATTCACGAAAGGCTAAAAAATGTGTGTGGTGATGCAATGGTGGATGTCAGCACTGTTAGACGATGGGTTCGTCGCTGTAACGAAGCTGAAGGGGAAACACCATTGGCAGATGAAAAGCGAAGCGGCAGGCCGGTGACTGCAGTGACTCCATGCAACATTTAGCGAGTCGATGACATCATTCGTGGTGATCGCCGGGTAACAACAGGTGAATTGTGTCGCAACACCTCCCTCAGTAAAGGCAGTGTGATGACGATTATTCAACAACTGGGATACTGAAAAGTTTGTTCACATTGGGTACCAAGAATGTTTACCGCCCAAAACAAATAAACAAGGGAAACAATTGCCTCCGAACACTTGCAGCGCTTCAATTTGGAGGGAGAGAAGTTTCTGCAAAAAATTGTTACTGGAGACGAAACGTGTTTTTTTTTTTTTTTTTTTTTTTTTTTTTTTTTTTTTTTTTTTTTTTTGTGAACCTGAATCAAAGAGGCAGTTAATGGAATGGTATGACACAACGTCACCGAGAAAACAAAATTTCAAAACTCAGCGGTCGGCTGGGAAAGTTATGGCGACAGTGTTTTGGGATGCAGAGGGTGTGCTTATGATTGACTTTTTGGAGCAGGGATGCACAGTAAATTCTGTCCAATACGTCAGAACTGTCAAAAATCTGAAAGCACGTCTTCTCCGAGTTCGCCCAACAAAATCTATGGCGGATGTTCTTCTTTTGCATGACAATGCAAGACCACACATCAGCCGTTACACCACTGCAGAAATTGAGAAATTGGGATGGCAAGTCTTACCTCACCCCCATACAGCCCTGATCTGACACCATCAGACTTCCATCTGTTCGGGCCACTAAAGGAAGCTCATCGTGGGATTCATTTTGAAGATGAGAAGGCTGCGAAAACGTCCGTGCGTCAATGGCTTAGGAAGCAAGACCGTGTGTTTTACCACACTGGAATACATGCCCTAGTTAAAAGGTGGACCAAAACTGTGGGAAAGGACAGACATTATATTGAATAGTGACGAATTAATGGCCAATGTTGTACTTTTCAAGCTGTGTAAATTGGATTCAATTTTCTTGGCAGTTGAAAGAGAAAAAAAATAGGACGCATTACTTTTTGACCCACCCTCGTAAGTTTTTTGCTAAGAAATTCTAGCATTCTCACTCTTCCGGAGTCAAGTCTGCTTCTTTTTCTGTCGCATATGAGTCCTGCTGTGCTAAATAGTATTTCAGAGAAAACTGTTGTAGGTGGAATGTGCAAATATTTAGCGGCCTTTTTTTAGTTTTAAAAATTTTAAATTTGTTTTCCAGTAATCCAGTTCACAGGAAGAGGAGTTGACAAATCATCATTGAGACATGTAATGATTTTTCTTGGGAACTCTTAACTGGTAATGAATCGGAAACACGATTATTTTTTTACATACTGTTACTGTATAATGTTACATCCCGGCAGTTGCTCGGGCTTTCCAATGTTCTACTTACGGCAATAGTATTTAGTGATTTTAAAATAAAATAAAAATTGCAGAATCACCACCGAAGTATCGAAAAAGTAGCTAGCAAATTTTCTGAAGTTCGTTCGATGTCGATATATGCAAGTATAGTGAGCTTCGAGGCATCGCAAATATCGAGAACACATCCCTAGTGTATACCTTAAGTTATGCGGCACTTAAATAGTATCGTTAAAGCTACTTTTTGTGAGAGCAAAATATCTTTAAAGATCCACTTAAACGGTGTTATGGAAGTGGCGAAATTTTAGTGGAAACCGTCTTGCATTTTTGGGTGATGCTGAATTTATATAAAATAAAAAATATAAAGTAAAATAAAATCTGCACATCTAATAGCCCGGTATCTGGAATCTATACCAGGGCTTATTATGCAAACTTCATTTTTAACTTTATTAACTTCTAAATCAGATTTCACAAAACAGTTTACAAATGTTGCAGATATAATTTACTTTCTACCTTAACGAACTAACTAAACCTACAGATTACTGGATTCCAGTAACCTTACAAATCTATTCATCTTATCTTTCTAAAACAGTAATTTTTCTACTTTACTTTTACACCAACAATATAAATCAAATCTACATTTCTACTACAGCTTATAACAAGCTACGAAAGACTGTTTTCTACAGTTTAAAAATTTCCTTTTCTGCAACTGGTATCCAAAGCTGAATTTATATACTAATTTTTGGAAGTTATGAGACTTTTGTTATTGAATTATGCTTTTCGCTCATACATACACACACACACACACACACACACACACACACACACACACACACACACACACATACATACCCATACATCCTGCCGTCCTAAAAGGCACACTTTTCCTGTGAGCAGTTCCGCGAACAAAACCTACGAAACAAAACCTACTGGTAAGCTACTCTTGTGTATACAACTTGTTTGAATGTAATATGGCATAACACATGGACGAAAGTGTCACTGTCGTCTGTCACGCTTGTGCACGTGGGCGCGGAATAATACAAAAAGTGTGTTTCTTAAGACGGATGCAGTATAGATCTTTTTCTGAAACTGTTTTATTTTTATTCGAACTTCTTGTTCTAGGTAGATAGAGTCAACATGAAAAATTCAATACCACGGCCGGGATTTGAATCACTGATCTCCTGGTTTCCGTCCAGTCGCTCTAACCCATTGAGCTAGCATGGCCAACGTGCCGTCCTGATATTAAATTCTCCATTTGATTCGTATATTTCCCCGGTAAAGCACTAGGGGCTCTTGCATTTGAGATACACCGTTTGTGGCGACTTACTATCATAAGTACTTGAGTCCCAGGCTTCATCATTTAACTCTTATTACTTTAGTAAATTAATGGATATTAATCATTTCTTCACACTAGCTGTATATAGGCTAAGGTCTTTGATAAATAGAGTCAACATGAAACATTCAATGCCATGGCAATTATGAAGCCTGTGCTTACCATACTAAGTCGCCACAAACGGTGTATCTCGAGTGTAAGAGCCCCTAGTGGTTTACCGGGGAAATACATGAGTCAAATGGAGAATTTAATGTCATCACGGCAAGTTGGCCATGTTGGCTCAATGGGTTAGAGCGACTGGACGGAAGCCACCAGATCCGTGGTTCAAATTCCGGCCATGGCATTGAATTTTTCATGTTGACTTTATGCATCTAAAACCTTAGCTAGTGTGAAAAAATGATTAATTTCCATCAATTAACTAAAATAATAAGACTTTAATGATGAAGCCTGGGACTCAAGTACGTACGACAGTTAGTCGCCACAAACGGTGTATCTCGAATGCGAGAGCCCCTCGTGGTTTACCGGGGAAATATATGAATCAAATGGAGAATTTAATGTCAGCATGGTAGCTCAATGGGTTAGAGCGACTGGACGGAAACCAGGAGATCCGTGGTTGAAATCCTGGCCATGGAATTGAACTTTTCATGTTGACTCTATCTATCAAAAGTCATAGTGGCTAGTGTGAAGAAATGATAAATTTCCATCAATTAACTTCTTGTTCTAATTAAAGTCTTTATACTAATTTTTTTATATAATGCAATCTTCCTTTACCCTATTGTATAAGCAGGTATCAAAGAAATAGATGTAAGTCATGCAGATTCATTATAAAATCATTGGCAACCACTGATATTTAGATTATGTTCACTACTGGTTCAGTACTGAACCTGTACCAAGCACCTTGCATTCTAAGTTGTAAATTAACGTACGAAACTTCAGCTTACGAAATTTGCTTTTTGAGAGGTCCAAGCATTTTATTCATATTAACGAACCACTGCCTCAAAACGTTTTATGAATTTTCGATCTAGCATTATAGAATTGGTAATTTAATACATCATATATACTTTACCCATTAAAGAAGCCTGAAACTATCAAAGCAGTTCTTCTAATAATATAAATTATCTTTCGTAGATTCGTGTAGATAATAGATTTTAAATCCATGTTATTGTATTTGTATTCAGGGTAACAAGAGTGAAAAGCAAATTTGAAATGTATGAACAAAAAAATACAACTTTAACGTGGCGGTATTATGCAGCATGGTCAGTTTTCAGAGTTTACCCACCTTGAGTTAGAGCATCCGCTAATGTACCTGCTCCAAGCAAGGAACGCTTTTTAATGTGATTTTAGAAGCGGTACTATATTAAGCAGTTCTATAACAAGCAAACAGTACCACGCACAGGAAAATAATTAAATTACATACAAACAATGAAATGAAGCCACCGGTAATGAAAAGCTAGCACGAGGAAATAAACTATGCAAATTCATTAGCACACAATAGACTAAAACACAGCAAACGTCATTATTAACTCTTTCTAGCTTAGCGCCAAACAACTTCTATGACCTAGTTCTCTTGGAAAATTACGTAAGCAGGATTTGTCTTTCTAATAAGATTTTAAGGACTACTTGAGTACTCTGTTCTGAGAACGGAGACTCGATGGATAGAGAGGAAAATA
This sequence comes from Mantis religiosa, assembly GCA_030765055.1. Classification (NCBI taxonomy): domain Eukaryota; kingdom Metazoa; phylum Arthropoda; class Insecta; order Mantodea; family Mantidae; genus Mantis; species Mantis religiosa. Next base: position 145,638,056 of record CM060951.1, read on the forward strand.
AAAAGTTAAGAACTCGTGTAATGATGCAAGGAAAATTACAGTTTATTGAAAGAGCCAACAGCATCTGGAAAGTTTCTCTGAGAACAGTCTGTGACTCAGACTTGCATTAAGGCCTGCAGTTCCTTCAAAGATGCACATTGTCTGTGTGGAGACTAATAAATATTTATAGGCACAGTGAAACAAATGCCCTAATCAAATAAACAATCCCGAAAATGCAAGGCTGAACCTAACTTCAAACCACCAATGCCATGGCCGAGACACGGAGCTCTCGAGGCAACACTCTCTCTAGTTAAGGAAAACTATTTATAATGAAAGATCCTAAGAAATAAAACACGTAGCCAACTTTACACTAAAGTATTTCCAACTTCATCATGGTAATTATCAGTTTCAGTAAATCAAATCTAGTTTAGAAACACATGTTGATTAAATCACATTCCAGTGCTAAATAGCAAATAAATGTTATTTGTTGAAAACCGTGTTGTAGAAATAATTAAAAGGGTGAAGCTCTTGTATAGTGCGATACATATAAACCTGAACCATTTCAATAGGTCATAACTTTTGAACCAATTTATAGGACACATATGCAATTTTGGGAGAATATAACACATAATTGGGAAATTGCATTACACTATTTACATCTCAGAGAAAATGTTGTAAGCATTCTCCACCAGTATTTTATACATGTTTGCACTCGTCTCACCAAATTCTCTCAAGTTTTACGGAGATGATACCGAATTGATATAACTTTATTTCCATCAAGATGGAGCAACGTGCCATACATCTAATGACACCATGTAACTTGTAACCAGTTTCTTTGATAATCGAATAATCTCAAAAGGTCTGTGGCCCCTAAAATCCCCTGACCTAACCTCGCCGGATTTGTTCTTGTGGGGTATCTAAAAAGTAGAGTGTACAAGAATAGGTCACGGACAATTAATGTTCTCAAGGAATCCATTCGAACCAAAATAAGTAACATTGGCGAGGATACTCTCCTTAAGGGAGGACGTATGCAAATATTCAGGGTCTTACATAAATAGACATAACATTCACAGTTTTCAAGTTAGAGAAGCGAAACCTAATACTCATTTAAGATAATACAGTTAATATGCACAATTTTTTTCATAATTTTCTATTGTTTATAATTAATGCTACATATTTTTTCTATATTTACAAACTAAAGCCCATTTTTTTCAAAATTCACATATGCTATCTTTCTGAAATTTTGTATGTTATTTTAAGACACACTAAAATGAATTTGTTGGATTTAGATTTCTTATTGAAGCTGTATAGAATTTAAAAAACAATGTTAATCATATGCGTCCTTTAAAAATTAAAATAATTTCATATATTTTGTACCATCACATTCCATCTGGAGCTTAATCCTAAATTGTAGAACCAACAAAATGTTCATTGTGGCATAAGAAAGCTGTGTGCTAAATTGCATCAGTGTAGATGAAGTAGTTTGAGTGAAAAATGGGTTGAAGTTGTAGAAAATGCAAGTTACGGAGAAAGGCAATTAAAAATACAATAAATATTATTCAGTTTGCCTTTTAATTTTAAGTCAGAACTTCCCATATCCATAGTCTGTATCCTCATTCTGGTCTTCTTCAGCCTTTCTTTTTAAATTCCTCTTCTGTCTTGCTTCTTTCTGCATTAATTTCATAGCTCTTTCTGCACTAGCAATGCGAATGTTGTCGATACTCTGCAAAATTGTTTGCATAAACACACCAGGTTGGTACACTAACTGATGCATAACTTTCTTTCTGCCAACATTCCCATCATTAAACACTATTGCAGCATCAAATGTAGCAATTTTCACCACTATGGAAGGTACAAATGATGTTTTGGGACACCTTTTCCATATCAAACTGTTGAGGCTTTCATTTGGGTTTTGTGTCTCTCCATACAGACATTTATTTAGCAAGTCTGGGTGTGCTAAGAATTGGTAGGTGGGCTTTATAGATTCCAAGACAGCTGATGGAAGACTATGTGTTGCTACTATGCTAGTATGCAACACTAGGGTATTTAATTTTTTAAAGGTACATACAGACCACGTACAGTCATAATATGTTGGTGTTTGATAGCTAACACTATATACTATTTTACAAAACAATATTTTTTTAGATCTTTTGAACATTTTCTCGTACCCCCCCCTTAAAACTTCAGAGAATATGGTGAGATGAGTGCAAACATATATAGATGCCGGTGGAGGACACTTCCAACATTTTCTACGAGATGTAGATAGAGTAATGTAAACTCCTAATTGTATATTATATTCTCCCAAAGTTGTACGTGTGTCCTACTTGCTTCAAAATTTATGGCCTATTGAAATGATTCATGTTTATTGTATGGCACTATATAAGCAGTGCATACATTCCAAATAAACACTACGTGAAAACACGATGGCCTCTACCTAACCAAAAGTGAACCGTCGACGTTGTGCAACATAATGCCTCTAACGCCGAAGTAGCAACTGCAATTACACTGACACACGTTCCTCTGAGTCAGGGTCTCTGGACCAGCTGGTGTCTCTTGGACCAGTAGCATCAGGAAGCGATGGCAATATCAAAGTGATGGTCCAACACACCTCTAAAACCCTCGAAAGTTTGTCGGAAGAATTCATTAAATATGAATATGTACTAATACTTTAATTTTAAACACTATTCAAGATTTAAAATTTACACGTATGAGTGTATTTATATGTGTATGTATTCTCTGGTATAACTGCATTCGCAGCAACAGAAAAACCATGAAAAACAAACAGAAAATAATTCTCTAAGAATTAGGCCCAATTCACAATGAAGACAGAGTGAACACCATTCACGATGCAGCCGTAGGCGTAACACAACAAATTCGTAAATTGCATGCAGAAATCTTTAAATCAAATAACCAATAATATCCAACTAGAAAATTTAATATTTATAAACAAAAATGAGATAAAACGTGCTGTAAGAAGTTTATACGTAGAAAAGAAGATCATGATAGAAACTGGAACGAAGACATATTTAATGGCAACAATAAACAAAGGAGTAAGACAAGGGTGTCCAATTTCACTGTCACTTTTTAATATTTATATTGACGATGCCATATCTGACTGGCAGATAAAATTGGATTCGCATTTTATAATTAGAAATAGATATTTAGATACTTTATTGTTTGCAGATGATCTAGATCTAATATATAGCTCAGAAAATGGCATAAAAAGCGCTACATATATTAAATAACACTGTCTGTCAGTATAGTTTAACAATATCTATAAACAAAACTAAAGTTTTAGCCTTCAAGGGATCCAATACCATAAAAGCCAAAATATTATTAGAAGGAAATCCCGTTCAACAAGTCAACTGCTTTAACTATCTTGGCTGTAATGCCTCGTATTTTAAAAATAGTGACATTTTAAATAAAATCAACAAATTTAATGGTGTATGTGGCAACATAAAGAGAACCTTAAAAATACGAGAAGAGAGACTAAAGTTTTATAAAGTAATTGCAGTTCCTACGACGGCTGTTCAATAAAGAATGATCACTTTTTTGACAAAGTACCTTTACTCATTCTCATAATTTTGATGGTCCTTCTCAAAATAGTTTCCCCTGAATGCGATGCACTTGTCCCAGCGTTTCTGCCAGTCTTCAAAGACATGCTGGAAACCATTTTTGAGATATCCTTCATAATCCCCTCCGCAGCCTTCACCACTGCTTCTGATGATGGATAATGACTCCCACGGAGGCGTTTCTTCAAGTTAGGGAATAGAAAAGAGTCACATGGGGCTAAATCCGGACTATAGGGAGTGTAAGAGATGCACTTCACGTTGACTTGCAAGATATTCAGCAACAACATTGGCAATATGCAGTCGCGCATTATGGTGCTGCAGCATCCAGCCTGCTTCACGGAAATGTGTTCTTTTGCTCCTGATATGGACTTGCAATGTTTTCAGAACATCACTGTAGTATTATCCAGTTACTGATGTGTGTGCAGGTACAACATGCTAATAAGCCATTCCATGAATATCAAAGAATGAGATTACCATAACTTTCCCAGCTGAAGCAACCACTTTTTCTTGTTTCGGGGGTTGTTGATGAAGGAAATTTCCACGCTGGGCTTTGTTGTTTCCTCTCAGGATCAAAATGATGTACCAAGGTTCATCAGTAGTGATTACGTTTGAAATAAACCCCGGATCTTCCTCTAACATCAACTTCAACTGCGTGTTACCTCCATTGCAGTGGTAGGCGATACTGAACATGTCTGAACTTGCCTGGTTCTCACAGGCTGGAACCAGGAGTATCAACAATGAAACTACTAAGGCGTGTTTGTTTCACATTAAGCTAACAGAATATAATAAGTTTGAATTTTAGTGCGAGAAATTATGACCGTAAAAAATTATGATCATTATTTATTGAACAGGCCTCGTATATTATTATATGGTAGTGAATTTTGGACTTTAACAATAAAGGAAAAACAAATGAATGAAGCAGCGGAAATGAAGTTTTTAAGAAATATAGCGGGGTATAATCTTCTAGATAAGCAACGACGTGAGGAGACTAAAAAAATTAAATATTTTTAGCCTAATAGATAGAATAAAATAATATAGAAATAACTGGAAAGAACATGTCGACAGAATGAATGATAGCCGTATTCCAAAATAAGTTTTAACTTTCAAACCATTAGGTATAAGAAATATTGGCAGACCAAGAAAAATATGGATACAACACGTTTAATTTAAAATTCAGGAGACCGGAACGAGCTTGATGACTTAAACCGTGAAAAGTTGATGATGATGATGATGATGATGATGATGATGATGATGATGATGATGATGATGATGATGATGATGATGATGATGATGATGATGATGATGATGATGATGATGATGATGATGATGATGATGATGATGATGACGATGACGACGATGATGATGACGACGACGATGATGACGACGATGATGATGACGACGACGACGACGATGATGATGATGATGATGATGATGATGATGATGATGATGATGATGATGATGATGATGATGATGATGATGATGATGATGATGATGATGATGATGATGATGATGATGATGATGATGATGATGATGATGATGATGATGATGATGATAAAACGCGCTGTATTAAGGAAACATTATTTCAGCAGTATGGTCAGCATTTAAAAAGTGGCACGGCACGGCCAAACGGAAGTGTATCATAATTGTACAGCAGGTGGTATAGAATCTCGAACCGAAATCGTGTGTTGTTCAGAAGCCGTCAATCAGAAGAATTTTCGCTCTATGCATACAACGTAGGAAATAAATGTTGGGTTCGCAAACTTCTGTATTACGTAAGACCTTACAATTACTGCATTTGCCATTAACACTATTTTTTCCACTCATGTTGTGGTAAGAATAGTATTATGTATATTTTATCTTTACGAGTAATTAGAAATTACCTCTCAAGCGAAGCAAGTCTACTTACTTCCCAATACCCGCCTCGATAGCGTAGATGGTAGCATGTCTGCCTCACGTTCAAGAGGTCCCGAGTTCGAATCTCGGTCAGGGTGAGTTACCTGGATAGGGTTTTTACGGGGTTTTCCCTTATCCTAATAGACAAATGTCGGGTAACTCTAAGCTCCATGGACCCCGGATGCATTGGGCAGCATTCCACCCATTTCATCCATCGTCCGATATGACTAAATGTTGGAGGACGCTAATTAAAAAAAAAATTACCTCCCCACTTACTTCTCCACTTACCTCCCTGCTATGAAGGACTGAATTTGTTGTAGGAGCTGAAATCATTTACAATATTTCTATGCAATTCAGAAAATACTCATATTTGTTTATTGCTAGCCAAAGAAAAATATCCAATAATAGAAACAAAATTAAATACGAATGAAGCAAATGTAACTTGGAAAGCAGTACCAGATGTGAGACATTACTTCCTAAATTACATAAACAGCTAATTTAAATGGGGTATTAATAAAAACACATTATAATTATTAAACTTGACATTCATTTACATTTTATAAAATATAACTTATTTCAAATTAATTGTAATATTGCAGTTATTGCAGGAGGTTATATTTGACTCAACTTTTTGGCCAATTTCAGGAATTAAAACTTATTATTAACAAATAATAGGTACATGATAGGCATGAGTGGAAAAAAATCTTATATGCTATAAGGGAGGTAGTTAGAATGAACCACCCTCGAGCTTGGTAATATCGTTAGGGCTCACTTCCTTCGGCAGCAAACGAGTCCTCTGATGGTAAATTATACCTACCTCCCTTATAGCATAAATATATATAACATGCTTGTGGCGAATGTGATTACCAATACCATGTGAATACACAAATGTAATTTCGTACGTGGTCGTGCCTTTTTTCACAGATCTCGTACTTCGTAAGCAAAACTTCATTTAATAAATTCATTATTAAATATGAATATTTAGGAAAGTTTAATATAAAATATATTTTATTTATCTACATACATTTTAATATGTATGTTTCAAGTGGTTGCCTATTTTATGTTCTACAGCAAGAATTAAGAAGTGTTCACATAAATTCAAGAAATTGATTTAATTAGCCTTGGCGAAGTGTCAGTCACATAATATTTAACAAAATCCTTAGTCATATTATAAAAAAATAAAAAATAATGGGACATTAAAATGTAAAAATTAATGAACTTTACGTCTAAGATTTCAATTGCGTCAGTAGTTCACCTTTCTTAGAGAGTAGAGAAAATTTCGCAATTGTGCCTAATAATAAAAATAAACTTATTAAAGGAACATAATTAATGTTATTCATAATGTATCGTGTTTATGTGTAAAATATTTTTAAAGTTTCACGTAAGTAACGCTATTAGCAGATGCTGTTTTCTTAAGAACATCGAAATAAATTTTAGGTAATTGATGAAAATTAATCATTTCTTCACACTAGCCGTATACAGGCTAAGTTTTTTCATAAAGTCAACATGAAAAATGCAATACTACGCCCGGGATTTCAACCACGAATCTGCTGGTTTCCGTCCAGTCGCTCTAACACATTGAGCTACCATAGCCAACTTACCGTCACGACATTAAATTCTCCATTTGACTCGTATATTTCCCCGGTAGACCACTAGGGGCTCTCGCATCCGAGATACACCGTTTGTGTCGACTTACTATCGTAAGTACTTGAGACCCAGGTTTCATAATTAAACTCTTATTATTTTAGTTAATTGATGCAAATTAATCATTTCTTCACACTAGTCGTATATAGACTAAGGTGTTTCATGTTGACTCTATCTATCGAAATAAATGTTTTATTTATACTTGGAAAATTATAATCTTGCAATTAAAAAAATTAGGTTTACTCAGTATTAGCTTACCTACTTGTGTGTATCTCTCTGTTTCAGTTCTTAAGGTTTAAATTATTCATTACAACAGTAAAGGCGAAAGGGTTAATTGCAGTTACATTTGAACTCTCTCCACCACCTACTACTTGAGCGGCAGGTTTCAGTTTGAATTTATTTATCCTAATACCAGACTGTGTTATCCATTTTCCATATTGCTGCAAGTCGAAGAAAGAAGACATGTGGCTCAGTGTATAAATGAACTCTACTACAATACACATTAAAGGAGCAAATTAATGTACGTGGTAGTGCATTTACATTTTCCCTAGCGAGTATGCATTAACAACCGTAAGAAGTAGTCTTATGCCTTTGGTCAGGTACTCATGGAGGCCTATTTCAGATGCATAGCACAATCATGACATCTGCGAACGACAAAAAGAGCCGATATAAATCCCACAGGCGTTGTGAACGTAGCAGTTACGCTTCAAATCTTTCTGGAACTTGGCACGTGCTTTTCTGTGAATAACTTAGTCTGCAGATAAAGCCAGGTCTCGAGAGTGAACCAGATAAGATTCAGAACAGCTACTCAGCGCTGTACGTGCTGTAATGGCCAATATCACAGAGCTAAACCTCGTGATTAGAGCACCATCGACATCAATAAAACGTTCCCTTAGCACAAAGCTCCTAGTTTTTGTCGGTGTAGTCCATCGCAATTCCTCTGAAGCGCAGTGTAATTTAAAAGCATAGAGGTCCTTATTTTTCTTTTTTCCTGTTTATTCATGGTCACTTCTATTTCATAGGTAACGTGTTCTTTATTTATTTCTCTACTACTTGTCTCTAGAAAGCAGAGCAAGCACTATATTCCACCCAAAAGTTCGACACCGTGATTTCCACGGAAAAACATGTTTTGAAATACCTTGAATAAAAACTGTGTGTGAACACCAAATTCACGAAATCCCTGACAAAATGTTATCTCCCAAAGATATGATAATAAGATTTTCAAAAAAGTTCAATCACTTCAAAATTTACTTACATGGAAAATGCGACATCTTTATTTTCTGAAAAATAGTTCTAACGTTTTATTTAAAATTCTTTAAAATGAAGATATTTTACGTGTCAAATCATTCTTATATTTTACGTATTTATATATTGGATTTTAATGGAAACAACCTCTCAGTCCTCTTGTTTAGGAAAGAATTTTGGGCAAGTTTATATATACTGTCAAATCTTAAGAGCTAGATAATACATATGCACTAAAGAAAAATGTATACCTCTTTAAAACATGCAATTTATTTTAAATACATTTCTGTGGTACTATTTCTGCAATAAATGTACGTTTTTATTTGAAAATTTACATACTTTATGTTTAAATTAATTTCGGGTCATTGAAACAATATAGAATTTTGAGGTTACGTTTAAACAACTGCCTGACGATTTGGTTTTCTCTGTCAACTTTTAGTGCAAGCGTGGCAATAGAGGATTGCGAGGAATAAGGGGAATAGAAATAAGAGAAAATGACAAAAACCGACACAAACCCAACAGGGAATGGCTTACCCTGTTGGAGTCAACACATCTACCCTAAGTATAGGGTAGATTAGCATGAAGCAATTAGAAAAAGCAGTTCTACACAATAATGTGAAGAAACTAAATAAAAGTGTCCTATATTGAGCAAACATAAGACATCTAGACGTAACACTCAAGTTTCTTCTTCTTCAGCTTCCTTAGTTGTACCACTATCGTGGTGTTAAGGGATTCTTGTTTCTCTATCTGTTTTAAGGTCGGGCCTGAGGAACCGAAGGTGATCAGCCCAATGCTGATGTAGTGTTTAAAGCCCACTTTTACTACATACGGCACCGCAGGCGATGGCACTGATGATACATGAGATGAAGATGGAGCACCGGTGGAATGAGATGGCGGGGAAAACCGGAGATCCCGGAGAAAACCCGCTCCAGCGCCGTGTTGTCCACCACTAATCTCACTTTGCGGTCGCCTGGGATCGAACCCGGGCCACCTTGGTGAGAGCCAAGCTGTCTAACCACTGAGCCACGGCGCAGCCGGCCTGGTGTGAGGGTGAAAGAAGTGAATGATGGTGTGAGGGCGAGATGAATGATAGGAAAGATGATAATGGAGGAATTGGTGGAATGTTGAAGAGGGAAACCGGAGGACCTGGAGAAAACCGTCCCAGCGCCATGTTGTCAACCACAAATCACACTTTGCGGTCGCCTTGGAATCGAACCCGGGCCGCCTTGGTGAGAGCCAAGCGGTCTAACCAGTCAGCCATGGTGGGGCCACTCCAGTTTTGTTTTTTATTTTTTATTTTTATTTATTTATTTATTTATTTATTTATTTATTTATTTATTTATTTATTTATTTATTTATTTATTTATTTATTTATTTATTTATTTATTTATTTATTTATTTATTTATTTATTTATTTATTTATTTATTTATTTATTTATTTATTTATTTATTTATTTATTTATTTATTTATTTATTTATTTATTTATTTATTTATTTATTTATTTATTTATTTATTTATTTATTTATCTATTTATCTATTTATGTATTTATGTATTTATTTATTTATTTATTTATTTATTTATTTATTTATTTATTTATTTATTTATTTATTTATTTATTTATTTATTTATTTATCTATTTATCTATTTATCTATTTATGTATTTATGTATTTATGTATTTATTTATTTATTTATTTATTTATTTATTTATGTATTTATGTATTTATTTATTTATTTATTTATTTATTTATTTATTTATTTATTTATTTATTTATTTATTTATTTATTTACTTATTTATTTATTTATTTATTTATTTATTTATTTATTTATTTATTTATTTATTTATTTATTTATTTATTTATTTATTTATTTATTTATTTATTTATTTATTTATTTATTTATTTATTTATTTATTTATTTATTTATTTATTTATTTATTTATTTATTTATTTATTTATTTATTTATTTATTTATTTATTTATTTATTTATTTATTTATTGAGGAAGAACTCGTTTGGTCATCGAAGGGATATGTTTTCTCTGGTTGTACACATACACACAGGAGACACATACACACACACACACACACACACAATACACCAATGCCCAAGGCGGAACTCGAACCCGCAACCCTCTACGCGACTGAACGCTAGAGACATACGCTCTAACGACCATGGCTACACACCAGGTTTCTAATAGGTTTTAAACTGCTCATAAATAAGTATAACTAGCCTAAGCTGAAATCGTCATATGAGGGGGGGTAGCATGCGTACTTTGATCAGCTGATCGAGATATTGTTTCAAGGATATGACGTCATTTCACAAACAGTAAGATTCATGGTCGAAAGTATATCGCAAACTTGCAACTATTGCCTTGTTATTGGACAGAGGTCAGAGTTTGAAGCTGGTCCATCGCTTCGGCCCATCTCTAATTTAGAGTGTGGTGAGGGGGTTACGGATTGGAGGTGATGCTGGTACCTTCATGCTGTAGTAAAATGTGCCTTTTTTTGTACTGCTATTTATTATCTAAAATTTGTTGGGGACATCTCATAAATTTATTCTCTAGTGGAATATGCACAAAGTGCAAAACAAACGGATATGATTAAGTTAACCTCCGCAACAGGATAATTTGCAAAAGGCGTGATATTAGATGATTAATTACTCTCATCTTTGGTGACGATTTGGTAGAAATCTTGTAGATACCTTGACGCTTTGGAGCAATGAGTTTTATCTCTGGCCATAGTATCGGAGTGAAAATTAGTTTATGCTGCAATAGTTGGAAAATAACAATTCTTCTCCTTTAAATATCTTGTAAGTTATTCCACCAAAACAATTAATATATTCTATTACAATTTTAAATGCAATAGATTCTGCCCTTTCATAAAATTATTATTGTTGCATCGTTGAGCTTTAAGTTTCTGCAAACATGCAGAGCGATACACACAAAAACACGTCATACTATGAGGACGTTCCTTTGCAGAATGAAGCAAAGTTATCTGAATATTCTGGGTTCTCTGCCCACGATGTTACTAGAACAACTAAATTACTTTTATTCTATTGGTACGCGTCATCACATTACGTAATTGCATTACTGTAATTACCAATAGCAACACTATTATGTAATTTGTATCATTCCGTGGCCTACTCAATTTCACATTTCCTATTTTGTACAAATTACTTTTTGCATAACAATTCAGAACAAATTCTTAAATATTTGAAAAATATGGAATAACCATCACACCTCATATAGACTGTAAAAGTGATTGTTTTGTAAGACATAAGTACACTAGTTCTTGGCTCCAAAACAAAGCATGAAAAAGCAATAAATAATAATTAATCAAGAATTTCTAGACAGATCCCTAATTGTTCCATTTTTTCCTACTATTCTGAGCTATATTGGCTGGCCCTGTAGCTCAGTTGGTAGAGCACCTGCCTGCCGTGCTGGGACAGGGGTCCCGGGTTCGATTCCCGCTGATGGGGAAGATAATTCCTCGTCTTCCCCAGAGTCTGAAGTATGAATGAGTGTGCGAATGTGTGCGTGATCTAATAATTAAAAACCAATGAATACAGTTAACACCTTCGGTATGTTCCAAAGGAGAATGGCCGCCAATATGACCATTGCAGTTACAGGCGGGGTATAAATGAAAATAAAGAGATATTTTGCCTGATAAATCGTTTTTTTAAACACAAAGCACAATAAACAAGAAAGAAAAACAAGCTCACAAGTTTGTTACAAATTAAACTGGTTATTACATGTTGGAAATCCACACCTAAGAAATGCTAAAATCCGAATCTTATATTTTCATAACTGGATCTGCTAATTCTAAGTAAAATAATGTTAGCATATTAAACAGTGTTTGCAAATGAAGTTGCTCCTCTCAGGAAACAGCTGCTAAACTGTTGTTTTCTCTTGTTTACAGCGGATGGAGTTACCTACTCCTTCGGAGTGTTCTATAATGAATTCCTGAAGTACTTTAATGAGGGTGCTGCTGCAACAGCTTGGATAGCCTCAATCCTAGTGGGCGTAACGCTTTGTTCAGGTAAGAGTGTTTCCCCTCCACTACAACAAATCAAAACTGTTTTTAAAATAGAGAACATTTTGTGTCTTCATAGAACGCACATGTGTTTTACTCTAAGTTTATATGAACAGAAAGTATACCACTACTTATGTCTAATGAAAATTAGTATATTATTTTTAAAATATGCATAAATTAGATGCAGCCTTCTTGATCCTGCATCCTTACTCAAACAAACCAACGACTGATAAAATTACTATGGCTGAACCTAACGAAATGGGTTCGCTGTAATATACGAGATATATACGAAATATATAAAACCCACATTTGTAGGGTCACAGATTTAATTTTGGAATTCTCGCCGACCCATATTCTGACCTTGGGTTTTTCGTTGCTTACCGTTGCCGGTAGGTGAATATCTACTGAGTTAATTTCTTATCCCTCATGTTTTTTTTCTCGTCATTCTCATTTCATTTCGTTTCTTTCTCATCTTTCTTCTTTCGTGACATTCTTTTACAGACACTTTAACTGCTGTGGTTCTCAGCGTGCAATTCTACATTGGGTGTGAAAGACTGCTTAATTTTGCTTAGAGTCCTCTTTCCCAGGCTTGAAGTTCATTTACGTGCTGTGAATCTACGTCACGAGTACACCAACTTTACTTTCCTTCCAAAGGAAGACAATTTTAAGATTTTTACTTCTTAAAAATCCATTGCCCTCCACTGGACTTGAACCGGCAATCTCGGGAACTGGAATACGTTAGAGGAAACAGTACCCCTTGTGGGTACTATTGTGTGTTTCAAATGGGAAGGAGTTTGTCCTTGAGCACTACTAGGCGAGCAGCCAATGGGAGTCCTGCGGTGTTGTCGTATTGCATTCCCGCTAAGTGGTGTGTGAGGAGCGCCAACCTAATCAATCTGTATGAAATACTATTCGCGCTAAGACAAACATTTAGATTTTGCCGAAACTGGCCCATGTGGAAGGTAGAGGGTAATGTATCTAACATAACCATGAAAACTCTATATTTTTAGTTCAAATAGTTTTACTAATACAAATAAATATACCACTATCACCTGTATTATAACAATAAATCGCGACGTAACCACTGTGTGAATATCATTATTGTTTGGCATGTATGCGTAAACGTATATTTGTAATTACTCAGAATTGAAACGTAAATGTTTGACATGACGTGATTAAAGAATTACTCTGAATAAGCCAATTCGAGTGGGAGGAAACAATAAATTTCCTGCTGCCCTGGCAGAACGAGGCTGGTCACATTATATCTTTGTTTATGAATGGTTCGTAATCTCTATTTACTCGAGTTCAAAGTGGTTGGTGTGTATGTATGAACATATACCTTTAATTACTCATAACTGAAATTTAAACTACTGACATGACGGCTAAAAGAATTACTGTGAATAGGTCAAGGTGTTAAATTCGAGAAAGAGCAAACATTTCATTTCCTGTTAGCCTGTGGAATGATGTATGCTTATGTTTATCAATGGATGCTGGATAAGAAGTGTTTATTTACTCTGGAGAGTTCAGATCAATATCAGTCAGTTGTTCTTTACACAATAAAGTACGAGTTAAATAGTGCAATGGCTTCTTGCAGTGAAATTAGTGGCGAGTCAAAAAGGCAGGTATTGCGAAGTCAGGCTCGAAGTATTATTTTTAAGGTGTACACGATCTTCAAAAAATTTTCGGAAACAGAAACTAAAAATGAGTTATTGCAAAGAGTACTTCCGTTTAAAAATACGGAAAAAGTGTATCAGATGTATCAACATGTAATTGAAACGGGACACGAGGTAATACGCCTCCCACCTTACTACTGCCAATATAATCCAATTGAGTTGGTGTGGGCTCAAATAAAAATGGGGGTTGCAAACAGAACAAATATTTTTAAACTGACGGACGTTAAACGACTTGTTCACGAAGAAATTGACAAGGTAACACAACAGGACTGTGAAAACTGCGTAAGGCATGCAAAAAACCTTAACGAAGACGATTTTAAGAAAGAAATAGCACGTGACGAGATTTTGGAACATACATAAATTTGCAAGACTCAGACGTTGGAAACAGTGACAATGACGAATTGTCTGTTAACGGAAGTGACATTGACAGCGATATGATGAGCCACTGACAGTTCTATTGGAATAAAAAACAGGTAATTCATAAACTGCAACTGTAGTTATAGTATTTAAAAATATGCATAATTTGCGAAAATGCTTTTCCCAATTTTGATTTTGGCAACTGCATCATTGTAAAAGTTTGTAAAATAATAATTTGCTCACCTTTACGTCTGCGCCAAAAAGACCTGCATGTTGTATGAGTGTGCGAGAGAGAGGGAAATATAAAAGGAGTGGGGTAACAAGCTGGCAACGCTGAGTGTGATACGGCATCTGATTAGCTGGACTCCAGAACTCTTCCCATTTGATACACATAAAAGAGGGCTGCTTAGCCGACGGGTCATTCATCCCGCTCTCTAGGCAGCTTCAGCAGTGGGATGAGTCTTCAAGTCTGGAACTGTTAGGGACATCCGCATATCGCTGTAGGCGTGTGTAGCCTTCTGTGGTTCCTTCAATTTATCTCTTCCTCCTAAGGAATGTCACATAGCTCATTTGATAAGTCTGGTAAAAAACCAAGAAAAATTTATATTTCGTGAGCGTTTCACCTTATTTCTCGACATAGTCTCCATTGGTGGGTATACACTTGATCCAGCGATGTACCAGTTTTCATCCCGTCGGAAAATTGGGTTCCGTCAAGGTATGCAAAATACTCGTTCACAGTGATTATCACTTCTTCATTTGATGAACATTTCTTACCATCAAGTCAAATTTTCAAGTTTGTGAATAGGACTTAGGCAAAGCCCAACTCATGCACTTTCGCCATTGCGATTGATGATGTGTGCGATTGTGCATTATCCTGGTGAAAGAGAACATTTTGCGTTTTAATCTCGGTATCTTTTCAGTCAACTCATGTTGCAAACGATCCAACAATGAAGCATAATAGGCTGCCTTTTTCCAAATAGTCTATAAGGATTACGCCTTGGGAATCTCCCCCCCCCTACCAAAAAAAGCAGTATCAATCACCTTACCAGCTGACAAAATGGTCCTTGCCTTCTTTGGTGCACAGTAGCAATAAGATGTAGGTTTCAGGCCAAATTCAGGGTCATCCTAGCGTCACTGGGGGTGGGGCAGTCGCCCCTCTCTGTAAGATGACTGTAATTTTAAAGAAAAAAGAAACAATGGAATGTGAAGGGGAGAGGGGAGGGGTTCACCCACGACGCTGGATGTGTTCTTATAAGGTTCCCATGCCTCCTCGATCAATTAGTCACCACACTCCCTAGGCTGTTATATATATATATATATATATATATATATATATATATATATATATATATATATATATATATATATATATGGGTGGGTATTTAAACTACCACATTTTTATATTAATGGGTGTCATAAATGTCAAACACTTTGTTCTTAGATAAATTATAGGGGTGCGATGATACCGTCCAACGTGCCAACACTTAAGTGTCTTTGAAAGAATGTAGAGTTCCCATATCTGTCAGTCTGTCAAGTGCAGAAATGAACAAGTTCATATAGAACATACTTCCTCTCCCAATCAAAAAAGATATGACCACATGGTTCATGCACGGGAGAAACAACAAGACAATTCTTTCCCGGCGTATAAAAAGTTATGGAAATATGTCTTTTATTTAACTGTGTCGTCGCATCGCGTTTCCAACAGCCAAACTATTGAAGCTTGCTTCCATATATACAAACAGTAATAAATTACGTCAGGGATGTTATTATTTTAGCTATGATAGAACTTATTTCTTGTAAATGCTAATACACAAAGCTGGGAGAAAACGTATTTGGTGAAGAAAGCTTCCCGGATAGAAAATAATTGTTTGGTTTTCTTGCGTTTGTGGACCGAGATCGTCTGATTGCGTTATATCTACTAGCATTTTACCATTAGGTATAAGTAAGCATAGTGTTGTCTTTGAAAATATAACTCCATCAAATAAAAAATGGTCTTCTAAAATTTAATTTATCATTTGATAGCTCCTCTCTCTCTCTCTCTCTCTCTCTCTCTCTCTCTCTCTCTCTCTCTCTCTCTCTCTCTCTCTCTCTCTCTCTCTCTCTCTCTCTCTCTCTCACACACACGAATGTACCAAAGAGGAGTGAGAAATACACGCTCATCCGAAAGGACAGAATAAGATAAAAAGCGCTAGCGCCTCGCTCGCTCGCTCGTGCTGGCTGGCTGCATACAGCCAGAAGGTTTTTGCTGCGTGCCCACCCATCAAGGGTTTTACCGCAGGTAGGATTTGTATTGAATGATGTAGGATGAAGGTGATGTAGGTTTTTTGATTGGGAGTTAATTTTGAGGTTACCAAAGTACCTTCGGATTGACGCTAGCGCCTTTTCACACTATAACATTTTTATAGACAGTACCGCACAGGCATTTACTCTCCTAATGGGCTCACAGCAAGGTCTGTTGAAATAATTATTGACATGCTTTTCGTATTGTCTTAAACTTATTTTTACTTTGTTCTTTTGCT
The DNA here is from genome assembly GCA_030765055.1 of Mantis religiosa. Classification (NCBI taxonomy): domain Eukaryota; kingdom Metazoa; phylum Arthropoda; class Insecta; order Mantodea; family Mantidae; genus Mantis; species Mantis religiosa. Next base: position 145,654,968 of record CM060951.1, read on the forward strand.
CGCGGTACGTTGCAGGTATTTCCATTTCAAATACACTCTAAAAGTTTTATGATTCCGCGTCCTAGAGACCTTTTGTTCGATTACCGAAGACTGCTCTTTAAGATAAGGCTTTTACTGTTTTCGATGAGCGAAATATCTGAATGATAAAAGTTCCATTCATGTGTGAATCGATATTTAGGAGCAGACCGCAGGTCCAAGCATATGCATAATGAGAAAGGGAGCATTACTTAATAAATAAAATCATATAACTTTAAGCGGAATTCTAATAATGAATTCAAATGCGATAATTGGAGAAATAGTGTAATATCTATATCGTAAGTGCAGGTAACACATAGTGTTCTCACCCTGAATAATGTCTCTGCAAATAATTAATTGTTATAAATAATCTGCTATTTACTTCTAAGTTTTGTACAAGACCATCAATTTACTATTCTAAAAAACCGTATCCCCCATCGGTCTGCTGATGTCAAGAGAGGGTGCGTAAGGTGGAGAAGTAGTGAGGGCTGCAATTGAATGCAAATCGGTTATAGTTGAGTCAACTTTTCAGCTTAGCCACTAGATGGTAGAGCATGTAGATAATTGTGTTAAATACATAATACTTGAGTAAATATCAAACGGTACCCCTAACTTGGTCGTATTGTTTATAAATGCATACAGAAATATAATCCTTTTACAAATTTCTGACTCGGAGGAGCTTTAACTGAAACTTTTTAAATACATAAGCAAATTCTCTCTAACGATTCAACTCTAAAGTCTATGGAATTGAATTGAAAAGTGAATATCAAAATTAAAAAGCCTAATTTTCTACCACCTGGCATGCAGGCCTCCTACACAAACTAATCACCCTGGGGCTTCCTGAACACATGATACACATCTTACACTCATTCCTTAAACACAGACATTTCACAGTTGTTGTGGCGGGAAAGCTTTCTACCAGACGACCCATCAGAGGAGGCGTCCCAGAAGGCTCTGTCTTATCCCCTACACTCTTTAGCGTGTATGTGGCGGATCTCCCCACGGAGCAACACGTCAACATAGCCCAATATGCGGACGACGTGTTACTATACAACACAAATAAAAACGCACGCAGAGCCTTCAACCCAATACAGCGACACCTAAGCCTCATTCATGATTGGTGTAGGCTTTGGCGATTGTCTATCAACCCAGAGAAAAGCCAAGTCATACTCTTCACTAAGCGTCACTTTCCCGCCAACCTCCCCGCCTTTAATTATTCTGGCAGAAGGATAGAGTGGACAAATTCTCTAAAATACTTAGGTGTAAAGCTGGACAAGGGCCTGACTTTTCGGGGTCACATCCAGGAGGTGACTCATCGGGCATGCGGAGCTTCGGCTTCGTTATACCCCATGATGCGCTCAGGAATGCCAACACCCCTTAAGTTGCGCCTTTTTCAGGCTTTAATTCTTCCAATCATGCTTTATGCTTGTGAGATCTGGGGCATGGCCGCAGGATCCAATCTGCGACAAATTCAGCGTGTACAAAATAGATGTCTTAGGGCCATCTATTCTGTTTGCTGGAGGTTTCCCGTGAGATACCTTCATGAAGCCTCATCTCTCCACTATGTGGAAGATGTCATTAGGCGCCGGGCCACAAAATTCTACGCGAGTTTGCCTCAACATCAGAGCGCCCTGGTTAGGTCTCTAGGGAACTACAGAACAACCGAAAGACGCTACAAGCTATACCGGCTTCCCCGCATGGCATGCGGGCACACCCGGTAACAATAGATTACTTATTTCAACCTAAAATTATTACTGTTTGAATTTAATAGACTTTCTAAATTAAACTCTTCCTAAAAAATTATCACACCAGCGGTGCTAACATAGCGTTGCACCCGAGTTGGCTACCATGAGGAGCTACGGCTACCTCCCTTCTTTTCATCTACATTATCTTAAACCACCAACCTGCAAAACCCCACATTTCCTGTCATTAAGTGGTTAAGTCCGTGTAGGACAGGTACACGAATGACACACATCGTGCTGACCCTCAGTCAGCCGCCAGCTGCTTGAATGAATGAAAAAAAAGCCTAAGCCCAATCCGTAGTAGTTGTTGTAGTCAAGGTAGTCTTAATATTAGGTCCTAGTACAAACTATTTGGGAAGGAGTAAGCAATACAATAAATTTTTGCAGCGGGAATTAGCCTATTCGGCTTAATTTCCCGTAATTACTACATCAATGAATTTCAAAGCTTTAAGTGTATAGTGCGCTATGTGTCCAGCAAATGTTTTACATAGCTTTTCTTATAGGTCTGAGCCGATTTCTATCCTACAAAGTTGAAACAAAAAGGCATTGTAACCCAGGACTACATTCAGATATTATAGAAGTTTTAAGTAGAAGGGAAAACTATATTTTCTATAGATAAAAGTACACATAAAGCAGTAGAAAAATCTATAACCTCTAAACAAGCTGTGGTAAGCTTGGTACATACTGTCCTCATATGAGAACACATACACCTTGGATATCTGTATCAGTTACGAATGAGTCCAAAATTATTTCAAGTATATTAATGTAAAATATAAAGTCTAATTAAGCTTATAAACCACTTACCTCTTGCATTTTAATTATATAGTGAGTAAGCAATACAGAAATATATGTATCCCTAGCACAAATTAAATATCCAAAATGACCAGCTTCTATGATGTTAATACTCTACTACCGTCTATGGGTACACACAGCAACTCTATCAAACCAATTAGTATGCAACTATGTTGATAATAATAACACCCGCAAATTCAAACAGGAGCATAAAAATGATGAACATAAACTTCTGTCCTAAATGAGGACACAATGCTTGAGAGGATTAAGCCATATCGGACGATGCACGAAATGATGTTCAAATGTGTACAGGGTACATAGAGCTTAGAGTTACTGGACATTCATCTTTCTGGATAAAGGAAAACCTCCAACGTTAAGCCATATCGGACGATGCATGAAATGATGTTCAAATGTGTACAGGGTACATAGAGCTTAGAGTTACTGGACATTCATATTTCTGGATAAAGGAACACCTCCAATGTTAATCATGTCGGACGATGAATAACATGTTGTTTAAATGATTATAGGGTCCATAGAGCTTAGAGTTACCAGATATTCTCTTTCTGGATAAAGGTAAACCTCCAACGTTAAGTCATATCGGATGCTGAATGAAATAATGTTCAAATGTGTACAGGGTACATAGAACTTAGAGTTACCAGACATTCATCTTTCTGGATAAAGGTAAACCTCCAACGTTTTAGTCATATCGCACGGATGTTCAAATGTGTACAGGTTACAAAGAGTGTAAAGTTGCCTGACGATTGCTTTTCTGAATAAGGGAAAAGCCTAGTGACCCTTATGCAGAGATCACACTCTCACCAAGATTCGAACTTTGGCCTCTAGCACGTGAAGTAGTGTATAATATATAGGCATAATTAAATACCGTTATATTAAAGTTAATGTAAATGAAGCAGGTTTTTGAAACATTTCGTTCTCACATAAAGTCTACTGTATTCCCATATTTGCTTTTAACACCAATAAATGTAACAATTAAAGAAGATAAGTTAAAAAACCTTCTCTAAAAACAGCTTATCTATAGATAGCAATGCAGTGTGAGGACTACAAACTGCAAAAACAAAGACATGTGACATATATTTAGTGTTTTCAGAAGTAAATATTTACTGCAGCTGTAATACACTTCTAGTGCGTTCTGTGTTATTCAAGACCATCCAGAATGAAATAAGTATGTGAAAAAATTTGCTGGACACATGACACACTACAGACTTAAAATAAGCTTAAAGCTTTAAAATTCATTGATGTAATATTTACGGGAAATTAAGCCGAATAGGCTAATTCCCGCTACAAAAATGTATTATAGTAATTCTTACTGCTTCCTCCTAAATAGATTGTACTAGGAGCTAATACTACGACTACTTTAACTACAACTACTACTACGGCTTAGGCTTAGGCTTTTATTTAATTCACTTTTCAATTCAATTCCATAGACTTTAAAGTTGAGTCGTTAGAGAGAATTTGCTTATGTATTCAAAAAATTTCACTTACAGCTCCTCGAACAAATTTCTGAAAGGATTATATTTCTGCACGCATTTATAAACAATACGACCAAGTTAGGGGTGCCGTTTGATATTTACTCAAACATTATGTATTTAACACAAATATCTACATGCTCTGTCATATAGTGGCTAAGCTGAATGTTGACTCGACTATAACCGATTTGCATTCATATTCAACAAGGAGTTATGACCAAGTACAAGATTATATATTATATGAATGTTTACTGTATTTAGTGAAGACTAATAGTTACAAAGTGTGTATCTGTAAATAAATTAAACTAAAGAAGTCACATTCTGTATGTTTAAGCACAGGGAAGTTATTTTAAACAGAATCACGAACCAAGTACGGTAACTTCAGCAATGTCGGAGTTCTACACAGTCAGGTTACACTTGTATTCTAACAATTGAACATCGACATTTTAATGGAAATTCAAACGCTGTAAAACATTAAGCATAACTATATCTTGGTAAGCAGGTAGGGGATTGAAACTTGCATTTTCGTAAAAAGATGTTTTAGCTAGTGTATTAACAATTATATTACATTCTCATTACCTCCTCTACAAAATTAATTAGTATTTGTTAACGCCACAAAATCTAACAGGTGCGGTTCCATCCACTTTTCAACAAACTCTTCTTAGTGTATTTATTCTTCTGTTTCTTGTTAGTTTACCAGATATAAATTCCTATAAATTTTCCTGTTCGTCCTTTCTGTAGATACAATGGATATAGTTAAAGGTTAACCGAGCTGGTGGCTATGTGATCACTTTGAAGCTCATTTCTGTCTGCACAACCAGTAGAGAAACGGTAACAAATAACGATATAACTTTTGACTGAACGTTGGGACACTCTTCCCAATAACAATGAATTGGTCGGTAACGGCTAACTGTACAAAATATATACTTTATATAGACTCTGTGCATAAGATGGTGTAGTAATATTTTGTGTATCTGATACAATTTAAAGCTCATTCAGAATAAAGCGAAATTAAGAGTTAACTAAGGCAAATACTACACATTTAATATATATATATATATAATATATATATAATATATTATATATACCGAGCGGTTCGCCATTTCCCAAAATGTTCCTAAACTTGTTCTTTTGTCAGAACTGAAGTCATATTTCATTTCCTTGTCTCTGCTTATACCGCAGACAATGGAATTTCAAAGCAATTATGTAGCGATAAGTTCTTCATGGGTTTTTGTTTCTACTAAGCCCACTGTGTAATGCTATTTACCTTGTTTTTATCTTCTCCTTGTCATGTTCTACATTAGGTGTGACAGAGCATATAATTTTTTTCAGAGGCCTACATCAAATTGGACGTGCATAAATGTATCATAGTTAAGGATGGACTTCCCTGCTAAAGAAAGTAATGCTATAAGCTTTAAGACCGTAAAATTCTGTCGCCATCGGCCAGGTTTGAACATGTGACTTCGGGTACCAGAATCTATCAGTGCAGCCCTGGACCATGAAAACTATAGCAATATGTAGAAAAGTATCAGGAGCTGACCTCAAGGTCGGGGGTTCACCTTTGACCCAGTCATAATATTTATGTGTAGTTAAAGCCTACAGCCTCATTTGGGTTGTGCCACTGGCATACAAATGAAACACTGAGCGATAAGATTCCGGCAAAATGGCGGAGCTGATATAACCGTTAGCTTATTTAACAAAGAAAATATGTAAATAATTTAATAGGGAATCTCAATTAGAATACAACATGCATATAATTATTCTAACATGTTAACTATGTAAGCTTTGTTATAATTATTTCAGACGATTTTTGGGTAGAATTAAATCATAGTATAAATGCAGGGTTCTGAAATTTTTAAAGTTAGCAAATTTGGGATGCGATTCCCTTTAAACCTACATTACTGTACTAAAACAAGTGGTATATCACTGTTTTAGTTCCATTTGTTCACAAAAATGCTTTGTTAGTATTGTTATTTATTGAACACGATTAATATTGATAAATTATATAATGCTATACTTCAGTTACTCGTAGCTGCATGATATTGCAACGCTTTCAGTTTAACCACTAGATGGCAGTGTAAGCAGATATTTGTAAATAGTACAGAAGTTGTGAGTTACAATAAAACCTTAACTGAAATTTTGTTGCTTTTTACATGTATTCCCTTAGAAATGCAATAGTTTATGTATCTTTTATTTTAGGTTTCCTATAACTCAGGTATTTCCTAAAGAATTAAACAAATTTTTCGGCATGATACAACTGTTCATCCACGGAGTAGGATTCAAAAGCGAATTGAGTTCCTTGGCTGATCATATGCGAATCATATTAAAACATATTCTCTATTTAAAATTAAAAAATTCAAAGGTAATCATTGAAATATTACTGGTGTATATACTTTGGATTGTGTACTGAAGTTTGTTCCTGAGCATATAGTTGTGAGTTTCATATTGAGCCCTGCTGAACTAGAGTGTTAAGGTGTTACGTCATAGATTTCGGTGTAGTGCCGAAGCACTGTGCACGAATATACTTATATTGTGCATGTCTTTGCGAAGTAGTGGAAAATGTGCAAATTGCATTGGTAATGCAAATAGGTAGTGGAAATAGTGCAATAACAGTGAAATATCAAAGTGCCAGTGACCAGGACCAAGGCGCCTAAACCCCGCCGAAGAGCAGCGTCAGACGCGCGGCTATGTGCCCTTGTTGCATGCAACAAGTAGGGTCCACAGGTAAAGGCGCTCCCAGCAGCACTTGCGCTGCTCCAAAATGGCGGCCGCAGCTGCGGCAAAAGAAGCGGCTGGCTCACTAATGCTTCGACTCGGTCAGCCAGCCGTAGCAGCAGCTGCAGCCCTACAACTACCCGCCAGCCATCGAGGCGGTCAGCCGGTCGCCGTTATAGATGCACAGCCTACCACTAGCATCCACGATCCTCCTCTCAGAGCACCATTGGGTGCACTATCCACCAGAGGTGACGTCCCCAAGGACCAGAGCAGCGCGGAGGACGAGCAGGTGGCCCGAAAATTCCAGAATCTGTCCCGGGAAGTTAAAGAGCTCCAGAAGGAGATCTCTCAATTCCAAGAAATCCTGAAAGCCATGGCTCCGGAGTCCCGGGATTTCCAAAAAATTGCTACCGATCTGGCGCGCTGTTACCAAGAGCACGCTATTAAAAAGCGTCATCTAGTGCAGCTCGGCGAAGGGTGGCAAGCCGTCCCACAAAGAAAGCGCCCCTTACACCGTTTCAGTGGCCGGGAATCGGATACTGACGGTGAGCGCCCGGGACCCCATACTGGGAAAAAGAAAAATAAGACACGGCACCTCAACCTGTCGCTCAACACGGCGAATGGATACGCGGCGCTGTCTTCGTCTGAGGAGGATGAGGACATTGACCAACCGGCACCGGCAAAAACCGACGCAAATTTACCAGCACGCTCAAATCCCACACCCACGCTACCAAAACCCCAAAGACCCACCCGAGCATCCCCCACATATAATACAACACTCACAATCATCCACCTCCACGACTACCCACACACCGACTACCGCCGCTACAATCGCTCCTTCAACTGACGCCGAAAAGCAGCCGCGTATCGTTATTCCCGACGGTCGCCAGACGACAAACGTTCTCCGCATCCTCCGGAGCTCTCGTCCCACCGGACTATACAAGCTGCAGACAACACGCACGCACCTGAAGCTCTTTCTTCAACGGAAGCAGGATGCAGTGCCGACCATGACGCTCCTGAAGAACGCCGGCATTAAACATTTCAGCTTCACCCCCAGGAGCGACCAGCCCCTCCGCTACATTGTGAAGCGGCTCCCCGAGGACTTCGAGGAGGGCTTCATCCGAGAAGACCTGGAGGGGAAAGGCTACCCCGGCGTCCAGGTACGCCAACTTAAATCCCATGGCAGACCCTGCCAATATTCTAAGTTACACTAGACAGAACCACATAAAAATCAGAACTTGTTGCAAGAGCGAGAGGTGTTCCATATCATGGTCACCGTGGAGGTCTTGAAAACAAACCGTAATATCACTCAATGCCTTAACTGCCAGCAGTTAGGGCACACATTTAAAATGTGCCAGATGACCTCCCGGTGTGTCCTCTGCGGTGACCTGCGCCGCTTAGCTGACTGCCCAAAGAAGACCAAGCAGGACGTTACACCCCACTGTGGGAACTGTGGGGAGACGCACGCTGCCAGCTATAGAGGTTGCGAGACGTTCCGCAACGAACGCCACCGTCACCAACTGGTAGTCATAGCCAGGGCACCTCAAAGTGCTCAAGCAGGGCCAAGACTCATTGCCAAACCGGCCCTGGTCAAAGAAGGCGTCTCATTTGCTGGCACCATGAGAGGGCAAACGACACCCGTGCCTCCAGCACCCGTTCCGCCACAAACTGGCCAACCTCCAACAGCTCCCCCCACCCAGGCGCCTTATGGCGACCTGGTTGGCATTAAAGAGGTATTATTAAAGAGGTATTCAGTCTCTTTAAGGAACTGAATATCCAAGCAATCTTACCAAAGCTACAGCCCTTCGTTACGAAATTTCAAAGCTGCAGCAGCACTTTGGAAAAAGTAGAAGCTGTAGTATGGTTCCTCTCAGAAGTATTCGCGTAAATGGCTCAACCAAGGGGAGGTACAACTTTAACTTGCGCGCTCCTGTGGAATGCCGACGGCATCTACAGGCAGCAGCACGAACTTGAGAACTACCTGCGGCGTAACAAAATTGATGTCGCATTTATTAGCGAAACAAAAAACAAGAGTGCAATTTTAAACTCAGGGGCTACCAGACTTTTCGGAATGACAGAATTGGCAGACAGGGGGATGGAACCGCCATTTTACTCAAAAACAAAGTTGCTCATGCCACTGTCACACTGCCACACTATCAGCGTTAGAGTGCACGACTCTTAAAACACGTATTAACAGACAACGGTGATGCTGGTAGCCCTCTAACGCCCCCCCCCCCCACTCTCCCGATTTCCGACAAGACCTCGAGGAAATCCTCCCAATGGAGGAGCACGTTATAATTGCAGGAGATTTTAACGCCCGGCACCCCTGGTGGTACTCCCGCCGAGCGAACGCGGCTGGAAATGTCCTTGTAGAACTTGTAACAGAAAATGACGACCTAGAGGTTCATCTTCCTCCAGAACCAACATTTTGGCACAAAAAAGAGTACTTAGACCCTGAAATTTTGGACTTCACACTCACAAAAAATGCAGCACTAGAAAACAACTTCATTGTATATCACAGCCTGAACTCCAAGCACCTTCCAGTGCATTTCGACATCTGCGGCGCCATCACGACCGGTTTGACCGGCCCTCTGAGGTCCGCAGATATAGACTGGAATAAATTTACGCTCGAGATGCACAAGATGGTGCAGCCTGGGCTGTAATACTACAGTGACGTGGACATTGACGCCGGCTTTGAAAATTACACCGCATCGCTGCACACGGCCAAAAGAAATTCTAGCAGCTATACCATAAGCCCACCCAGTTTTTGAACGTACCCTGAGGTGGAGCAGCTCATCGCCTGGAGGCGGCGCTTGACGAGACTTTGGCGGCTTACCCGCCAGCCTGAGTACAAAGTGCTAGCAAAATGGCTACGCATCATCATTTGGCAACAAATTAAACTCAACAAAATTGAATAGTCGGAGCAGAAAATATTAAGCACCGCACATTCAGACCATTCTTTGTGGAAATTATTAAGGGCATTTAAAGTCTTCTCGAGTGCCAACTCAGGCACTGAGGCGCTGCACATTCGCCTCGGCCTGCAATTCTCCTCCGAGGAGAAAGCCGAGGTTTTCGCAGACTGTCTGGCAGAAAATGTACAGAGAACCCTGCGGCGAACCCCGAGTTAGAACGGGAAGTCCTGGCATGTGTACAAAACTGGGTGGCACAGAGGCATAAGCAACACTTGCCCCTCACAACACCGCAGGAAGTTTACAAGTTCATTAGGAAGCTACCTAATGGGAGAGCCGCCGGCCCGGATAGGGTGATTAATGAGGAACTCAAGCATCCCGAGAAAAGCCCTGGTGCACCTCACACAAATTTTCAACTCCTGTTTGCAGCACAACTACTTCCCTGACACTTGGAAACGAGCCAAGGACATAATGCTCCTGAAACATGGGAAAAGCACCAGGCAGCCTCAAAACTACCGCCCTATTAGTCTCCTGTCTACTATTGGTAAATTGCTTGAAAAGGTGATATTGTTTCTACTCCAAAATCAACTTTCGTCACTGGATGACATTTCCAACTCCCAATTCGGCTTTCGAAAACAACTTTCAATAGATCTACAACTCTTAAGATTAACTGATGACGTGACAGAGCAATTTAACAATGGGGCTTCAACGTTGGCACTATTTCTGAACGTAGAAGCTGCATTTGCTCGGTGCTGGCACAACGGCCTGATTTACAAACTGCACCGAAAGTTTCCCGGACTCCAAATTTCCTTAGCACTGCTGCACAACTTTTTAGAAAACAGACGCTTCTACGTCCAAGTGGGCGGCTCCTCCTCTAAGGAGAGAGTCGTGCATGCTGGCGTCCCGCAAAGGGCCATCATGTCCCCGCTATTGTACATAATGTTTACCAACGACTTCCCCGTGGACGCCAGATGCAAAGTGGCCATGTACGCTGACGACACTGCAATATACAATCACCATAAAAATCCTCGTTTCGGCCTATTAGAGATGCAGTGGTATATTGACCGCTTCCTTTCATGGCTCCGTGACTGGAAAATTGAAATTAATGCAAATAAATGCCAGCTTATCCATTTTTCAAAGCAGCGCCCTTTGGCTATGGACGGTCGGTGGTCAAGTATTGCACTGCAGTCAGTATTAAGTCAAATACCTCGGCGTGACTTTGACACGCACAATGAACTGGTCCACCCACATAAAAGATATTACCAACAAAGGGCGGCAGCGACTAAAGATGTGCGCCCCTATACTTAGGAGTAAACAACTGAAACTCCGCTCGAAGGTTATCTTGTTGAAGTCGTTCATTCTGTCAGTGGTTCTATATGCATGTGTGGCCTGGGCAAACGCATCCCAAACAACCATCAAATACCTTCAAACACTGCAAAACCTCTCCCTCAGGAAAATCCTTTCTGCTCCCATCCGCACCACAAACGACTCCCTCCATCAAGAAGTCCTCATCCCGACCATCCCCGAGGCATTGGAAAAAAGCCTCCTCCATTTGGGCGCGCATTCGTCAGCATACAAACCCTTTAATCCATAACATCGGAAAAGGTGAGCCAAAACACCGCAAACATAAACGGGTGAAAATACTGTAAATAAGGACGGCTCGCCACCCATTGCGCGACCAAAATTCCCGGCCCAAGGCCTCACAAACCGCCGGCAGGGGTCACCACTCCCGGGCTGCCCAAGGAACTGAGCGACATGCTGCCGCACAGCAGCACAGCTAAGAGTAAATAGTGTACAAAGTGAAGTGAAGTGTGCGTTAATGAGTGTGTGAGTGCGAGGGACGTTCTACGTATGCCCATGAGTGCGTGCGTGAGTGTGTTATATATGTAAATAAAATCACAAGAAAGCAATGTGCCCATAAAGAGACGCCGTATGGGCTTTATGTAAAGCCATGACGTCAAAACCAACAAAAACTGAAAACTGTAATATGATGCAAATGTAGAGCCTGTAAGCGGGGTCCATTGTACCTGCACCAGGTATATCAAACAAAAATAAAAAGCCTAAGCCTAAGGCTATTACTCTCCTGTTAGTTCCTGAATTTTTGACGCGGGGTTTAAGTCACACGATTTGATTTTCCGTAAATATTGTCTCATACAAATGGAAGGTATGCGTGATTACTAGACAGGGATGAAGAAAGGGTGTTTCCCAAAGGAACTTTATGAATACAAATTAGGGAGGAAAAATATGTTAATATTGCGTGAAATAAAAAGGAATAGTTAACATTTAATTGTCATTTAAGGAACCTTGATATCAATGGAGGAGCTATGGTGAAATTATTATTATTATTACCCTGAAACCACCCGACACTTATTGTGCTCGCCTGGGAGAGGTTACACTTCGATGTGATAAATCTCTCCATTATTTCTTCGTCCCACTTACAAGTGGATGAATCCTCTTTAATTGTTATTATTTCTTCCATGAAGATAATAGCCTCCTTGTCTGGAATAATGAAAGAAAAAGCTATAATACAATCAATGATTTAATTTAACTTCTAACCACGGTAAATGGATATTCGAGCTATTGCCTTGTTCAATAACAATAACTGAATCTGAAATGAAAAGAAAATGAAAATGAATTAAAAGAACATCCGGTATTCTTTTTTAACGAAATTATGTAATTTATAAGAATACATTTCCTGTTTAGAATATAAAAATTACGACTCACCTGCCATTTTTGGTACTTCCTACTAGTTCCTTTGACTAACAGGAAAATGCGCGGTGCTACGTCACAAACCAGCAATCTCTATAATAATGCACAGAATGACGATCCACTTATTCCAGGAAAGCTATGTGTGTGTGTTTTTTTCCAAGTTTTGGGAGGAGTTTGTACAAACGAGAAAAAATATTAGGACTCCCTGCCGAATAAGAAATATGGAATGGTATTCAAGCAGCCATCACTCCTTCTCCACCTTACGCCCCCTCTCTTGACATCAGCAGACCGATGGTGGAGGGGGGTATTTAGAATAGTAAGTAGATGGTCTTGTACAAAACTTAGAAATAAATTGCCGATTATTTATAAAAATTATGTTACCTGCGCTTACGATAAAGATATTTACATCCTTTCTCCAATTATCAATTTTTGAATTCATGATAAGAATCCCGCTTAAAGTTATATGATTTTATTAATTTAGTAATGCTCCCTTTCTCATTATCCAGGTGCTTGGACCTGCGGTCTGCTCCTAAATATCGATTCAAATATGAATGTAACTTTTATCATTCAGATATTTTGCACATCGAAAACCGTAAAAGCCTTATCTTAAAGAGCATTCTTCGGTAATCGAACGAAAGGTTTCTAGGACGCAGAATCATAAAACTTTTAGAGTGTATTTTAAATGGAAATACCTGCAACGTACCGCGAGTAAAATGACAAAGTAAAAATAAGTTTAAGACAATACGAAAAGCATTTCAATAATTATTTCAACAGGCCGTGCTGTAAGCCCATTAGGAGAGTAGAGATCCCTGTGCGGTACTGTCTGTAAAAATGTTATAATGTCAAAAGGCGCTAGCGCTTTTTATCTTTTTCTGTCCTTTTGGATGAGCATGTATATATTTCTCACTCCTCTTTGGTACATTCGCGCGCGCGCGCGCGTGTGTGTGTGTGTGTGTGTGTGTGTGTGTGTGTGTGTGTGTGTGTGTGTGTGTGTGTGTGTGTGTGTGTGTGAGGAACTTTCAAATGATAGATTCGATTTTAGGACATTATTCTTTTATTTGATGAAGATATATTTTCAAAGACAACACTATTCTTGCTTATACCTAATGGTAAAATGCTAGTAGATACGCAATCAGACGATCTCGGTCCACAAACTCAAGAAAACCAAACAATTATTTTCTATCCGGGAAGCTTTCTTCACCAAATACGTTTTCTCCTAGCTTTGTGTATTGGCATTTACAAGAAATAAGTTCTATCATAGCTAAAATTATAACATCTCTGACGTAACTTATTACTGTTTGTGAATATGGAAGCAAGCTTTAACAGTTTGGCTGGTGGAAACCCGATGCGACCACACAGTTAAATAAAAGACACATATTTCCATAACTGTTTATACGCCGGGAAAGAATTGTCTTCTTGTTTCTCACGTGCATGAACCATGTGACCATATTTCTTTTTTTGATTGGGAGAGGAAATATGTTCTATATGAACTTGTTCATTTCTGCACTTGACAGACTGACAGATATGGGAACCCTACATTCTTTCAAAGACACTTAAGTGTTGGCATGTTGGACGGTATCATCGCACCCCTAAAATATATCTAAGAACTTCAAGTGTTTGCCATTTATGACACCCATATATAAGAAAATGTGGGAGTGAACAATATCCACCCCTTTATACATAACAGCATAGGGAGAGGCGGTTTCCAGACATAGACGTGCAACTTTCACATGGCAGCCTAGGGGGTGGGCTGACTAAATTGATCGATGGGGTGTGGGAACCTTATAAAAACACATCCAGCGTCGTGAGTTGTCACCTCCCCATCACATTCCGTTGTTCTTTTTCTTTAAAATTGCAGTCATTAAATTTTCTCCTAGCTATGTGTATTGGCATTTACAAGAAATAAGTTCTATCATAGCTAAAATTATAACATCCCTGACGTAATTTATTACTGTTTGTATATATGGAAGCAAGCTTCAACATGTTAGCTGTTGGAAACGCGATGCGACCACACAGTTAAATAAGAAACACATATTTCCACAACTGTTTATACGCTGGGAAAGACTTGTCTTCTTGTTTCTCACGTGCATGAAAAGCTGTTCACATTATTTCAAAGACACTTAAAATGCTTGACATTTATGACACCCAGGAAGTGGGGTGATTAGTTGATCGAGGAGGCGTGGGAACCTTATAAGAACACATCCAGCGTCATGGATGAACCCCTCCCCTCCGCCCCTCACATTCCATTGTTTTTTCTTTAAGATTACGGCCATGTCACACAGCGGTGCAACTGCCCCACCCCCACTAGCGTCGCGACGCTTGATGACCTTGAATTTGGCCTGAAACCTACATCTTATTGCTACTGTGCACTTTCACCAACCTTTGTCCATTCTTTCACTGCTGTTTTCTCTGGTGTGTATTGAGGGATCCAAGTTTCATCTACGATCACAAATCGGGGCAAAAGCTTCTTGCGTATTGGATTACACATCACCAGACATTCGGTAGAAGTGTTCTTCTGGGTGTGCTTTTGGTCGACTGTGAGCAATCACGGCATCCATCTTGAGATCCCTACAGCCTCAGCAATCTCACGAATTATATTCGGCGGTCTTCTATAACCAGATCGTGGATTTTGTCAATGCTGTCCTATGTGGAGAACTGAATAGGGCGACCAGAGCGCGATTCATCTTCGGTGCTTCTACGACCACGTTTAAATTCATTGATCCCGAAGTACATGATCTTCAATGTTGATGCTGTTCGAGAAAGTAGTTCAGCAGCGGCTCCAAAGTATACTGGATCAACATCAGGTGCTACGACCAGAACAATTTGGTTTCCGGCGGCAGCACTCCACAACTCACCAGCTCCTTCGACTTGTGGACGAAGTGGTGAAAGGGTTTAATAACCGGCATTATGTTGCATTCCTCTTCCTCGATATTTCCAGAGCCTTCGACTCTGTTTGGCACGAAGGCCTCCTACACCGACTCATACACTACAACATCCCTTCCTACCTCATTCATTTATTGCACCATTATCTCCAAAATCGATCCTTTGTAGTAGTGAGGGACGACATCCTTTCCCAACCTTACACCATAAATGCAGGTGTACCCCAGGGTAGTGTCCTAGGGCCCCTGCTTTTCCTGGCATATATAAATACACTTCCCACCTTGAGAGGCTGCAACCTTTACCTGTTTGCTGATGACATAGCCATAACAACAGCATCTCGCAAACATGACATCGCAGTGCACAGGGCGCAGAACTTTGCAAATATGCTGTATGCCTGGTTCTCCACATGGCGATTAAAACTCAATGCCACTAAGCCCCAAGCCGTCACTTTCACACGGAGAGCTATACAAGATGTACCAAACCTCCGTCTTGGAGACACAGATGTGCCATGGTCATCGCAGGCAACATACCTTGGGGTTGTCTTGGACATGCATCTTACCTGGAAGGCTCACATCACGTCACTGGCTAATAAAGTCAATAGAAGGATGGCCATGATGTACACACTGTACAACCGAAACTCTGCATTGGCCTTGCGAAACAAGCTCCTGCTTTACAAGCAGATACTAAGGCCAGCATTGACCTACGCCTGCCAAGTCTGGGGTATAGCAGCAAAAACACATCTCTCCAAACTCCAAGTCCTACAAAACCGATACCTCCGGTCTGCAGTCGCAGCCGACTGGTACATCCCAAACGACAACATTCATCTAGACCTATCCTTCCCTAAATTATACGACTACATCCCCCATCTATCTCACAACTTTTATTCACAACTTCCTAACTTCAATAACCTCATCCGTGGACTTGGAGAGTACAACATTGACCCCGGAGAACGATACAAAAAACCCAGACGTGTTCTAGGACAACCTTAACTTAAATCTCCAAAACAACAAATCTATCTATCTATTACCCATAAAACTATATCCTACCCTGATCACCACCGCTAAACCACCATCATTGCAAAACTTTCCCCATGCCAGTAAGGGACTAGCTCCCGGTATGGCTAGAGTCGAAGGACCCTCTTCCACGGAGGAGGAACCTCCTTCAACGACCACACGACTTGCTGACCACGTGAACTTCATCCAATTCAGTTCTGACTTGTGTGGCATTCCAGCCCTATGAAAATGAAAATGTTTAATAACCGCATGACATTCTGTTTTTTCCATTTTCAATCGCAGCTATCACACTAACCAGTTCTGATAGCTGCCAACAATGAACTGTATATTGTAGTACATCCGAATTTTCTGTACAGTCTTTTGAATAATGAAGCTAACCACCCACAATGTTGCAACAAAAAGTGTTCACTCCTTCATAGAAATTTACCAGACTTATCAAACGACTCTCATATATCTATGTATATAGGTTGCAGCGTGCGAGATGACCCCTCCTTATGTATAGGCTGAGTATTCCATACCACAATATACTCATGTACGTATAGCTAGTCATCTGAGCTCTTCAAACAGAAATACTCGTTTTTCAGATTGGTACTTGAATGTCTAAGAAAGCAGTAAACATGTATTCAAAGAAGGAACTATAAGTATCTGACTTAATCTGCAAAATTCTTCACTTTGGCTTCTTTCAGAACAATCGGGGAATTTGCTCTGTTCAGATTGCAACATAATTTGTTGAAGTAACTTCTTTAAGGCAAAAGTAAATGCAAAAATCTCCCTCAAAATGACAATTTTATGTAGTCTTCTGTACTGGCATTTCTTCTTTAACTTTCAAAAGTTATTTTTTAAAATAGAGTTGCATCTGCACTTTAAAATTTGAATTCTGCACATTCAGATAAAAATTGCATAACAATGCATATACATTTTGGAACAGAAAGTTAGGCTGCATCTAGGGAAAGCTTTCTCTACAAACTCGTGTACTGTTGGGTTTGACAGCTTTTGTATAATCAAGTTAGGTGATTTCCTTCTGTTTGTTTTGAACAGGTTATTTCTCTGTGAATGATATTTTCAGTATACGTGACCAGTTGTCTAATAAACTAAGGAAGAATAAATTGCATTTTAGAGTTATAAAACAACCTCTAAATCGAACGTGCGTCTAATTTCTGTTAATGAATAGTTAGTTACTTTTTAAAAATAATTGCTGATTATATATCGTTAAGAAAGTAATCATTAAGAATAACTAAATACTGTAACAACACAACTTCACTATTACTTATCTTATTTATAATCTTTTGGGTCCGGTTTCGAAGCAACTTTGCTTCACTTTCAACTTGTCAGCCTGACACTGACACATTCAGGCTTTCAGTAGCTTCAGTCTTTTACATAAGAAAGGAATCATTTACTCCTTGATAAACAAATATTGGATAAAAGTAGATTAGCGTTTAGAAAAAATGCATCCACATTTACTTCAAATTTAGATCTAATGTCTTAAAAGTAATGTCATAGGTTATTAAAACAGCGATAAAATAAATATCTATGCAACATGTCTGATTGAAATGTAACAATTTCTGATGGTCGTACAAAAGTTCCAACGTTAATATTTAAATTCAACATAAGTACCATTTGTAGCATGGCTATGTGAAGTCGATAACCAAATTCTACCCGATTTCATTAGACCAATAATGATACTTTGTAACGCAAGGTGAATTCTGCAGTTCAAATTACTGAGGTCAGCCATTGGTATTTTGCACGTTTGATTTGCTTTAGTAGTGGCGTAGCCCGCTGAAGTTGCCATAGAAACCTTTACTAGGTCAATAAAAAAGTTCAAATGGCAGTGACCAGTTATTCCAACTTTAAAGTGGTTTTAAAAAAGTCATATAAGCCAGCGTTACTTTTTGGTTGATCAAATGCCAATTTTTCATAAACAATTCGCCATTTAAAAACAATTGTGACACCGTGGTTCCATTGTTTATCCTCTGCATAAAAATTGAATATTTATTTCGCTATAGTTTTGGAAGTGAAAATGACAGTTTCTAGGAGACAGTTGGTATTGTTCATAGCGTAGGATTCACCTGTAAGAATAAGTCAACAAATAACTCACTATGCTTTTGCATTCATGCATTAGTCATGGCGTGACCCTTGTCTGAAATATTTAATTCCTACTAAACTAATTTTGCGTACTTGATACATAGATAATTTACGAATCCTCATTAGAAGGTGCTGCAACGGGTTCGTGTGCATTCAAAAGATTTGCCTGCGTTGCGAAAAGTTTTCTTAGGATAGCAGTTCTCATCAGCAAATTTTATTTCTTGAACTTCATACCATTGTCCATTATTCCTTGTTAGTTAAAAATAGGATGGACAGTTGAAATGCAGCATTCCAGATGAAATTCTGTGGACTCATCTGTGAACTTCATTTCTGCCAATCAGAGAGACACGTGATTTTGTATTCAGCCGTTCACCTCGCAGAATTTATCACTGTAATGATAAAGAAATCAATGACCTTAGAATATTGGGAAATGGCGTGGCTTCATTTCATAAAAATATTGAGTGAACAAATTACCGCTCATCGGATATAGTGGTTAGAGTAGAAAATATAAATTCTTGCAGAATTATACATTTTGAATGTAATTGGTTCGTTTAGATACCATATTTACACGCCTGTATTGATATCAGGGAATTGGACAAAACATATACAATTCTATAACTTTTTTATTAGAAGCGGACCTGCCTTTAAACGAGATCCGGGCTTTAAGAGACTCTCAATAGAGTAGAAATAAACTGTACTGCACATAGTGAAATCAAACTTACAGCAACTGTGTTCCGTTTCTTACCAGCGTAATGAGTGCATGCATAAGTAAGCATTATGTGCATAAAAATTGTAAAATGCTGATAATGTGTAGATGACAGCTATCTTACTTTTTAAGTTGTTTTATTCCTAAAATCGTTACCATAAAACCATACTAAAAGACTTGGAGATAATAAATATATTAAATACCAATCATGACATTAAATACATTTACGTTTTAAAACGAAATAATGTATGGCTGATACCTATAACCCATTCAGGTGTGTTATTACATGATTACATCAATTTATATTAATTTACACAATTAACATTCAGCAAGCGATAGTAACTTTTGTGATATTACACCAATATAGGTTTGTAAATTGGATACTTAATATATCATAACGTTCATATGAAATTAACTTAATTTATAGGTGGAATTCCCATATCAATTTTGGTAGGAGAAGTATTTCAGAGACACAGACTTCCACAACAAAGAATTTTTTTCTGTTTTACGGAATTGGTATACAGCGCTATTTCCTGGCTTGCAGATTCTTCTTCAGAAGCTGATGATGAATTAATGATATTTATTGCCCTTTGCCTCTTTGCATTGATATTCTTGACACTCACAGAGTATGTTCAGTTATTTCTTTGTTAATGTTTCTTCAGTTAGCCTACAAGAACAGCGACGATTCATCCCTCGACTCTACCAGCTACAAAATTAAGCCGTGATTCTTGTACATAATTTTACACAGCTGACGTGTAATCTCTGCTCCTTTCCCTTTTCCCTGATAGTTTAATGCTCTTCCAATGAGGATGTATAACAAATAAGTCCAGTGCAATTCAAGGTCGGGCGATAAGAATACTGTGAGGGTGGATACTTCCTGAGAACAGGTTTAAACCGAAGCATCCAACAATCTAATTGTTAAAAATTTACGTGCATTCCAGATATAATAAGCATAGTAACTTTCTACAGTAATGGACACCTGGGGCGTATTAGATTTACTGTGGTTAACACTTCTTAAGAGGAATGAAGTAAGGAAACCAGGGGTATGACAACGGGCAACAGTTCCAGGCTCGAACGTCCTTTAAACTATCATCCGTACCATCGAAGCCTAGAATCACACTTAAAAGAAGAGAAGGAAATAGAATGAAAGAGAAATAATAAACACGAAATCTTGGTAGATGAGAAACTACCCCATCATTCACCTACCGACCGGGGAAAACCACGAAAACTGAGGTCACAGTAGATGCTTGACTAGAATTGACACCGAGGCCTCTCACCGAGGCCTCACACGATACTGTGGAGCCATTTCGCTCTGTTAGTTCCCTTACATAAAGATTAATATGGTTATAAATGCTATTTAAGTATTGAGATACATGATTATATTAAACGGGGAACTAGTTTGTATCGTACAACAACCTATTCAAAGACATGGGAGGTGACTAGTGACGTAGCAGCTCAGAGATACGGAGCAAAGTTAATGGTTCAGGGTTTATACTCGATAAGCGCTTGTACTCTGATCATGTGAAGGTCTGGTCTCGCTCTCAGCTATCTTGCTATTCTTCGGGAGGATTCTAATGTTTTCACAAGGGAACTATTACTGTACTTACACCACTAATCACCTTAAAATTTGATAGTATAATGCCTGCTGTATATCAACCATGTGCATCAAATATCTGCTGCTGAACAGAACCACAACGCCCAAAACTGAAGACTAGAAAGTGCCGCATGCGACCACTTACAAGTAGTTGCTTGACATCCCTCGTCAGCTCTGTGCCGACGCTCCTTACGTATGCCGTGTGTACGCCGCTACCCGTTAGGGTTATACAATCCCTCCCATACAATGCTATATGTTCCTACGTACTCTGGACTCATTTTCGGGTACTTCCAGTTATACTCCGCACTCCATTTTTGGCGCATAGGCTTCATATAGAATAGAGATGATACCATCAAACTCTCAGGCGAATACAGGTGTGTGCACAGTGATAGTTTCCTTGTCAGCTTAAGTTGTATAGATACTTTTACAGATAAATTGCTGATGTTTGCAAGCTTTATTTTAGCAGCAAACCATTATATGTAATTTGAGACTTTTTTCCAATTTTGAGATAGCAATTTTATTAAGAAAAACTATAAATTAAAATATTTTCTGAGAAATAAGCTTGTATTTTCATAAGAGGTAACTGTTTGTCCACATGCATCATTTTACTTGTAGTAAATGAGTAATAATAATAATAATAATAATAATAATAATAATAATAATAATAATAATAATAATAATAATAATAATAATAATAATAATAATAATAATAATAATAATAATAATAATAATAATAATAATAATAATAATAATAATAATAATAATAATAATAATAATAATAATAATAATAATAATAATAATAATAATAATAATAATAATAATAATAATAATAATAATAATAATAATAATAATAATAATAATAATAATAATAATAATAATAATAATAATAATAATAATAATAATAATAATAATAATAATAATAATAATAATAATAATCGTAGTATATGAAAATGTGATAAACCTTGTTTCAGGATGAAGATTTAAGTTTGCATATTTCATATAAATCTTTACTTATATTCCTATTTAGCGCTTTATATCTTTAGAAATAACACATTTAATGTTTATATTTGTCACATAAGACAAATGCAGTTGTTGTACATAAAAGTTAATACCTCATTCTCCCTTTAGATTTTATTTTGTAGTTATCATTGAAGGCTAGAATCTTTGGCGTGATGCACGAGACAGATATTAGAAGCTACAAACAGCTAAGCCTACAAAATGTCCACAATTGCTACAAGTGTTTGGCATTTCCTAGATTATTATTTTGATCCAATACTTGCAGTGTAGACCGTGCTGAGTGCAAGATTGCCAGTGTTTCGCTTATCGTATGATGTAGCTTTCTCAGGGCTGATGAATGCGTCTTGTCCAGCAGTATTAAATTACATGTTGGTAAGGATGTTGCTAAAACCTCTTTCAAAATATAATATGTGGAATTCGCATGACTCTCTCTATTCCTTCTTCTTCAAGCTATTTTGAACAAAACCATGATCTTCTGTCTACTTTTTAATGACGAAAAGCTTTCAATACTTACATATATACACACAGTTCATTATGTGTACACAGCAGACTAAATCGATACTCAGATTTTCAAAAACTGTTAATTATTCGTATTCTTTGCATGACCTCGAGAAGAAAAAAATAATACATACCTACTTGCTTACATCTTGAAAAAAGGTACCAAATACAACTGTAGAAAAAGTATTTTAATATACTTTAATTAACCCTTCTCATCGAGTTTCCTGATAATTAAGTATCATATGTTTTAATATGTTATGTAAATATGATAAATACAGCAGCTTAAAATGTGATTTGCTAAAAGATATAATAACCCAGCGTGCGACAGCCCATATAGGGCTAGGACCTGCCAAGCTAGGACCTGTCGGTCTGTCTAATGAACGCGAGTGCAGTTGAGGCTCAAAGGAAACTACTCTCCCGCCCACTAATGACCGTCATAAATCTATCTCAACACTTCAGAAATGGAACACTGTCGTTGAGGACCAATAGCAACCCTGATTTTCTCGAACTGACAGTCGCATGTCTACTCTACGTGGAGTCTCAGTTGCCATAGTTCCAACTTCCAGTTGATCTGTTTTATCACGTACAGAAATTCGTTGTGTGTCACAATGTGGAGACCGTGGGAGGGAAATGCAGTGGTAAATGCAAATGAAGTAGTAGATAACTTTCAGACAAGTGAAAATAATCAAAGTGAAGACAATAGTGTGAATAACTGGGCCGAGTTATATTACTAGAAAACCCTCAAAAAAAAACAAAGTTATAGCGGGAACTGTTACTAAGCAAATTCAAGCGCTTGTTTTGAACACATATAAATATGTGCTGACAAATAATCTCAGTAAGGGGTCGTGCAATGAACCTGATGATAAATTCTGGGTATTCACAGAAATACAGTAAGAAATATTGTGACGAAAGGAATACCAAAGACGCCGATCAAGTGTGAAAACAAAAGCAAACGTTTCTCTAAAGTAGATAATTTCACATACGATTTAATTCATCGAGAAATTTATAGATTCTATGCAAAAGGGAGAGCGCCCACCTTAGACGAATTGGTTGCACATTTGCAAGAAATTTGTGATTTTCCTTATGGGCACTGCACTTTGCGCGGCCTCCTAAAGGAGCTGGGTTTCAAATACCGCACTTTGAATAAGATAAGGGTTATTATGAAATCCAGTAGAATTGTAGTTTGGCGATATATATCGTCAAAACGAAGGAAGTTTCACAGTAATAGACATAAGATAATTTATTTAGGCAAAACCTCGTACGATAGCCATGACGTATCGAGAAAGGTGGCAACCTTGCAGAAAGATCTGGGAGAAGGAGGGTCAGTGTTGTAAAACGATTATAAGGGTTCGTGAAAGGCAGCGGCCGACGTGCACACGAGTTAACTAAACAGACTCTACGAAAGGCAGAGGTGGGCGATCATGCAACCGATACGGGGAGGAGATGTGGTCAGCATCTCGGCATCCCCAGCCGGAATGTTGGCTTTCATGACCAGAACCGCTTACTTGGAAAATTTCGTGTTGCATCCTTAAAACGTTGATTTTAAATATAAAGTTTGATTTAAACTGTTGTTCGTATTCAAGTTATGTTATTTACGCACATACACTCAAGGGTGGGTTTCTAAAAATGAAATATAAGATACAGTCCCCTTATAGAATTTTTAGATGGAATGTAATACTTCGTCTAGATAGATACATACTATAGGAAGGTAGTGGAGGAAAGAGACATCTAACAGTTATAAGGGAAACATAAAATTGATCATTACGGGTAAGTGGGTTATTTCCCGAGGGCGGTGTATAAAAGCAGAAATATTAACACGCTGAATGCAATAGAGACGCGGTTTTGCAACAGTCAGAAGCAATAAACAGAAGTGCTAAATAAGCAAAGCCATGACGTTAACGATGGTAATAGGAAATTAGGGACATTTTGAACTGTGTGGAGGGATGGAAGGAGAGAAACGTCGATAACTCAGTCTACTGTATCAATGTGGTTAACATCCTACCAACCATGATATCGTCCCATCGTTATTTACTAACTGCAGCTGTGTACCCTTTCGCAAACAAGCAATGTTTTGGGCTTATTCGTGCAAGTAAAGTGTGAAGAAGCGAGCATGAGGAAGCAAGGGAGCCGCTCCGGATGCCATTGCCAACAAACGCTTCACTGTATTATTTTAGGATTTTGGCCCGCTTACACAGGCATCGAAAATTTATGATCCAAGCTGAATTGCTCAAACGTCACAAAATAATTATACCCTCACCATCAAATATTTTAATTAGTTACTGAAGCTGTTCATCCAACTGTATTCAATATAAGAAATATCTACAGAGTTCGTGTAAGCTAAATTTAATTTAAAACGGAAAATAACACGTGCTACATATGTTTAAGTACTGGTACATAAAGAGAAACCATACACAAAACATTAAACATAAAAAGTAAAATTACATTTCTAACGAGGTTTTGCTTAAATATGCATTTACGAGGGCTGTTCAATAAAAACGATCATAATTTTTTACGGTCATAATTTTTCGCACTGTAATTCAATCTTATTATAATCTGTTACCTTAATGTGAAACAAACACGTCGTAGTAGTTTCATTGTTGGTACTCCTGGTTCCCGCCTGTGAGAACCAGGTAAGCTCAGACATGTTCAGTATCGCCTACCGCTGTAATGGAGGTAACCCGCAGTTAAATTTGATGTTAGAGGAAGATCCGAAGTTTCTTTCAAACGTAATCACTGCTGATGAAACTTGGCTACATCATTTTGATCCTGAGAGCAAACAGCAAAGCTCAGTGTGGAAATTTCCTTCATCAACAACCCCCAAAATAGCAAAAGTGGTTGCTTCTGCTGGGAAAGTTATGGTCATCTCATTCTTGGATATTCATGGAATGGTTTATTAGCATGTTGTACCTGTACACGCATCAGTAACTGGACAGTACTACAAGGATGTCCTGAAAACATTGCAAGTCTATATCAGGCGCAAAAGACCACATTTCCGTGAAGCAGGCCGGATGCTGCAATACGATAATGCGCGGCCGCATATTGCCAATGTTGTTGCTGAATATATTGCAAAAATCAACGTGAAGTGCATCCCTGAGGCTCCGGATTTAGCTCCATGTAACTTTTTTCTATCCCCTAACTTGAAGAAACGCCTCCGTGGGAGGCATTACCCATCATCAGAATCAATGGTGAAGGCTACGGAAGCGATTTTGAAGGGTTTCTCAAAAAATGGTTTCCAGCATGTCTTTGAAGACTGGCAGAAACGCTGGGACAAGTGCATCGCATTCAGGGGAGACTATTTTGAGAAGGACCATCAAAATTATGAGGATGAGTAAAGGTACGTTGTCAAAAAAAAATGGTGATCATTCTTTATGGAACCGCCATCGTATTTCTCCGTAATAGAAGTAATACGATGTGTTTCCGAAAGTGTGTGATATAGCATGAAATTCACTTTATTCCGTAGTATGTTCACTTTTTCACCTATTATTAATTAGACGAAGTATTGCCTGTCTCTGTGGCGTGGCGGTAGCGTGTCTGCCTAACATTCAGGAGGTGCTGAGTTCGAATGAATGTTTACTATATGCGGCACCGTAGGAGGTGATACTGATGATACATGAAATGAAGATGGAGCACCGGTGGAACGACGGGGGATACCGGCTCCAAAGCCGTGTTTTTCACTACAAATGTCACTTTGCGGTCGCCTGGGATCGAACCCGGTCCGCTTTAGTGAGAGTCGAGCGGTCTAACCACTCAGCCTCATGTGGCCTGCAGAGATCATTTCTGTGTCAGAGGTACTTGGATAAGTTCTTTTTTTTCGGAGGTTTCCCTTACCTTGAAAGAGAATGTTGGTTGAGTCTCAGCTCTATAGACCCTGGACTCATTGAAGCATCACTTCACTCGTTTTTACGCTGAGGCTCTCTGAATACCAAACAAAATTCAGTTTAAGAAAAACTGAAAAAAATGAAGTGTTTGTGCACGCGCGTGTGTCAACTTTCAACAGCTTTATTCAATAACCAAAACTTGGTATTTAAGCTCAACAACTTGCAAAAAGCCGATATCAAAATCTCCACCTCAAACTGCCGTTGTCACGAAAAAATATTTTTTGTTTTCATTTTCTCAAAAAATGGCTCTAAAAACTGCAATTTCCAGGTTTTGCTGTAATCTCCCATTGTAGTTCCCAGTAGAAGCAAAGCAAAACTTTTAAGGAGCCACTACAGTACAGAGGGCAGGGTCCCTACATTTTACTTAGAGGGAAACCTCCCCCTGCAGACCAGGACAACAGACATTCCCTCGTACTGTGTTTCGAAGGCGGTACCAGCAGTTGGTTCGGAGACCGACAACCGACCTACCGGAGGAGGAAGTGGTTCACTCAGAGCATATAATCCTACCATGCACCGCCCAGACTCCCGCCGACACTTCTACCCTGAAAGAGGTCACGAGATGAGAGATGATATGAAATGATAATGGAGATGAAATAAGGGGACAAGAAATTACGGATGTAATTAACCGGGAAAACCGACTCGGAAACCCCCGAAAAAAACCATAGGTCAGGCAGTTCGGCCACGGTAATCGAACCCGGGTGTCACGAATGTGGGTCACAGACGAAACCGCCTAAGCTATCCCGCTCGGTATAGCCAGGCGTACTTACACTTTACACAACTCTAGCAGTGAGTGAGAGAGTACACAATTCTATGTACCTTTACCATGCGTATATAACAATTATTGCTTTTGGGGATTTACATAGCTAACGTTCGTTCTCTATTAGCCGCACAACAATGTGTAGACTTTGTAGGTTTCGGATTGCAAAAAAAAAATAGCTATGGTGTTAGATATTTCAACGTAATATTTAACCAAAATATTGAAGTAAAGTCACAAAATACAGCAGAATGCAACAATATAAATTACCGAGCGGGATGGCTCAGACGGTCTCGTCTGTGGCTCCCATTCGGGAGGCCCGGGTTCGATTCCCGTGGCCGACCTACCTGACACATGGGCTTTTTCGGGGTTTTCCCAGGTCGCTAGGGAATACTGGGTAGGTTAAATACATCCCCCGAATTTCCTGTCCCCCCATTTCACCTCCATTATCATTTTATATCATCTCTCATCTGGTGGTCTCTTTCACGGTAGTAGTGTCGGCGGGTGTCTCGGCGCTGCATGGCAGGATGATATGCTCTGAGGAAAACTACTTCCTCCTCCGGTAGTTCGGTTGCCAGCCTCAGCTCCTCTGTTGGGACCATTTCGGGACTTCCAGCCAGAGACCTCTGGGGCTCGGATCGCCTACCTGGGACCATTAAGGCTTGGCTGCTGGGCTCGTTGCCGTCCCGCTGCAGGAGAGGGCGTTCGTTGTCCTGGCCTGTCGGGGGAGGGACCCTGCCCTCTGTGCTGTCGTAGCTCCTTGTATCGGCCGCCCTCTGTGTCCTTCGCATCATCCTTCCTCCCGGGTGTGTCCCCACTTGGGGCATAGGAACAAAGGGCCCAGCATGGTGGCCTACGTACCAAATCCCCTTCGTAATGAAATCCCAATCCCAAAATATAAATTTAGGTTTACGTTTTAAAAAGTCCTAAACATCTTCACCGTTACTAAATCATTGCGCAGCCTTTTATTTCTGTTCTCTCAGAATGAATGTGGCTTTTAAAGGAGGCTACTGTCTTACTTAGGCCATATTAAGTTCTGCAATTGCATAAACGTTAGTGGATAGTTGAAGTCCTGCACATCACACTACTTGCGTTGAAAATACGTCCTTTATTTCTGTACTGGTTAGATGTTTTGTTGGTGACAGTAGTGTTGACGCGACAAGGAAACTCACCTTTCTTCTCCTCCTTGTTTTATGAAGGTAGAACTATGTGGTTAAAATTTAGAGCAGCTAAGAATATATCAGGGTGAACATCCGAGAAGCGGCCTACTATAGCGCTTCACTGGTAGCTAAGTACGCTTTTAATGAGACTGATGAGTGAAATTTGTTGACAAAAATTAACATATTTTATTTATTTTTCATTTAATCTTAACAAGCACCACCTTATTGTAATTTTACCAAAGCCTTCATCTAACTCCAGTCACCATTCTTGAAATACCATGCCCTAAAACTTAGTTCCACCATACCCATTCTATTTAACTACAAACAATAGGGTAAACAACGGAGAGGGACACTATGACCTCCACACAGATCTACTGCTGTTAATACCCCGACCAAGGAGGAAAGGATTAAGTGAAGCAATCGCAGGCAGGCAACGGGGACGCGCGGAAGTTTTTTTTTATTTACTTCCTCCAACGTGAAGTAATATCGGACGATGAATGGAATGGGTGAAGTGATGCTCAAATGAGCCCGGGGTCCATGGAGCTTAGAGTTACCCGAGAGGACCAAACAGGTCAGAAAATGACAGATTGTCTTGAGTGTGCTCTCAATTACTACGATAAAACTGGAGCACGATTGATTGGATTCAGTATGTCGTTTGTAGTAGATGGTTGCCTGAAACCTGTACAAAAGAAGAAAACGTGTGCAACAACTGTGCAGAAGAACTTTGATTTCATTTGCATGTAATCATGTCATTTGTTTATTCTTACATCCATTATTACCTTTCTTTAGTATTTTATTCTCTATAATACTAATAAATATATTTTCTAAAAGATGTATTTGTATCACAAATGCACAAAAATGGTACTCAAATTTTCTTATGATATGATTGCCATCTCACCCCGATATTCGGGGTGAAATACCTAAACTACACTTTTGAACAAAGAAAACAAAACACACTTAATTAACAATAATAACGTAACACAAAATTGCACATATGTAGAGAAGGCACCTCAGTTAATGCCAGTTCAGTTCTGAACCTAAACTCTCAATTAAACTCAAATTTTGATCCCTAAAACCTGAAGTATGGCATCTCCCCCCCCCCCCCCCGATCACCTCTAAATTTTGTTTTGCCATCTTGGAGAATAAACATGTTGCATATCACAGAGCAAAAACCAAAAGTATCTATCATTTATAGGGAGTATAATAGACGTTTATCCGAAAACTGCGGACTTTTGCCCCTTGTTACTCCATTATTACTGACTTTAATTCTTAATTATTTGGTCATAAAATACTATAAAATTACTTTCCGCAATATTACAAAAATAGTATGGGTTATAACAGCCCCATATTCGTAAATTTAGTGGTATTTAAAGGAACTCCTGCACACCGTTAGCATTTGTAATATAATCCTGGCAATCGACACAGTCCTTAATATTTTTATTATTCTTCTTAACCTATCTGACTATACGCACATCTGGCTTCCTCTATGTCCCTTGTACCTGTAAGAAAATGCATAATGACACTGCTTGTGCAAAAGAAATCTTCTGTAATAATAGTGCGTATCATTTATGTGAAAATAAATGACTGTGAAAGTGGAATGTGGCACAGCAGATTTTTGCAGTTACTCTGCCGTAGTATTTGTGAACTACATTAGGCCATTTTGCCACAGACGTTATAACCAATTGAAAGTGAATCTCACATTTAAGTTAAATTGTATTAAGTTAAATTGTACACTCTAATGTTCATTAAGAACACACTTGTTAGTGGTTATTTATGAAGCAAAGCCACTCATTATTACAAAATCATAGATCTCCAGAGTACCATTGGTTATAAAAAGTATATATAAGAAGGGAAAAATTTAAAGTTGTTGAAATACACTTAATTTAACCTACATCTGGAACCACGCAAACGACAAAACGGTGAGAAAATACGAGTAGGAATGTCGCGGGTTATCATATTACCTGTTTATCACGAATAGTAACTAAATCTACTTTCTATCATTACAGTGTTTCAAAAGGGATGTAACACCAGACGTAAGAAATGGCTCAAATTCCAATAGCGTGCGTATGCCTTAAACCGCAAGATCTTCGCATCTCACGGCTACAGAAAGTTTCTATTTGATGGTTGCTTGGTGTAGGAATGGAGTCGAAAAACAAATCTGAAGTTACAGTTCACTTGCACAGTTTCAAACTGTGCCTTCAAGATTTCTGTGTACCACTTGCATACTACTTAAAAGTCATATGAATATATTAGGCACCTTTCCCTTAATTTTATCTCTGAAAATTCAAATTCATATATGTAAATAAAACCGTTATTTGTTCTCTGTTAATTTTAGGGAACATGCTTAGGAAATGTTACCAAGAGAATTACTAATGCAGTAATGTTATTTCAGTCAAATAAATGTTCACAAAGAAAATCAGCCTATAGGTATTAAGATATAGTATAAATTTGATGTTAGATATGTGTAAATTATTTTCACACTTATAAATTATCGCAAAAATTGACGTATTAAACTCAAGTGATTTTCTCTATGCTTCTAAAAAACTATTCTTACAAACGTTAATTGCTCCACCGACTTCATGTTAATAGATGAACATTTGCAGAAATTGTTTTATTGTTAATTTCCCTTGAAGTTCAAGAGGAATATGGGAGTACAGGAGGTATTAAGCTCCAGCCAAAGTTTTAAAGTGAAAGTGTGTCTTCTTTGCATGACTAAAAGATGAAAAAGCAAGGACTTCCAATTCGAGGAAAGTTAAAGTATTGGAAAATGCAGACAAATAACAATGAATATCTCTGAAATGATTCATACCACAAACATGTGTTTAACATAAATTGTGTGTTTCAAAGAGAGCAATATGTTTTGTGCAGTAATATTTTGTATATCACTTAGATACAGTTTACCAGATATTCTACAATGGAGAGGACTTTTGAAGACATTCCAAAAATTCAGCATTTCATTTGTCATTCAAATGTCTTAAACATATGGTATGTAAATAAACATCGTTAGAACCATTTTTGGGAAAATCACACTTTTCGAAAAATATTCCATGTAAAGGGTAGTCAGGGGGGGGGAGAAATTTTCTCAAAATGTTTGTGTCGTATTCTTGAACGATGCTGAACGTTTAACACACACACACACACACACACACACACACACACACACACACACGCACGCACGCACACACACACACATTATAGTTGATTTAACCGGCTTTTCGTTTTTGAGTTATATTGTTCATAGGTAAGCAGATACATGGAACTTTTTGGATAAGTAGAGTCTGACTGAAAAATTCCCTTTATTTTGTTTGCTTCACAATGTTCAGATGTGCTTCTCGGTTGTGTGTTGTACAGCGGTACGGAGAGATGACGCGGATGCTTGCTTAAAGAAAAGTGTACTCCCCGTGGACAATGGTGGGATGTTTGAGGTGCTCTCTCTAAGCAGCTCCAGCGGAGAGTCAAGGAGGAAAAGTGAGGGTCTTCTGCGCATCTCTGTAGCCTGTCTGACTAGGCCTGTATTCTCCTGTTTCCTTCTGTTTGTCTATCACAGAAGAGATTCCAGCACTGCAGCTGAGGGCTTATTGCGTGTCAGAACCCAGGAAGAAGAGTGAGATGAAAGTACCGATCAGAATGTCAAAACCTATCACAGGCCGCACTACAGTGAGTCCCTAACAGATATTGGCACATTCTTCAGCCCGACGGAGCTTTTCAGGACGCCTTAGAGAGCCCGCTAGCAGTCAGGTCCAGCTGATCAATTAGTCGGCCGACCAGAGCCCCACCCCTCTCAGCTGAACACCGTATTTCCAAAGTGTAACCATCACCGTAGAGCAGTCCACCAGCGACTTTTCTGACTCTTGCTACCTAGAAAGACCAAATGAAGAGAATGAAATGAAAGGAATTGAAACGGAAGGTGTAAGGTAACTATCCTTTCCACCATTTGCCTTAGTAACCTGGAAAAACCCAGCAAAGATCAGGAAGTGGCCACGGGAATCGAATCTGCAACCTCTTGAATGCAGGGCACAGATGTTACCGCCTGAGACATCGTGCTCAGTAAGTGTTTTCTTCACTTCATCGCTCCTAATTATGGTAGCCAGAATAGGTCTATGTAGGTCGGGGTATGTGAGGTCTCCAATTTTTCACTTAAAAAGACCTATTGAAATAAAAATTCTCATAATTTATATACCCAACCCAATGACTTAAAAGTTTGTTTAAATGTAAAAAAAAATGTAAAAAGTAAAATACCTGATTGAAAAGAGTTATCGCAATGGGTTAAATAATGTAATTTTATTACTTTTGCTTTTATTTCTTACTCTTCATTGGCTAAGTCATTCCTATACTTTAAGTATGAACAGTATAATTACTTAATATATGAAGCTATTAACAGATAAGCAAAGGAATATATATACAAATATAATAACTTGTAACTTAAAACTTCACTTATCTTATAAGAAATGATGATAATTCTTATAAATTCTCCAGGATCGCGATTTCATGTATATCTATACACATATTCAGCTGGAAAACAAAGCTGTCACCCTAGTTACTACAGATTAGATGTTGATAGTACTACCAAAATCTGAAAATAAAACAAATTTAAAAACAGAATCAACTGCTGGTATTTCAAAATTCAGTATGCGATGTTTATTTTTTTTAAATAAATATCTTTTTCCAAACCATTAAACCTATTGGACCATTTAATTGTTTTAATAATTTAACTTCTGGATTTATTTCATGGTTAAATGACCAAAAATGATCTGCTACGACCGATTTATCACTTTGTTGATATTTAATGTTACGAAAATTTTCTTTTGTTCTGGTTTCTAAAGAACATTTTCGTAACATTTAGTATAAACAAACTGATAAATCAGCCGTAGCATTTTTGGTCATTTAACCATGAAATAAATCCAGAAGTTATATTAAAACAATTAAATGATCCAATTGATTTAATGGTTTTGGAAAATATATTTATTTTAAAAAACAAACATCACATAATGAATTTTGAAATACTGGTAGTTGATTATATTTTTAAATTTGTTTTATTTTCAGATTTTGGTAGTACTAACAAGAGCCTATCAACGTCTAATGTTTAGTAACGATGACAACAACTTTGTTTGCCAGCTGAAGATGTGTATAAATATACATGAAATCGCGATCCTGGAGAATTTATAAGTATTATCATCATTTCTTATAAGATGAGTGAAGTTACAAATTATTATATTTGTATATAGTATAATAATTTCTTCTTCCCTTTTTCTCTTTCAAAATGTAATGCCTGTAATGCTGCTGTAATCATATTATACTAGGGAGAAATCAATACTGAAATGATCAAAGGATCCCGAGGACCACACAGCTAACAGTTAAGCCTTCTTGAACAGGGAAATTACTCTTGGAACACATGATTTAATCATACTAACTGCCTCTCAGATAAAACCATATCACCTAATGATTGATCCGCCAATTTCCCTATCTTAGAATGTTCAATAATCAGCCATGAAGATTTTTCACACATTTTTCACCTTATCTGTTGACATACCTGTTTCTACATGCAGATGTATACACAGAATAACTAAGGACTGGGTCACTTTTAGGTTTTCCCATTCCTTAAATGTGCCTTGGAACAGATTAAAAGCCTGAGAGAGACAGATAAAAGCTTTAAAAGCATGTAGCACTCAATGCTTTGAAAGAAATTCTCATTACATTAAATGAAGCAAACATTAAGGCTTTTTACTAAATAATTTCATACTTTAAAATGTGCTCTGTGGTACATTCAATATTCAGTGCTTTTACATTCCTAAATTATAACTAAAAGTTTGTTTCTCCAGAAAGGCGCATACTTAACCTAATTATCTAAGTCAAATAAAGAATAAAATCACATAACTTTGTATTAAATAATGCAAGTATTCTGTGGCACACATTGAAATATACAATTGCTTGACCACATAGGAATATCAAAGATACTTTTATTTAAAAGACTTATTGAGTCATATTTTATTAAAACTTAAAGCTTTACTCATGTCATCTATTAAAAACAGGAACGTTTTCAGAACCATTCCACTCCCATTCTCAGTTGACTGGCAACTGACCATTATCTTCATAATTGGCTGCCCCAATAAGTCTTTTAACATTAAATTAGCATCTCTTTTAACAACATTTTAATCATAAAAACTTCAAATTCAATTCAATTCAATTTATTCATCCTTTAAATGTCCATACAAGATTGTGGACATGTCAAAAAAATATTTACAAAATTTAAGTACAAATTTAAAGTACAGAAATTACAAAAAAAAAAAAAAAAAAAAAAAACATGTATAAGAGTAAATGCCAAAATATAATAATATAACTTAACTTTCCAAATACTCTTGAATGGAATAAAAACATGCTTCACTTAAAAATTTATGTAGTTTCAATTTAAAAATCTTTTGGTTGTCAATCTGTTTTAAATAAAGAGGTAACTTATTGTACAGTTGGGTACCACTATAAGTGAAGGAATGTTAGTATAATGTGGTATTATGTCTAATTGCTAGTAGGTTTGAACTTTTTCTTGTATCATGCTGATGTGTCACTGCATATGTTTTAAAGCATTATTTGTTGGTAACATAATTATGTCCCCCAGAATTGATTCAATACTTGTATTTTTCCATTTTAATAATATTACATATATCATGGAGAAGTATGATAGAATGTTTAATTGGTTTATGAACCCACTATTGATCAGAGTATACTTATCAAACCAAATAACATACCAAACATGTTTTGAATATTGCCAAATGTGTCTTGTAGATTGCCTATATAGTGTCAAACTCAGGAGCATCTTCCTCCCTGACTGAGGTTTTTTCCAGTATAACTGGCAAATGTGGAGGAAGAGCCATAAATTTTCCCATATATTATTTCATTTCTGTATCACAGGTATGGCACCATATATGTTGAGAATGGGTGTTAATACTATTAAAATACTTTTTAAAACATTTGGTATACTACATTCTGTTGACCATCCCTATCTTCTATCATTTATTAATGGTTATACTTATGAGAATTTCTTTTTCTATCTACTTCATTTTAATCAAGATAAACTTTTGCACAAATAGCTAAGTTACACATTTTCCTTTAGATGCACAGGGAACACCGAGTTGGTCGGGTTAATTCAGTTGATTAGGCATAAGCCTATTGATGTCATGGATATAGGTTAAAAACTGGCCCAGAACAACGTTTATTAAGTGTGTTGAATAGTGACTGCATATTAGTTGATTTATTGTCGTGTAACATTTGTCGAAATTCTGGCATACATAATTTTTTAAATGCCCTATGACAAAAATTATTGTATAAAACATTACAGCTATGTCAATGTACAATAGTTATGCATACAAATTAAAATTAATAATTAATAACAATTAGGAAATTTTTATGTACACTATTCAGTAAACTATGTTCTATTTCACAATTAAAAATATGTAAATCCATAATATAAAATTGTACACATAAAACAAATTTTGGTTGTGAAGAAGAGTTGTGGAATGACCAAGAAATGAAACTGTAGCAAGGATTTGTATTACCTACAATGATTGTCTAGACAAACATCTACACTGTATCAATATCTCAACTCAATAGAATGTGTAAAGGAATGCGCTATAATTAACTGTTAACATATCAGTTAATGGGATGCTGAGGACTACAACAGATAAAGGAGGTCCACAAATAAAAAAGAAATTAGAATAAAACTAG
Source organism: Mantis religiosa (assembly GCA_030765055.1). Taxonomy (NCBI): domain Eukaryota; kingdom Metazoa; phylum Arthropoda; class Insecta; order Mantodea; family Mantidae; genus Mantis; species Mantis religiosa. The sequence continues at coordinate 145,690,635 of CM060951.1, forward strand.
CAAAAATAACTCTGCTGAGAAGACAAAAGATAAATGGCACTATATTAAATGCCTTCACCTTACTGAAATAATGATGATGATCATGATGATCATGATGATGATGATGACGATGACGACGACGATGATGATGATGACGACGACGATGATAAATTTAGCAAATAATTTTTAAAGTAAAAATAGTGTTAAGCTTGATTCTTTCTTCCTTAAATTCTTCTGCCTCATACCTATTATAGAGGAAGTATTGTATTTGGTACAAGAATTTAATATCAAAATTCCGTCCATTATGCAATCTAAAATCCACCCCCACTTGAGAAGCAAAGAAAGTAAAAAGCACTTTGAAATACCTATAACTCAATAACTGGATGTCATATAGAGAATGAATTTTCTAATAAACTTGAACATCCATTAAGCATACAACAGAATGATTTCATGGAATCCTTCTAACCCAGGAAATATCTTGAAACTGCTTTGCATTATGAATTACCATTTCACATGCATTAAGTTAAATAAAGTGTTTAAATAATTTAAATAATAAAGCAGTGAGTGAGTGAGTGAGTGAGTGAGTGAGTGAGTGGGTGGGTGGGTGATTGAGTGAGTGAGTGGGTGGGTGGGTGATTGAGTGAGTGGGTGGGTGGGTGATTGAGTGAGTGATTGATTGATTGAGTGAGTGAGTGTTTGAGTGAGTGAGTGAGTGAGTGACTGAGTGAGTGAGTGAGTGAATTCCTGTAATTCCTTAAGTGGAACATAGGGCCTTCTGAATCTCACAACCTCGAGTCCTGCAGGTAACGGGTTGAGAATCAGTGATTCCCGGATGAGTGATTAGCCTAACGCTGGAAGTGAAAGTACAAGAGATGAGATGATAGGAAAGATGATGATGATGATGATGAAGATGATGATGATGATGATGATGATGATGGTGATGATGATGATGATGATGATGATGATGATGATGATGATGATGATGATGATGATGATGATGATGATGATGATGATGATGATGATGATGATGATGATGATGATGATGATGATGATGATGATGATGATGATGATGATGATGATGATGATGATGATGATGATGATGATGATGATGATGATGATGATGATGATGATGATGATGATGATGATGATGATGATGATGATGATGATGATGATGATGATGATGATGATGATGATGATGATGATGATGATGATGATGATGATGATGATGATGATGATGATGATGATGATGATGATGATGATGATGATGATGATGATGATGATGATGATGATGATGATGATGATGATGATGATGATGATGATGATGATGGTGATGATGATGATGATGATGATGATGATGATGATGATGATGATGATGATGATGATGATGATGATGATGATGATGATGATGATGATGCAATCGGTGGAATACTAGCAGGGTAAACCGGAGGACCTTTGGAAAACATGCCTTGGTGAGAGCCAAGCAGTCCAGCCACTCAGCTATGGTGTGAATGAATGAAAAAAGCTAAATCCACTCTAGATTATATGTTTTCATTTAATACTTATTTTCTTAATACTGAATTTGATTAAAGTAGTACTCATTTTAGATAAAGGAACAAATAAGATTTATATTCTGAATGTTCCATAAATAGCTACTGAAATACCTTCATTAACAATTAATTTTATGTAAGTAGGATAGATAAAAGTTAGCAGAAGAATTGAGTTCTAAGTAATACATACATTTTATATTAACTGTATAAGCCATTTCTAAAATATTTACTATTGGACGCTTGAATTTTCCCAAGTATTGTAAGTTTGATGTATTCTCAAATATTAAACATTATTCATTGTTTCCATTTATAAGAACAAGTTATACCTTACATTCATTATTATATTTTTATGAACATATATAAAATATATAAAAATCTTGTATATAGTGGGCTGTTTACTCAGACGTCTGAGTATTACAATATATGTATGTTTTACTGTGGTATTTTCTGATTGAAACACATTCTATGGATAGTTAAGCAAACAGAGCAATTGTTTGCATGATAACCATAATGGTAATGGAGAGAGATAGTTGTTGCACATTAAATGCTTTTATCCTTTGGCTGAAAGTTTTAATAATACACAAATAACAAAACTTTTCATTTATAATGTCAATATTGGTGCATCAACTCAAAAAAAAAAAAAAAAAATGAATGTCTAAAATGTAAAAATCAAAAAAATAAAGAACTGTATTGTGAATGTAGCTATCTCTCTTATTACAGGCCCAATCTCAAGTTCCTTTGTGAATAAATATGGATGTAGAGCTGTGACTATAGCAGGGGCAATATTAGCAGCTGTATGCATGGGACTTAGCGTGTTTGCTCCCAATGTACTGACTTTATACTTCACTATTGGAATAGGGACAGGTAAGTCTTACACCTCATGTGTGTTTGGAGGAATTTAGTAACAGTGACGTCAAAATTAATATAAAAATTATTTGTGGTTGGTTTATTGACACTCGTCACTTACTTTTTCATATATTTATGAGAGACTAGTTTCAAAGGCCCTGGCCTCCATTTTCAATCTCTTCCCAACTGGCAAATGTTGTTATCTGCTCTCTCTGGTGGTGGAACTATGAACTTTTTTGTCAAATTATCTGCTGGCGGGATTTCAAAGTTCATTACGCGATCCTTATTTTTCCAGATGAATATGTTCTCCCATGTTGTCAATCTATTTTGGTTTATCACTGCTTTTAATAATTTTGGATTTGGATCAATGTCATGGTTTTCATTCCAAAAATGAAATGCTACTGCTGACTTGTCTTCTTGTTTCAATCTGATGTTTCTAAAGTGTTCTTTGACTCTGGTTTTTAAATTTCTTTTTGTTTGACCTATGTAGCATTTTTCACAATTCTTGCAATTTATTTGGTATATTCCAGATTTGTTACCTGAAGGAATTTCATCTTTTGTTTTTGAATTTAGTAATTTTAAAATTGAGTATCTATTAGTAGGTGCCAAGATGATATTTTGTTCCTTGAATATCTTTTTAAATTTATTAAATGTTTTTGGATGATATGTGAATGAACTGAATATGCTGTTGCTTTCTTTTTCTTTAATAAATGTGGTTGTTTCCTTAATGGTTTTCTTTAGTTTAGATTTTCTAATTTTCTTCAACACCAAACTTTTGTTGTATCCGTTTTCTTCTGCTATGTGTATTATTGCTTTTTGTTCCTTGAAATATTCTTCTTTTTCCATGGGTATGTTGACTAGTCTGTGTGTAAGGCTGTTTATTATTGCATGTTTATGTGTAATTGGGTTGTGGCTATTATTTTTTATATAATTTTCTGAATGTGTTGGCTTCCTGTAAATTCCAAATTTTATTTTTGTATCATTCCTAATGATATTTAGATCCAAGAAAGGTAGTTGTCCATTGATTTCCTTTTCTATTGTGAATTTGATAGTCCTTTCTTGCAGATTGAGTAATTTTAATGCATCATCTAAATGTTTACTTGGTACAATTGCAAATATGTCGTCAACATATCTATACCAAACCTTGAAGATCAATGGGAAGGACTTTTTAATTTGTGTTTCAAATGCACTCATAAATAAGTTAGCCAAAAAAGGTGAAAGTGGATTGCCCATTGATAGTCCTGATTTCTGCTTGTAGTGTTTTCCATTAAAGCTAAAGAAGTTTTGTTCAATGCATATTTTTGTTAGAGAAATATATTCTTCTGCTTCTATTGCTTCCATATCAATTGTAGCTAGCCATTTTTTTAACACAGTCTGCAATTTTTCTGTTGGTATGCTTGGAAATAAAGATGTGACATCAAATGAAACCAGTCTGTCATTTTTGTCCAAATTTATATCTTTGATTTTTTCTACTAAATCTAAAGAGTTTCTTAAATTTGCACTTTCAAATTTTGGAAAACTATTAAATTTACTTAGTAACCATTTGGCCAAATTATATGTGGGGGCATTTATGCTACTAGTAATAGGTCTCATGCCTTTCCCTGTTTTATGAATTTTTGGCAGCCCATATACTCTTGGTAATGTTGGATTATCTACTTTAATTTTGTGCAATTCTTTTTTGTTGATTATTTTGCTCTCTTTTAGCGTTTTATTTGTGGTTTCAATGCAGTACTTTAATGGATTAGTTTCTACTTTTTGGTAATTACTGTCTTCTAACAAATCTTCCATTCTCTTTGTGTATTCTTCTTTTTCCAGAATTACTAGTTTATTTCCCTTGTCTGCTTTAGTATAAATAACCGGTTTCTTTTTAAGAGCTTTTATGATTTGGTTACTAAAATTCTTTTTCTTTTCATTTTTAATCTCTTCTACTATTTTGGAGCATTTGTTTTTTACTGTGTTTTTACTTTCTTCATTAAGTGTTTGTGTAGCAATTTGGATGTCAGCAATGTAATCTTCAATTTGGTTGGAATAATCTACACATGTCTTTAAACCTAGATTCAGCATATTCAGTTCTGTTTTTGTAAAATTTTGGTTTGATAGGTTTACCACATTGTTTAGATGATCTTTTAGGTTATGTTTGTCTTTTTGATATATCTTTTTAAAAGTGCCTGCTTTCTGGCATAAATTTTTTAATTTATTCTTTAACTTTGCTGTTTTTGTCTTCATTTTTCTATTAAGATATGCTAATAAATTGTTTTCAAAATTTTCCCAAAATATACTTCCTAATTGTTTGGTAAGTTTTTGATGCAAATTGTACAATAAATTGCAAGAATTGTGAAAAATGCTACATAGGTCAAACAAAAAGAAATTTAAAAACCAGAGTCAAAGAACACTTTAGAAACATCAGATTGAAACAAGAAGACAAGTCAGCAGTAGCATTTCATTTTTGGAATGAAAACCATGACATTGATCCAAATCCAAAATTATTAAAAGCAGTGATAAACCAAAATAGATTGACAACATGGGAGAACATATTCATCTGGAAAAATAAGGATCGCGTAATGAACTTTGAAATCCCGCCAGCAGATAATTTGACAAAAAAGTTCATAGTTCCACCACCAGAGAGAGCAGATAACAACATTTGCCAGTTGGGAAGAGATTGAAAATGGAGGCCAGGGCCTTTGAAACTAGTCTCTCATAAATATATGAAAAAGTAAGTGACGAGTGTCAATAAACCAACCACAAATAATTTTTATCTTACACCTCATCCTTCTGTTTTCTCCTTCTCTATATGATTAAGCCATCTGTGTTGAAAAGAACTATTTGTATGTGTGTTTTTTTTTTGTTTTTTTTTTTTTTTGACAACAATAGCAGGTGATACTCATATCTTCTAGGTTGAAAATGGAAGCAACAGCTCGTGAAACTAGTCCCTCAAACAGTAAAAATATAAGTGACAGAGTATTAAAAACCGACTACAAACAGTTTTCTCATTAATGTGGACACCTGTGTTACTAAATTCCTCTAAACATGCATATCTTCTTTGTTACTTTTAATCAACTTTCTCCCCTTTTTTATCTTTTGTTTCTTATTTCACTTTTCATCTTTGATTGTTCTTAATGATTCACATTTCTTCAGATTCTTTTTCTTATCATAAGAATGTTACAGACCCCATTCATATGTAACTTATGATGCTTACAGCATCATATTACTGTAGTAAAACATACACATCTTCACACATATACAAACTGTATTGCTTTTAAGATATCTAAAACCTCAAACATAAAATGCCATGTAATTGCAAACTAACATATTTACATACATGTAGTTAATTATCTCCTCACCAGTTTAAAGTAAAATAGTAATTAGAAAACTTTATCCCACTATATAAACCATTGCCTGAATAACCACAATCGTATTTTTATGCTTCCAAAGAAATGAATAACACTGTGAAGTGTCCAAATAAGTTGATTATTGGATAAAAGATTTAACTCTTTTCTATGTAAATATGCTGTAGTAGTGTCTCAGTAATGACTTTGCCACCTATTTATAATAGTTTAAGTCAGAAATCTCACAGTTGGCATAGAAATTTAAAATGTTTCATAAACAAAAGTAATTAGACTAAGTCAGAAACAGAACATAACTATCTTATTTTGTAACTTTCAGGGTTTGGCTTTGGACTGATATATCTTCCTGCCATAGTGAGTGTTACTTGTTACTTTGAGAAGTACAGGTCCTTGGCTACAGGGATAGCTGTATGTGGATCAGGTCTTGGAACATTTCTCTTTGCTCCTTTGACAGATCATCTTATTGTAGAATATGGTTGGCGAGGTGCACTTGCAATTATAGCTGCTATAGTCCTGAACTGCATCATTCTTGGTGCTCTATTTCGCCCAGTAGAGGAATATCAGAAACCTGTACGTCAACGGCCTAAACAGAATGATGATGAAAGCACAACGCCTAAAGAATATGATCCACTGAATGCCAAGACAAACCTTCTAGAAGATGGTAAATAAATTTTGTATTAATATGTACATATTTAATCTTCCATTTCAGCAAGCAGTGTTAATGTCAGCTAACATTTTATCTAAATGGTCAAAAGTTGAAAATGCAGCATGTGCACCAAGTATACATATACTTCTTTTGTCGTGCTTTTATTTTCTTGATGAAGGCTTCAAGTAGCATTTGGTTTTATACACTTCAAGGAATTCAAATGTATATGAGTATATTCTATAGGCTTTTCTAATTAACATTTGAAGACTTGAAAGATAATGTTACAGATTAACCAAATGCATTCCCTATTTGATATAACAGGTTAATGCATAAACAGACTAATGTAAACTTTTGTTTTAAAATTCAAATGAAACTTAATGTTTACTTGTGAATTTATGGAGTTTTTTGCACTCTATATTCATGAACATTTATATCAAATATATCAATTTTTTTTATATAATTCTTTTATATCAAATTCTATTATTTTGCATATTATATAAAATTTTTCATGTTTTGTAACCAGCTTATGATTTATGTTGAGATGGTGCTATGCATGCACTTCTTTTTCATAAGCTCATGCACTACAGAATTGTTTAGCTAATAGGAGAGTTGTCATGGAGCAGCTATTGGAACTACAAATTACTCTATTTCCAGTCTGTTCTAGTGAGGTGCAACTTATTATGTTCAAGAAGAAACATTTTTAAATAAACAAATACATATCAAAACTGAAATGCTACAAATTTAGACCAAAACATTTAGTTTTTTTGTTAAAAAACCAACTTAAGTTCTTCCTCACGTTACATATTATCCCACTTTTAAAGCCTAGGAGGAGCATTATTAATACTTATGTGAAGCAAAACTAAAAAGATATTTGTTGTGTCCCCCTTCTCTATAGAAAAATATTATTTTTTGCCTTTTGCTCCGTATAAATGTTCCTTGCATAATAGTTTTTACCCAAATGGGCTCAAGATTTTAGGAAGTATACAAGTATATGAATTAAACATTATTTTTAGCTTTTCTGTGTCATTAATTTATTATGTTTGGATGCATTCCATTCCATTCCATTTAAATTTTTAATTTTTGTTTGTGTGTAAATTCATATGTTTAACATTATTTAAAGGAACCTATTCGAAAAAAGTAAAACATATAATTATTTTTATCTGCATACACTTGAAGCATTGCAACAAATCTTTAGGCAAATAAAATTAATACTCTTACACAATAGCTCTTTTGTAAAATCTACTATTAAAATTAATTATATATTAATGACTTCAGGTAGACCTACACTGTTAAATCTGTAAAGTAGTTTCTTTAAGCAACCAAGCAAGGCAATACCATGGTTATGTATGTGATTCACTTTTAGAAAATTTCAGATTCATTTCCGATCGTCCGCACACTCAGACTTGGGTTTTTCATTGTTTCCTGTTGTCACTTAGGCAAATACTGCAGTGTCTACTTTAATACTGTGATTTCCTTTTAATTAGTTCCTTTCATTGCACTCCCTTATCTTCCAGGTGTGCTTTCAGACTCATCATGGTGTATGGCAGTGCCAGACAAATAGCGCTGATGCTTGCACATTGTAAATGCTGTTTTTAGTGCAGGGTACCATTATTATTGCTGTCCACATTGGGAAAATGTGAATCAGTTAGAGAATTTAATTTTGTACTGCATGCTACCATGGTAGCTCAGTGGGGATCAGCTGCATATAAAGTAAATGATCCAGCTTCAAATCCCAGTAAAGTAATTGCGTTCCAATTCTACTTTCAAAAGTTTATCTATACATGGTTTGTCTATGTTAGATCAGTCAGTACCATTGATTGCCCTTGTTAATGAAAAGTAATATCATTTCCACTAAACACAAACTTTACACTTATTATAACATACAGTTGTGCACTAAAGTATTGGAAGAGAGAGATGTTTGAACCGAATAATACCTATATTCACCTAAGATTTAGAGATATTGGTTGTTTAATTAAGAATTGCATTCCCCTTTCCTAACCTACAAACATTAAGGATATTTTTATGTCTTCGTATAGGTAAGAACATTTGATATTCCACATATAATGGCTTCCTGCTAGAACATAAGTATTGAAAAGCTCTTTTTAATTAGTAAAGAAAATCATGGGCAGATGTCTCACACAGGTTTTCTCATTCCCTGTTAACTTCCATTTCCATCAAGAAACAGTGAGTATTGTCTATATTTCATGGGGTAGCAACTACATCAAAATGATAGATAGTCAACATGAAAAATTCAATGCCATGGCCTGGATTTGAACCACAGATCTCCTGGTTAGAGCGACTGGATGGAAACCATATTCGTGGTTCAAATCCCGGCCATGGCATTGATTTTTTCATGTTGACTATCTATCAAAGACCTTAGCCTATATACAGCTAGTGTGAAGAAATGATTAATTTCCATCAATTAACTAAAATAATAAGAGTTAAATGATGAAACCTGGGACTCAAGTACTTAAGATAGTAAGTTGCCACAAACGGTGTATCTCGAATGCAGGAGCCCCTAGTGGTTTACCGGGAACATATACGAGTCAAATGGAGAATTTAATGTCAGGACTGCACGTTGGCCATAGTAGCTCAATGGGTTAGGGCAACTGGATGGAAAGCAGGAGATCCGTGGTTCAAATCCCAGCCATGGCATTGAATTTTTCATATTGACTCTATCCATTCATAAGTAAGGTTAACTAGAAAAAATATTGTAGCTTGCAAATGAATACACAATCAAAAGTGTTGATTTTTTGTTGAATGGGAGAAAATTTAACATTTATCAGAATGATAGGTAGATATGAGTTCAGAGAAGGCTAATACTGATGAGGCCAAAGAAGATGATAGAAACAGAAATATGAGAGTGGAGGAGTAACGATGTGGGGTTATATGGCTTCTAGTGGTGTGAGAAATCTTGTATTAATAGATCGCAATATGAATCAGTTTTTTTTATAAGAGTATGTTGCAGAATAACTTCAACAGCAGTGTTGAGAAATTGGGTTTAGAATAGTACTTTTTTCCCATACATCAGAACCTTTTTCGTCATTTATAGTGTGCAGTACACCCCATAGATGAAAAATACCACTGTAATAATTCTTGGACTCCAAATCAATTAACACTTTTGGAAAGAGAGACCAGTTGAGGAAATACCATGTAAGATTCAAAGTACTTCTGAAGGAAGTTCTCTTGCAAGAATGAGAAAGTATCAACTCAGAGCTAGTAAAAGTATTAGCTCAAAAATGTATCAATGTTCAAACTACATTTTCGGTTATTTCAAGAAAAGAATACCTATTAAGATTTGGAATTTTTTAAAATATTTGTATTCCAATATCTTTGTCAAGCCCAAAGAAGTCATTTTTATTTATAAACATTCAAGATTTCGAGTGACATTTAATGTTATTTAATTATTATTATTTATCATAATAAACAATGTTCTATTCTTCAGAGATTTACAAATGAACACTAATGTGAGCTGTCAAAATTACTTCGTTCCAATGCTAATGCCCATAACTGTATGTAAATCTTCTTTTGCAACCTATTAATTTGCAACTTATGGCTTCTTCCTTGATATAAAATGTAGTAAGTGACCAAAATTATTATAATGTACTTCCCGCAGAGGTTTTCTTCTGTTGTTTAAAAAGATGTTTAAATGGGAACTTTTTGGGAGAACTGTTAGGCTTGGTTTTCTTTAGAGGGGGTTGGGGGAAGCATGTAGCTGTTGTTTTTCTTCCACCCTTATTGTAAAATCTACCTGATTCATCTTGTCTATTTTTGTGTGACATATATTTATTACAGATATCTTATCATATAGCAACCAGCTGTTTATCAAGCTCAAATCTGCTGTATCCATTTTATCTTCAATATTAACTTCCTGGATCAAATAAATATTTTGTGAACAGCTATGAGTTGGTCTAATAAATCAACATCATTCAGCAGTGAATTTAGTATTACAACAACACTGTTTTCAATACTTCCAAGAAAGGAATTGAATGATTTTAGTGTTTGGTGGCTTCAAGTTGATCAATCACAGTATAAAAGGATTTGAATTTGTCCCATCTTTTAACCTATCTCTTGCCCTTTCCTAACAAAATTTGATGCTGCTGCTTCTTTCCTCTTATCCAACTACTTCACAAAAACTACATATTGTCATTACAACCACCCTTGTCTGAAAAACAATGGAAATAATAATAATTACTTCCACTGTGTAAGGACTATGATACAATGAAGCACAAAATTAATATAATTTTGAGTCTAACTAATACTCAATGCTCCACTTATTGTTAGACGAAAGCTGATCGTCGACAAAAGCTGTTGAGTCGACAACAGCTGATGATGTTAGGAAGATCCTAACGAAATGCATTCTAGGTAAATACTAGCAATAGGTGGAGCATTGAGTATTAGTTTGACTCAAAATTATATTAATAATTACTTGTTTAAAATCAGGTTACTGTATACTGACATTGAATTTCCATGCTCTTTCCATCATGTTGCACGAAATAACAAGGTGCTGAAAAGTTCAAATAAATAACTATAGATATCTCAAAATTGGCTCTTGTTACAAAAATGTTGTTTGAAATAAACTCTGTACTTCATAGAGATTCTATATTTCTGTATAATATGTTGTTACCTATCATCTATATCAGAGGGTTTTTAAAGCTTAAACAGCATAGCACTAATATGTATTTCTAAATATTGGTGTTGTGTGTTTTAGAATTAAGATATCAGAAAATGTCATTTTCATACAAAATTTATGCACTGAAAGAATTACGTTGCATTTTATAAGTTATCTTAAAGTGTTTGCTACAGCTATTTTACCAAGCTCTATGATATTTACCTTTTGTTTGACAGGCACTGCCAGCAATTTGCACAGACCAAGAAGTATAGGACATTTAACAGTACCACGTTCTATTAAAGTGAAACAACATCTAACAACATCCAGTTCTGATGTAGCTCGATTAGCACTCAGTCAGCCAGTTTTGTCTTCCCCGGAACAGAGGGTAACATTTGGTAGCCATCAAGCCCTTAGGAAACCTAGTGGCATTATGTACCGCCGTGATATTTTCTATAGAGGCAGTCTTCATAACATTCCATATCACAGGTAATAATATTACAAATTTGTACAGAAATCTAAGATTTAAAAGTATGTTAGAAAACCAGCTGAACTCTATTTGGAAAAAGAATGTTCATATCTAAATAAACACAATTTAAAATAAGACCTGAAGCTTTCCTGGTGACGAATATATTCAAAATCATCTCGGGAAATAAGCCAGGTGAAAAGACGATTAGATATCGACGTTTTGGTAGCATACATCTCGCCCATCATCAGGATATCTTAATAAATGTTATAACCACATATGTATCACTGGATATAACACAAATTGTGCATATAAATGTTAAATAATATTTTCTATAGGTAAAGTCAGACTGAAAAATTCAAATTCCCAGTTATGGCACTGAATTTTCAGTCTAACTCTACCTATCCAAACTTAAGCCTGCATATAACTAATGTAGAAGAAAGACTAATTTCCATCAATTAAGCTATTTTTAGCAATGTTTTACCAAAAAATATCTATACAAAATGTATAAATATATATTTATAGACATTAAGGGAAAAGTACATCAGATAAATTACAAAAGAATTAAAAGAAAACTGAATAGTTTGTCAGCATGGAGATCTACATACAATATAAAGAATGATATTGAGGTTTATATAATTCTTAGAAAATATTATAGCAAAAAATAAGTCTAATCATAACAATAAGAGGATACAGAAATTAAAGTAAAATTAAGAAAAGGGAATTGACTTGTATACACATATTGTTAAAATGTAATCTATTCGCGTATCAGTCAACAATAAATATTAATTCATTCAAACTAAAATAACATACTGTAATACAGAAACATGTAATAATGTTAGACAAACATTATCCAAACTTCAACATAGCAGTCTTAAGCAGTGATATAATATATACTATATATATGAGCAAATAACAACTTTGCCCGCCACGGTAGTGTAGATGGTAGCATGTCTGCCTCACATTCAAGAGCATCCGAGTTTGAATCTCGGTCAGGGTGAGTTACCTGGATAAGGTTTTTGCCAGGGTTTTCCCTTATCCTTCAAGATTAATGTCAGGTAACTGCAAGCTCCATGGACCCTGGACTCATTTGAGCATCATTTCACCCAAATCATTCATTGTCTGTTATGACTTAACATTGGAGGACATATATTACAAAAAAAAAAAAAAAAAAATAATAATAATAATAATAATAATAATAATAATAATAATAATAATAATAATAATAATAATAATAATAATAATAATAATAATAATAATAATAATAATAATAATAATAATAATAATAATAATAATTTTTTTTTTTTTTTTTTTTTTTTTTTTTTGCTTTATTGATATCAACAGCATGCTCCATTACATAGTAATACTACATGCTTTATAGTCACATGTCCTATTTTGAATTAGTAATTGTAAACATTACAACAATTTTACATTGGGTTATTCTGTGTTTTAGACACTATGTACATTAAATTGAGTCTATTCTTCTAGCTGATTTTTGTGAGTTCACAATTTGTAATTATTTCAATTTAAATACTTGTCATATTTTTAGAAGTAGTGCTTTATGTTTTAGTTAATTGTAAGATTATGATGAAACCGGAGTAAGTTGATTGTATAGAGTTCACAATTTGTCGTTGTTACACTCCAAATCCTTCAGTCCATGTCCGTGATTTTTATAGAAGTTGCAAATTTTACAAACGACTTCAGGTGATTATTCGCAATCTTCTCGTTGGTGGTAGGCCATTTCCCTCCATTGCTTGTTACACTTTTTGCCAATTCTAGTCTTTTTTCATCAAGTCTTCTGCAATTAAATATTATATGGTTAACGGTCTGTTCTTCTTTTCCGCAGGGACAGAGTGGGTTATTTATTATTCTAAATCGGTATAGGTATGCGTTTAATTTTCCATGGCCAGTTAACATTGTAGTGAGTTCTGGGGATATTGGAATCTTTTGACGCAATCTGTTTTTCACTAACGGGAAGAATGCTTTAGTCACTGCACCTCTCGTTGTGTTCGTCCATCTCGTTGCCACCTGTTGAGTCCATATTCCTTCGCTCTGGTTACAATTACGTCTTTTGGTATTTTGTCGTACACTATTTCACTATCTTCGATAGCAGCGCGTTTTGCAAGCTTATCTGCTAGTTCATTCCCTTCTATTCCGCAGTGGCCTTTAACCCAGCCAAAGTGGATGATCCAATTTAAATGGTTTAGTGCAAGAAGTTTGTCTTTGATAGATTCTATTAGTCGATTCCTTTTCCAGTTGTTTCTCAGTAGATCTATAGTAATTCTGCTGTCAGTGTATATTGCAACGGTTCCGTTTCTATCTATTGAACTGGCATAATATAGTTCTTCTAATTTCTCTAGTACTTTTAAAATAGCAAGTTGTTCGGCTTGATTGTTGGTGCAGTGGCCATGCAATTTGAATTTTAACTGGTGTGTCATAATTCCGTTTTCAAATATAATTCCTGCTGCGCCAACTTTCTCCCCCATTTTACTTCCATAATAATAATAATAATAATAATAATAATAATAATAATAATAATAATAATAATAATAATAATAATAATAATAATAATAATAATAATAATAATAATAATAATAATAATAATGATAATGATAATGATAATGATAATGATAATGATAATGATAATGATAATGATAATGATAATGATAATGATAATGATAATGATAATGATAATGATAATGATAATAATTAATAATAATGATAATAATAATTAATAATAATGATAATAATGATAATAATAATAATAATAATAATAATAATAATAATAATAATAATAATAATAATAATAATAATAATAATAATAATAATAATAATAATAATAATAATAATAATAATAATAATAATAATAATAATAATAATAATAATAATAATAATAATAATAATAATAATAATAATAATAATAATAATAATAATAATAATAATAATAATAATAATAATAATAATAATAATAATAATAATAATAATAATAATAATAATAATAATAATAATAATAATAATAATAATAATAATAATAATAATAATAATAATAATAATAATAATAATAATAATAATAATAATAATAATAATAATAATAATAATAATAATAATAATAATAATAATAATAATAATAATAATAATAATAATAATAATAATAATAATAATAATAATAATAATAATAATAATAATAATAATAATAATAATAATAATAATAATAATAATAATAATAATAATAATAATAATAATAATAATAATAATAATAATAATAATAATAATAATAATAATAATAATAATAATAATAATAATAATAATAATAATAATAATAATAATAATAATAATAATAATAATAATAATAATAATAATAATAATAATAATAATAATAATAATAATAATAATAATAATAATAATAATAATAATAATAATAATAATAATAATAATAATAATAATAATAATAATAATAATAATAATAATAATAATAATAATAATAATAATAATAATAATAATAATAATAATAATAATAATAATAATAATAATAATAATAATAATAATAATAATAATAATAATAATAATAATAATAATAATAATAATAATAATAATAATAATAATAATAATAATAATAATAATAATAATAATAATAATAATAATAATAATAATAATAATAATAATAATAATAATAATAATAATAATAATAATAATAATAATAATAATAATAATAATAATAATAATAATAATAATAATAATAATAATAATAATAATAATAATAATAATAATAATAATAATAATAATAATAATAATAATAATAATAATAATAATAATAATAATAATAATAATAATAATAATAATAATAATAATAATAATAATAATAATAATAATAATAATAATAATAATAATAATAATAATAATAATAATAATAATAATAATAATAATAATAATAATAATAATAATAATAATAATAATAATAATAATAATAATAATAATAATAATAATAATAATAATAATAATAATAACTTTGGTAAAATGAGAGTTCTGAGCTCTAATATTTGTAAATGTATAAATTGTAAATATGTAAAATTAGAATTGTATAATTTAACAAATTAGTTTAGTAATTTCACACTCGATATTTGAAAGAGATTTTAATGCTACCAACAGAACCAAAAACATCTGAACCTGTTGCACAGAGTTTTGTCTCTCCGTGCCCTTGGTGCTCTTTGCTATCATAGAAAGGTGCAGATAAAACCATGTAAGTTTTTAAAACTAATTTTAAAGGCTTTTCTTAGCGATGTCATTAATGGAGATGCTGAAACTGGCCAGGACTATTGTCCATATATGTTTGGCACCTATCCATAATTCAAAATAATTCACATGGAGAAATGCTGGCAATTTCCTAGCAGATATTTTGTTTCAATTCTTCCAGAGTGTGTAGGTTTGTCTTGTACACTTTATGCTTTAAGTTTCCCCAGAGAGAGAAGTCACACGGGGTTAAGTTGGGGTACCGAGGTTTCCACAAATCTCTAATAATAATTCTCTCTTTTCAGTAGTCTCATAGAATGTTTGGCTCTATGAGCTGTTGTAAAGTCTTGTTGAAAAAATGAAAAATCACACTCCCTGTCAGTAAATTTTCTATTAAAAAAGAAAAAAAAAAAAAAAGAGGAAAGTGCATTCATGTTGTAAGTGTGTCAACTGCTGATTCGAAAAAGTTTGGACCTAGAACTCTCCATCTGCTAATGGAGAAATGCCAGCGTTTCTGAGTGATGGATAGTTTCTTTAAGAGGGGCCAAACATGTATGGACAACGATGGTGGCCAATTTTAGCATATCCTTTAATAACATGAGTAAGTACAGATTTTAAAAGTACTTTTAAAATTACTGCATGGTTTTATCTGTGCCTTTCTATGATAGTGGCAGACAGCAATGAGTGCCTAGGGCACAGACAGACAATAAATCGCACTGCTTGTTCGGATGATTTTGGGTCTCCCACTATGTAGTTCACACTACGGATGAAAGAATCATTTGTGAGTTGGAAACTGAAAAATATAACAACACTGAATATAAATATGCTTGCTTAACCAACCAAGACAAAGTTTTGGTTATTCAAATTCAGAAACAATTCCAGTTGATCAAAATATGGTCAGTACTACAATTACAAAAATGTGGTCAGTCTTTATTTATTTCTTCAGTTATAGAGATTGTAAAATGTTTCAAGCTTTGTCAAGTTCTATATAAAAATAAACAGTTATATACAACTAATAAACATAACAAAACCTTAATTTTATTGCTTATTGATCAACAAGCATCTTTCAATTAAATATTTTAAAAAAAAAAATAGTAATTATAGTTATAACATTCTCTATACTTTGCCTCATAGCTTTAATGGTCTGCTTTTGTCTTTTCAGTGAGTCATTTAGTATTAATGGCATTACAAAACTCAAATTTACTTTCTGTTTACAGATCCAATCCATGGCTTAGTACCTCAGATCAGAAGCAGCACCTGAATGATGATAATGTCCAAAATGGTGATACCAGACATCGGACAGCCAGTTTTAGTGACAGTATAAGCAGAGACACTACTGATACTAAAGTTTTTGGTTGTATACCTTGCTCCAAAGAGACAGCTGATACACTCCGAGAAATGCTGGATTTCTCCCTTTTATTAGACCCTATTTTTATTCTCTTTACCATTTCCAATTTTTTCACTAGCATTGGTTTCAACATGCCATATGTTTATATTGTGGTAAGTTTCAAAAGGATGTAATACTTAAATGTAAGATAAATTTTATTGTGTTACCTTTTCATATTTGTTACTGAAGCTACTTTCAAGTGTATTAATTAATTTTTATTTATTTTTAATTGTTTCTTTGGTTTTAAATTACTGACTATATAAAATAGCAAAGGAATTCCTTCATACAGTCTTCCATACCTGTACCTTCACAGCAAACCGCAGTTACTTAAATGTATTTATATGGTATCAAATTAAATAATTATTGAATATGCAATGAGGCAATGAAACAACCAAACAAAGATAAACAGAAGTTAATAGTATCATGAAAAGATTGAGTCAACTATTTGAAGTGCAAAAATTGTGTACTTGTAAAGTTAGTACTAAGTTTTCTCTTTTACAATATTTCTCTCAATAGGAACATTGGGCTTCTGGCTTTAAACCACTTCATTAAAATGTTTTCCATTTCTTCAAATGAAAGCTACCAAAACTCTTCATGGCTGATCTGCACTGTACTTTGGCAGTCAGAATATCATTTTTCTGTTTACAAAGTGCATTGCACGACATGTGAAAGAACAAATTATACTTCTACAACATATCACTCAAAGAAACTGTACTGTTGTTTGCCATGTGTTGAATTAGATATTGTAATCCTATTGTAGATGGTAAGCTTATTTTATTTGGCTATCATTTTTTGAATAAGAGATATAAATCACAATGACTTAACACTCAATCTGGTAAACTTAAATTGGAAGTGGAAATCAACCGGAATTCCAAAGTCAGAGATACAGAAGCAAAAGCACACATATAGAAACTAAAGTACTAATGTAAACATTTTTTAACCTCTATGCACTGCAAGATGAAATAAGATTTTTATCATTCTGCACATACTCAAAAACATTGGTGTAACTTTTATAATTGCAATATTAACATGCAGATCTCATACATAATTGTGTAGCATTCATACATTAATACAAAGTTAAAGGTTATTTTAATATGCAGAAACGAATATTATTTATGTTTGTTCAGGTGCAAAAAGCTGTAATTTGCTAGCCCCTTTTATGTGTATACCATAATGGTTACTAACAGTTATTTTATATACTTAGCAATATGCAGAGCACAACACTGCAATTACATTTGTACTTGTAGTAATTGCATACCTATCCATCTTTAATTCTTTTATTGGTCCTTGTTTGCCTTTATAATACTGGGTTATAAATATCTATGAATTATAGAAAATTTAGATCAAATGAAATAAAAGTTTTAGTATTTTAATTTTTTATTTTATTTATTATTAGCCATTCTGTTCTTTTTTGTTTGTTTGTTTGTTTTATATGAGAGTTTTTTGCTAAGCATAAAAAGATAGTCCAAGGTTGATTGGTTGATTAACAGTATTAGTTTTATTCCGAGATAAGGATTTCAGAGTTTCATTATTCTATACTTTATCCTGTATTGCTGCTTTGTGCTCAGTTATTTAAGTGAGATAAATAATTGTGCGTAGAAAGACAAATGAACTATATATATCCCAGTCTCTGTCTGGTTACACTAACCACTGAGTTACCATGACAACATCCCAACACAACATTAAATGACTGTCATGCTGGCATGTTGCCATGGTAGCTTAGTGGTTAGAACAACCGAAAAGAGTCCAGAAGAACCATGGTTCGAATCCTAGCTATGGCACTGAAGTTTTCAGTCTGACTCTACCTTTTCTTCAGTCTCACATTTATTAAATGATAAGAGTATGTACTTTCACTGTTTTTCACTATATACTGTCTTTTCAGAACATGAAAATTATATTTTGTGTAGTGGTTCAGGCCCAACAGGGCTGTTGCATCTATCAGATCATCATCAACATCATCAATCATGTCAGCAGTAGCATCATCATCATCATCATCATCATCATCATCATCACCGTTATCATCATGATCATCAACATCATCAATCATATCATATCATCATCAGTAGTAAAAATGGTGGTACTAGTAGAAGTAGCTGCAATAGCAGCAGCAGTAGTAGTATAAAATTTAATGAGTACAATGGTGCTACATTAGCTATGTGTAATAACAGATATGTATTTAGCATATCATATAAAGTATAAATTCTACATTTAATTCACTCCAGTAATTTAGATCATGATCAAAGAATCATCAAATTTCCAAGGCATCCATAGCAACAAACAGGAATGCGACATGGTATTTACTTACAAGTTCCCAAGCCTAAATTTATTTATTTTACATGTTTGAGTCTCCATCTTTTCAATGAATCTTTTTCTAAAAGACTGAGGGAGCTTTCAGTTCAAATGTTTGCATGTCAGACATTTTTTGGAACCTTCAAATTCTGGGTCGCCCCTCAGTCTTCATTCATTCCTCCTTCCCAGAGATAATGTTAAAAGCAGAAAGGGCTGCTTTTAATATATAGTGTTATGCTCCAGTTTCTAGAGATTCTTCATCTTCTCCCTACTCATGATACTCTATTGCATTTCAACTTCATTAAATTGGTACAAAATTGAATCGAGAATATATTGACACATTGCTTCACTCACACTGTTTATTCACAGGACATGTTTCAAGAGCTCTTGCTCCTATCCTCAGCTGATACTCGACTAGTGCAAGTTGTAGTGGTTTCTTCTTTCTCCGTATTGTCAATAGATGGCGTGATGTACTTGTCAAAGATGTCCGGTGGTGGAGTTTCAAAATTCATGACTCTATGACGATTTTTGTTAATGAAGATTTTTTCCCATACGGAAAGGTCTATGGGGTGATTAACGTATTTTATTAGAGATGTTTCTAAATTGATGTCATGTCTAGTATTCAAAAAATGAAAAGCCACTGCTGATTTTTCTGTTTCACCATTTTTAATGTTTCTCATATGTTCTTTAGTTCTGATGTTAATATTTCTTTTTGTTTTTCCTATATAAATTTTAGGGCAAGTTTCACATTTGATCTCATAGATTCCTGGTTTTTCTTTGGTAGTGATTGAATTTTTGGGAGGGCCTTTTAACAAATTTCTGATATTAAACCTGTTTTGAGGTGCAAGAGTTATGTTGTGTTTTGAGAAGATTTTTTGGAATTTGTTATAGGCTGATGGGTGGAAGGTGAATTTTTTAAAAAGTTTTTTCTCTTTTTCTCCTGTAGGTTCTAGGGTGGTGGTTTCTTTTATTTTCTTAGCTTTGTTGAGTCTGTTAACAGTTTTGTCTATTAAATTTGGGTTGAAACCGTTGGATATAGCTACTTTTTTATGTGTAGGTATTCTTCTTGATAATCTTCTCTGTTTAGTGGAAAGTTGATCATCCGAAAGATTAAACTGTTGAAAATGGCATGTTGGTGTTGTTTTGGGTTGAAACTGTTGTTCTTAATGTAATTATCTGTGTGTGTCGGTTTCCTGTAGATACCAAAAGTGAGTTTGTTGTTCATTTTTTTGATCTTGATGTCCAAAACGGGGAGCACACCATCCTCTTCTGTTTCCAATGTAAATTTTATAGCTGGATTTTGTATATTCAAAAGTTTAAGACCATCTTGTATGAGTTTTTTAGGTACTATTGCAAAAATGTCGTCAACATAGCGATACCACACTTTGAAATAATTTGGAAAAGCTTTTGTGATATGTGTTTCAAAAGCACTCATGAATAAATCTGCCAAGAAGGGAGACAATGGGTTGCCCATAGCTAGGCCCGTTTTTTTGTTTCTTTTCTTTTTGCGGACATACGTTTTCTAAAAAAATGTTTGAAATTCAATATAACACCCATTTTCGTCAGAAAAATGGTTAAACACAAGAATAATAGCAAACAACAAAAAGCAGCAGAAAAACGTGTAATTAAAATGGAAATAAACCACCACTACAATTCGTTACATTCCACAGAATTAAAAATATACGAACTACACTTAAAAATTTCGAAATGTATGAACCCGGCCATGTGGTCTAACTTAGAAAATAATATGCTGTCAATTCTTAATTTGAAAATGCGTAAGAAAACAGCCATTTTAAAACAAAAATTCATGAATCTTCAAAAGAAGCAAGAACCGTATCCACATAAAAAGCAAGATCTATTACTCTCATGTCAAAAACCTAACAATGTAACGAATCTATCCACATGCAACTTCACGGAGAAAGAAATAGATTTTCTAAACAAAGGCCTAAAAACATGTGTAGACTACACAAAAAACATTGAAAACTATATCGCGGACATTGAAATAGCGATATATAATTTGCCCGATAACAAAAAAAAATTAATCAAAAATTTAAATGAAAAACCGGTAGTCTACACAAAAGCAGACAAGGGTAACAAAATAGTAATATTGGACGAAGAAGACTATCGCAAAAAAATGGACAACCTTTTAAACGGAAAAGAATTTGTTAAACTAGAAAACAATCCATTAAAGAAAGCATGCAAATCTGTGGAATTAGCAATTAAAAACAGTAAAATCATGACTAAAAGAGATAAATTGAACAATAAAATAGACAGTCCAAAAACACCATACATATATGGTTTACCCAAAATACATAAACCTGAAATCACCCTCAGACCAATAATTAATAACATTGATGCACCCACTTACCAACTATCAAAATGGCTGGTTCAAATCTTCAGATCCTTCACAAAATTTGAAAATTTAAGTATCAAAAACTCGTTTGAATTGTTAAATCTCCTGAAGGACACAAAGATCAACTCTACAGATGCTTTAGTTTCCTTTGACGTAATTTCTTTATATCCAAGTATACCGACCAATGAGCTTATTCCACTTCTCAAAAAATGGCTGGAATCAATACAAATAACACCTGAAGAAATAGAAGAACTTTCACAACTTACAGAAATTTGTATCAATCAAAATTTTTTCAGCTTTAATGGACAGATCTATAAACAAAAAAACGGGCCTAGCTATGGGCAACCCATTGTCTCCCTTCTTGGCAGATTTATTCATGAGTGCTTTTGAAACACATATCACAAAAGCTTTTCCAAATTATTTCAAAGTGTGGTATCGCTATGTTGACGACATTTTTGCAATAGTACCTAAAAAACTCATACAAGATGGTCTTAAACTTTTGAATATACAAAATCCAGCTATAAAATTTACATTGGAAACAGAAGAGGATGGTGTGCTCCCCGTTTTGGACATCAAGATCAAAAAAATGAACAACAAACTCACTTTTGGTATCTACAGGAAACCGACACACACAGATAATTACATTAAGAACAACAGTTTCAACCCAAAACAACACCAACATGCCATTTTCAACAGTTTAATCTTTCGGATGATCAACTTTCCACTAAACAGAGAAGATTATCAAGAAGAATACCTACACATAAAAAAGTAGCTATATCCAACGGTTTCAACCCAAATTTAATAGACAAAACTGTTAACAGACTCAACAAAGCTAAGAAAATAAAAGAAACCACCACCCTAGAACCTACAGGAGAAAAAGAGAAAAAACTTTTTAAAAAATTCACCTTCCACCCATCAGCCTATAACAAATTCCAAAAAATCTTCTCAAAACACAACATAACTCTTGCACCTCAAAACAGGTTTAATATCAGAAATTTGTTAAAAGGCCCTCCCAAAAATTCAATCACTACCAAAGAAAAACCAGGAATCTATGAGATCAAATGTGAAACTTGCCCTAAAATTTATATAGGAAAAACAAAAAGAAATATTAACATCAGAACTAAAGAACATATGAGAAACATTAAAAATGGTGAAACAGAAAAATCAGCAGTGGCTTTTCATTTTTTGAATACTAGACATGACATCAATTTAGAAACATCTCTAATAAAATACGTTAATCACCCCATAGACCTTTCCGTATGGGAAAAAATCTTCATTAACAAAAATCGTCATAGAGTCATGAATTTTGAAACTCCACCACCGGACATCTTTGACAAGTACATCACGCCATCTATTGACAATACGGAGAAAGAAGAAACCACTACAACTTGCACTAGTCGAGTATCAGCTGAGGATAGGAGCAAGAGCTCTTGAAACATGTCCTGTGAATAAACAGTGTGAGTGAAGCAATGTGTCAATATATTCTCGATTCAATTTTGTACTAGTTTGTGCTTCACTGTCCCTACGCTTCTTTCAAGTTTATACTTTCATTAAATTGACTTGTTTTTAAAATTATAATTCTTATTTTTCTGCTGCAGGCTCAAGCAGAGGAGCGAGGAATTCAGAGCTATGATGCAAGTTATCTACTGTCCATAATTGGTATGTCCAATCTTGTGGGTCGAGTTATCCTTGGATATTTATCGGATAAAACCTGGGTCAATCGTCTTTTGGTATATAACGTGTGCCTGACTATTTGTGGAGTGGGTAAGTGTAATTTCTGATGGAATTTGTTGAGAACAATTGCATATTATATTAGTGCCTGTAGTTATTATTGGAAATTGTTAATCAATAGCCTTGTTATAAATTCAGGCATTTCATATTTAAATATCACCAGTCTGGTTGCTGGATAATATTTTTTCCAGTTTTCTCCAATATCTTAAGCTATAAAAGCATTAGGTATTATCCACATCTCTTTTGTACACTAATTTCATCAAAATTCCAAAATTTACTCATTGTTTTTGAGAATTTCTGCAGTTGTCAGACAGATGTCTAACCTTTTTCTTCTTATCTTTTATTGATTTCCTTATCGTACATTTCCTTCTCTTCTTTCTCGCCATATTTTTCAGAGTGATATTTCCATTTTCTTTCTTTCTTTCCATCATTCTTCCTTTCTTTCCATCATTCTTTCTTTCTTTTCTTCTTTCCTTCCTTCTTTTTTGTTTGCTTTCTTGCTTACCTTCTTTATTTCTCTCTTTCTTTTATTGCTGAAACTCTATTATGTCACAAGTCAGCATGCCTAGGAAAATGTCTGCTTGGGGACCAGCAGTGTTAGGAGTTGGGTGAAACATCTTGAAAATGGGTAGGTATCTAAGATAAAACACAGGCATCACCCACAAATTACGTCAAAAGAACATAGGTAAAGAATTCATGAGTTCATTATCGAAGACAGACGTGTCAAGGTAGATGAAATCACTGTAAAACTTTAGTGGGAATGTCGAGATTTAACTGTATTGGAACACCACAGTGAAGCGAAAAATTATTAAATTTTAGATGAGTCGTATTTTTTACACATCTGCTTCACTTTCGTACCTATTTTGAGGACATGTTTCGCAAATCTTCGTTTGCATCTACGGCTCTTGTGCGACTGAAGCTAGATCCAGCGGTGTGGGTAATTCTGTATTTTAGGCAAACCATATATTCTTGCAAGGGTAGGGTTGTCCGGTTTGATAGTTTTTTGTTCTGTAGTTGTTAAAATTTTACTATTAATGATGGTTTTTTGTACATCTTTTATGCATCGGTTGAGTGGATTAGAATCTATTTCCTGGAATTCTTTTTGTTGTAGTAACTCTAACATTTTTTTTTTTTTTTTTTTTTTTTTGTTAGAGTTACTACAACAAAAAGAATTCCAGGAAATAAATTCTAATCCACTCAACCGATGCATAAAAGATGTACAAAAAACCATCATTAATAGTAACATTTTAACAACTACAGAACAAAAAACTATCAAACCGGACAACCCTACCCTTGCAAGAATATATGGTTTGCCTAAAATACACAAACCCAACATACCCATGAGACCCATTGTAAATAATATAAACACTCCTACTTACCTTCTGGCAAAATGACTATCCAAAAAATTTCAGTCCTTTCCACAATTCCATACTCTGAGTATAAAAAACTCTTTAGACCTGGTAGAAAAAATTCAAAATCTTAAACTAAAACCTCATGACACTTTAGTATCCTTTGATGTCCGCTCCCTCTTCCCTAGCATTCCATTAGACAAACTTTTGATTCAACTGAAAAAATGGCTAAATTCTATAAACCTGGATGCCAATGCAATAGAAGAATATTTGGCAATGACTGAATTATGTATACATCAAAATTATTTTGTCTTCGATGGAAAATATTATAAACAAATTTCAGGACTAGCTATGGGAAGCCCGCTATCACCATTTTTAGCCAATCTATACATGAGCTTTTTCGAAACACATATTACTAAAGCGTTCCCTCATATGTTTAAAACATGGTACAGATACGTAGACGACATCTTTGCAATAGTGCCCTACAAACTAATAGATGATGCTTTGAAACTACTCAACCTGCAAGAACCCAGCATACAATTCACAGTAGAAACTGAAGAGGACTGTACTCTACCTTTTTTAGACCTTAAAATGAAAAAAAGCAATGAAAAACTAGAATTTGGCATTCATAGAAAAGCAACACACACAGATAATTACATCAAAGCAAATAGTTTCAACCCAATTCCACACAAACATGCAACCATCAACAGTCTCACACACAGATTAGTAAATCTACCTCTCAGCCAGCAAGAATATCAAAACGAATACCATCAAATCTTAAAAACTGCAATTAAAAATGGATATGGGAAAAACCTTGTAGATAAAAAACTAAAATTATTCAAACTTCAAAAGAGATTAAAACAGATCACAGCTCTCACACCAATAAAACAAGAAATTAGATTTGCTAAATTTACTTACCACCCCTGGGCCACAAAAAAGTTCCAAAAAATATTCAAGAAATACAATATAACATTGGCACCAAAAAACAATTACAACATTAAAAACCTACCTCACAGTAATAATACTGATAAGATAAAACCAGAGGAAAAGTCAGGCATTTACAAGATTAAGTGTAAAGACTGTGAAAAAATTTACATAGGGAGGACAAAAAGAAACATAGGCACTAGAAAGAAAGAACACTTCAGGCACTTAAGATACAAAAATATTGATAAGTCCGCAATAGCAGCTCATTTCTGGTCTGAAAATCATGAAATTGAAGATAGCACAGAATTACTAAAATACGTACAAAAGCATAGTGAACTCGTCATATGGGAGAGGATATACATAGAAAAACATAAAAACCAACTAATGAACTTTGAAATCCCACTAGAAGAGAATCCCACATTTCAGTTCATCACTAAATCAACAGATGGCAGCAACAACCCCAGAATTACCCACACCGCTGGATCTAGCTTCAGTCGCACAAGAGCCGTAGATGCAAACGAAGATTTGCGAAACATGTCCTCAAAATAGGTACGAAAGTGAAGCAGATGTGTAAAAAATATGACTCATCTAAAATTTAATAATTCAGTGGGAATGTTTGTGCAAAGCATTTGTGCCCATTAGGTGCTGTGTTTATTGACTGAAAACCACAAACTTCAGAGATACTCTGCAAATATTTATTCAGTAATTCTCATTTACTTTTTGGCTGCTCACACCACCTAAATTTTTATTGAATATTTTTACTTCTCATATTTTGGAATACAGTCACGCATGTTTACTCATATTCCTTAAACCTTATATGGGTATAATTGTAGCATGGGGCATTTATAGTAAATTTTGAGTTGTTACTTTTCTAAAAATACTATATTGAACTCTAAATAGAATGCATTTGTTCTTGTTAAATTAACAAGAATTAACATTTAATCTTTGATTCTGTTTTCAGCAACTGGATTATGTGCCTTATGCTACTCATATACATCATTTTGTGTATATGCATCAGTGTTTGGCTTCACAATTGGTGCTTATGTTGGCCTCACATCTGTCATTCTGGTGGATTTGTTAGGTCTTGACCGTCTTACAAATGCTTTCGGACTTCTATTGCTCTTCCAGGGAATTGCATCCTTGCTGGGACCACCCATTGGAGGTATGTTTGATACATGCAGATTTGCTGTAGTTTAAATTTTCCTTAAAAAGTTATGAAACTTTTAGTAATTCTTGAACTAAAGTTCTAGTGAAATACGAATGGTAATATGATTTTATACCACACCTGCACACAATAAACATTTTCAAAGTAGCACAGAAATGGTCAGGAATAATGACATGTCATATGCATTTAGTAACATTTAATATTTTTTGTGGATATCTTTTTTAAGACATTACTTATTAGCTCTGGCTTCAAGCCTTCTTATCTCAAAGATGGTTTGCAGTGCAGTACAAAACAGCCACATCCAAATGGAAACAAACCCAAGTTGGATTACCCCAAGGATCTGTTACAAGTGCTATTCTCTTTAATATATTTATAAACGACCTAGCAGATGCACTGAAGAAACTAAAACCCAATATCAACTGTTCACAATGCAACACAAAACAGAAAATATATGTCTGCAAATCAATAACAAAAATTTACAAGAAGCATCCACAACAACATATCTAGGAATAGAACTAGACCAGAAACTATCAATGAAAGAACATGCAAACAATGTAACAAATAAGATCAACAAAAAGAACAACATCTTAAAATGCCTAGCAGGAAAAAAATGGGGTGGAAATATGGACCTCCTTAATAACACATATAAAACATGCATAAAACCCAACTTACTATTTGGAGGAGAACTGTTGGCAACAGTAAGCAAGAAACTCAAAAGGAAAATAGAAACCTCACAAAAAAATGCACTAAGAATAATAACAGGAGCTGTGAAAACAACACCAATTGCCATAGTGGTGGTGGTGGTGGTGGTGGTGGTGGTGGTGGTGGTGGTGGTGGTGGTGGTGGTGGTGGTGGTGGTGGTGGTGGTGGTGGTGGTGGTGGTGGTGGTGGTGGTGGTGGTGGTGGTGGTGGTGGTGGTGGTGGTGGTGGTGGTGGTGGTGGTGGTGGTGGTGGTGGTGGTGGTGGTGGTGGTGGTGGTGGTGGTGGTGGTGGTGGTGGTGGTGGTGGTGGTGGTGGTGGTGGTGGTGGTGGTGGTGGTGGTGGTGGTGGTGGTGGTGGTGGTGGTGGTGGTGGTGGTGGTGGTGGTGGTGGTGGTGGTGGTGGTGGTGGTGGTGGTGGTGGTGGTGGTGGTGGTGGTGGTGGTGGTGGTGGTGGTGGTGGTGGTGGTGGTGGTGGTGGTGGTGGTGGTGGTGGTGGTGGTGGTGGTGGTGGTGGTGGTGGTGGTGGTGGTGGTGGTGGTGGTGGTGGTGGTGGTGGTGGTGGTGGTGGTGGTGGTGGTGGTGGTGGTGGTGGTGGTGGTGGTGGTGGTGGTGGTGGTGGTGGTGGTGGTGGTGGTGGTGGTGGTGGTGGTGGTGGTGGTGGTGGTGGTGGTGGTGGTGGTGGTGGTGGTGGTGGTGGTGGTGGTGGTGGTGGTGGTGGTGGTGGTGGTGGTGGTGGTGGTGGTGGTGGTGGTGGTGGTGGTGGTGGTGGTGGTGGTGGTGGTGGTGGTGGTGGTGGTGGTGGTGGTGGTGGTGGTGGTGGTGGTGGTGGTGGTGGTGGTGGTGGTGGTGGTGGTGGTGGTGGTGGTGGTGGTGGTGGTGGTGGTGGTGGTGGTGGTGGTGGTGGTGGTGGTGGTGGTGGTGGTGGTGGTGGTGGTGGTGGTGGTGGTGGTGGTGGTGGTGGTGGTGGTGGTGGTGGTGGTGGTGGTGGTGGTGGTGGTGGTGGTGGTGGTGGTGGTGGTGGTGGTGGTGGTGGTGGTGGTGGTGGTGGTGGTGGTGGTGGTGGTGGTGGTGGTGGTGGTGGTGGTGGTGGTGGTGGTGGTGGTGGTGGTGGTGGTGGTGGTGGTGGTGGTGGTGGTGGTGGTGGTGGTGGTGGTGGTGGTGGTGGTGGTGGTGGTGGTGGTGGTGGTGGTGGTGGTGGTGGTGGTGGTGGTGGTGGTGGTGGTGGTGGTGGTGGTGGTGGTGGTGGTGGTGGTGGTGGTGGTGGTGGTGGTGGTGGTGGTGGTGGTGGTGGTGGTGGTGGTGGTGGTGGTGGTGGTGGTGGTGGTGGTGGTGGTGGTGGTGGTGGTGGTGGTGGTGGTGGTGGTGGTGGTGGTGGTGGTGGTGGTGGTGGTGGTGGTGGTGGTGGTGGTGGTGGTGGTGGTGGTGGTGGTGGTGGTGGTGGTGGTGGTGGTGGTGGTGGTGGTGGTGGTGGTGGTGGTGGTGGTGGTGGTGGTGGTGGTGGTGGTGGTGGTGGTGGTGGTGGTGGTGGTGGTGGTGGTGGTGGTGGTGGTGGTGGTGGTGGTGGTGGTGGTGGTGGTGGTGGTGGTGGTGGTGGTGGTGGTGGTGGTGGTGGTGGTGGTGGTGGTGGTGGTGGTGGTGGTGGTGGTGGTGGTGGTGGTGGTGGTGGTGGTGGTGGTGGTGGTGGTGGTGGTGGTGGTGGTGGTGGTGGTGGTGGTGGTGGTGGTGGTGGTGGTGGTGGTGGTGGTGGTGGTGGTGGTGGTGGTGGTGGTGGTGGTGGTGGTGGTGGTGGTGGTGGTGGTGGTGGTGGTGGTGGTGGTGGTGGTGGTGGTGGTGGTGGTGGTGGTGGTGGTGGTGGTGGTGGTGGTGGTGGTGGTGGTGGTGGTGGTGGTGGTGGTGGTGGTGGTGGTGGTGGTGGTGGTGGTGGTGGTGGTGGTGGTGGTGGTGGTGGTGGTGGTGGTGGTGGTGGTGGTGGTGGTGGTGGTGGTGGTGGTGGTGGTGGTGGTGGTGGTGGTGGTGGTGGTGGTGGTGGTGGTGGTGGTGGTGGTGGTGGTGGTGGTGGTGGTGGTGGTGGTGGTGGTGGTGGTGGTGGTGGTGGTGGTGGTGGTGGTGGTGGTGGTGGTGGTGGTGGTGGTGGTGGTGGTGGTGGTGGTGGTGGTGGTGGTGGTGGTGGTGGTGGTGGTGGTGGTGGTGGTGGTGGTGGTGGTGGTGGTGGTGGTGGTGGTGGTGGTGGTGGTGGTGGTGGTGGTGGTGGTGGTGGTGGTGGTGGTGGTGGTGGTGGTGGTGGTGGTGGTGGTGGTGGTGGTGGTGGTGGTGGTGGTGGTGGTGGTGGTGGTGGTGGTGGTGGTGGTGGTGGTGGTGGTGGTGGTGGTGGTGGTGGTGGTGGTGGTGGTGGTGGTGGTGGTGGTGGTGGTGGTGGTGGTGGTGGTGGTGGTGGTGGTGGTGGTGGTGGTGGTGGTGGTGGTGGTGGTGGTGGTGGTGGTGGTGGTGGTGGTGGTGGTGGTGGTGGTGGTGGTGGTGGTGGTGGTGGTGGTGGTGGTGGTGGTGGTGGTGGTGGTGGTGGTGGTGGTGGTGGTGGTGGTGGTGGTGGTGGTGGTGGTGGTGGTGGTGGTGGTGGTGGTGGTGGTGGTGGTGGTGGTGGTGGTGGTGGTGGTGGTGGTGGTGGTGGTGGTGGTGGTGGTGGTGGTGGTGGTGGTGGTGGTGGTGGTGGTGGTGGTGGTGGTGGTGGTGGTGGTGGTGGTGGTGGTGGTGGTGGTGGTGGTGGTGGTGGTGGTGGTGGTGGTGGTGGTGGTGGTGGTGGTGGTGGTGGTGGTGGTGGTGGTGGTGGTGGTGGTGGTGGTGGTGGTGGTGGTGGTGGTGGTGGTGGTGGTGGTGGTGGTGGTGGTGGTGGTGGTGGTGGTGGTGGTGGTGGTGGTGGTGGTGGTGGTGGTGGTGGTGGTGGTGGTGGTGGTGGTGGTGGTGGTGGTGGTGGTGGTGGTGGTGGTGGTGGTGGTGGTGGTGGTGGTGGTGGTGGTGGTGGTGGTGGTGGTGGTGGTGGTGGTGGTGGTGGTGGTGGTGGTGGTGGTGGTGGTGGTGGTGGTGGTGGTGGTGGTGGTGGTGGTGGTGGTGGTGGTGGTGGTGGTGGTGGTGGTGGTGGTGGTGGTGGTGGTGGTGGTGGTGGTGGTGGTGGTGGTGGTGGTGGTGGTGGTGGTGGTGGTGGTGGTGGTGGTGGTGGTGGTGGTGGTGGTGGTGGTGGTGGTGGTGGTGGTGGTGGTGGTGGTGGTGGTGGTGGTGGTGGTGGTGGTGGTGGTGGTGGTGGTGGTGGTGGTGGTGGTGGTGGTGGTGGTGGTGGTGGTGGTGGTGGTGGTGGTGGTGGTGGTGGTGGTGGTGGTGGTGGTGGTGGTGGTGGTGGTGGTGGTGGTGGTGGTGGTGGTGGTGGTGGTGGTGGTGGTGGTGGTGGTGGTGGTGGTGGTGGTGGTGGTGGTGGTGGTGGTGGTGGTGGTGGTGGTGGTGGTGGTGGTGGTGGTGGTGGTGGTGGTGGTGGTGGTGGTGGTGGTGGTGGTGGTGGTGGTGGTGGTGGTGGTGGTGGTGGTGGTGGTGGTGGTGGTGGTGGTGGTGGTGGTGGTGGTGGTGGTGGTGGTGGTGGTGGTGGTGGTGGTGGTGGTGGTGGTGGTGGTGGTGGTGGTGGTGGTGGTGGTGGTGGTGGTGGTGGTGGTGGTGGTGGTGGTGGTGGTGGTGGTGGTGGTGGTGGTGGTGGTGGTGGTGGTGGTGGTGGTGGTGGTGGTGGTGGTGGTGGTGGTGGTGGTGGTGGTGGTGGTGGTGGTGGTGGTGGTGGTGGTGGTGGTGGTGGTGGTGGTGGTGGTGGTGGTGGTGGTGGTGGTGGTGGTGGTGGTGGTGGTGGTGGTGGTGGTGGTGGTGGTGGTGGTGGTGGTGGTGGTGGTGGTGGTGGTGGTGGTGGTGGTGGTGGTGGTGGTGGTGGTGGTGGTGGTGGTGGTGGTGGTGGTGGTGGTGGTGGTGGTGGTGGTGGTGGTGGTGGTGGTGGTGGTGGTGGTGGTGGTGGTGGTGGTGGTGGTGGTGGTGGTGGTGGTGGTGGTGGTGGTGGTGGTGGTGGTGGTGGTGGTGGTGGTGGTGGTGGTGGTGGTGGTGGTGGTGGTGGTGGTGGTGGTGGTGGTGGTGGTGGTGGTGGTGGTGGTGGTGGTGGTGGTGGTGGTGGTGGTGGTGGTGGTGGTGGTGGTGGTGGTGGTGGTGGTGGTGGTGGTGGTGGTGGTGGTGGTGGTGGTGGTGGTGGTGGTGGTGGTGGTGGTGGTGGTGGTGGTGGTGGTGGTGGTGGTGGTGGTGGTGGTGGTGGTGGTGGTGGTGGTGGTGGTGGTGGTGGTGGTGGTGGTGGTGGTGGTGGTGGTGGTGGTGGTGGTGGTGGTGGTGGTGGTGGTGGTGGTGGTGGTGGTGGTGGTGGTGGTGGTGGTGGTGGTGGTGGTGGTGGTGGTGGTGGTGGTGGTGGTGGTGGTGGTGGTGGTGGTGGTGGTGGTGGTGGTGGTGGTGGTGGTGGTGGTGGTGGTGGTGGTGGTGGTGGTGGTGGTGGTGGTGGTGGTGGTGGTGGTGGTGGTGGTGGTGGTGGTGGTGGTGGTGGTGGTGGTGGTGGTGGTGGTGGTGGTGGTGGTTTTATTCATCCGTTAAGTCAATACAATGACATTGGATACGTCAATACAAATATTTAGAACAATACAAATAATATAAGTATAAAAATAAAAAAAAATAAGCTGCATCAAGTGTAATTAATAAGATCTAGGCATGAACTCATATATATATATATATATAGTTGCATGGCTCTACAACTACACAGCATTTAAAATGCATCACAAATATATACAATTATATGGCCAGCTACAGTGTATCTAGAAATTCACCTATATCATAATATGAATCACTTAATAAAATTTCTTTCAACGATAGTTTGAAACACCTCATGGATTTTATGTTTTTCAGATTGGCCGGTAGTTTATTATACAGAGTAACTGCTGAATATCTAACTCCTTTGGAATAAAGTGTAGTTCTATGTGTTATTGTTCTTAAGTCTGTTTTACCTCTGGTGTTATGATGATGTATTTGATTATTTGTGGTGAAATTTTCAAGGTTTTGTTTTGTATAACATAGCAAACAGTATATATACAGACTGGGCAGAGTCAAGATTTTCAACTCCTTAAAGAAGTTCCTGCAGGAGTCATATTTTTTTCGTGACATTAGGCATCTAACAATCCTTTTTTGTACTTTAAAAACCAAGTGACTGTCTTTACTATCCCCCCAAAACATTATGCCATACCTCATTAGACTTTCTGCATATGCAAAATATAAGGTTCTCATGTCACTTGCATACAACTCATTTTTTATTACTCTTAATGAGAAGTAGAATTTATTTAACTTTATTACTAGATATTTTATGTGTGCTTCCCAGTCTAAATGCTGATCTATCCATACTCCCAGAAAATTTGCTTCTGTCTTATAAGAAACACATGCACCATACAACTTGATGTCAGGTTTGTCAACATTTTTATTTTGTTTGTGACGAAATGATATTGCTGAAGATTTGTTTGTATTAATAATCAATTTGTTTTCAGCAAACCAAGTTTCAATTTTACTGGTTATGTGTTTTGCATTTTCATTTCCCTTTATTATAACATTTGTGTCATCAGCAAACATAGTTACTCGAGTTGGATTTAAATAATTTGGGAAGTCGTTTATGAATATTAAAAAGAGGACGGGTCCTAGTATGGATCCCTGGGGAACTCCATATTTAATTTTTTCCATTTTTGAATAGTGATTACGTACGACATTCCGCTCATCGACATTTGTGATTTCCACCATTTGTTTCCGATTTTTTAAATATGATTGGAACCAATCCCATACTATTCCCCTTATCCCATAATAGTACAGCTTTTGTAACAGAATTTCATGATGAATCATGTCAAATGCCTTGGTTAGATCTATTAGTAAGCCTGTACAGTTATTATCATTGTCAATAGCCTCCAATATATGATCTGTAAACTCAAAAATTGCTGATGTTGTGGATTTTCCTTTACAGAACCCATTTTGTGCAGGGTTAACTACATTATGCTTCTCCAAAAACGAACTAAATCTTACTAGCATAGCTTTTTCTACAATTTTGGATAAGGCTGGTAAAATCGATATAGGCCTGTAGCTTTCGACTTTTTCTCTATCACCTTTTTTGAAAACTGGTTTTACTTTGGCAATTTTAAGTATATCTGGAAATTGTCCGGCTTCAAAAGATTTATTAATTAAATAACTTAGTACTTTATCCAAAACACTACTGCAGTATTTGAACACTGTTATAGGTACCTGATCATGTCCTTCACTTGGTTTATTTTTTAGAGATTTCAGTGTTGTATTAATTTCTGCCTCTGTCACCGGTGTTAGAAACATACACATTCCAACTGAGTTTATGTGCTCAATATTTAAATTACAAGGCTGATTCCCAACTAATCTCTCCACCATCTCGCTATAGTAAGTTTGAAATATGTTGGCTATTACTTGAGGATCTTCAGGCAGTGAACCATTTGGTAATCTAGTAGATATGTTTTTAATCCCATTACTTTGCTTTAAATGCTTTTTAGTTATACTCCACATGGCTTTTTGTTTATTCTCAGCATTATTGATAAATTCACTATTATACTGCTTTTTTGCTTGTATTAAAACTTTATTATATATCTCTTTATATTTCTTAAAGTATTGTTCTAAGCCCGGATCAGTATCCCTTTTCCTTAATACTACAGAGCTTCACAAAAAATATAGCCATTGAACTGGAACATGAACTAAAGGCAATTACCCTAGCACAAAAACTGCTAGTTAACAAAAATAGACACAAGTGGTATCACACAGCAGATAATATAAGCAATCTAAAAACCCAAACAAGCTTCAGAACATACATCAATAACTCAAAACACAAGAACATAATAACAACAAATATAACAACAATAGAGGAAACAAGCCCAACAGAATATATTGACATACATTATAAGAATGACCTGTTATGTACAACAACAACAGTTCTGAAGAGCATCCCCTTCTGCCTGCTCAAATTGCTGAGGATGCACGACTGATGAATTTCAATGTATTGTATGGATATGTCTTCAAAGCTTAAGGTTGTTTGCTGTATATTCTACTGGATTTTTTTTTTTTTTATTTAAGATTCTATTTTTAAGATTTTACTAATATTTTTATATATGAATCTAATGAACTAATTTGTTCATCTGTAACATAAGGGAGCTACCATTCCTTACATTTTCTGTGCTCAGACTGCCATTTCATTGAGAGTATAAAATCTTCCTGCTTTTCTACAAAATAAGTTTGTATAGATAGCCTTAGATAAATAAATATGTACATCTCTTAAAAATATGAGTCAGGCATGGAAAATTCAGTACCAAGTTTACAGTTCTAAAGATTAGAAATTCAATGCCCAGCTGTTATACAGTTATGTTACAGTCTGATTCAACTTTCAAGGATGTGCTCTGGCAAAGAGATGCCAGAATCCTCAAGAAGGAAGTATATGATATTAGAGCTTGTTAAATTCTCCATGCATTCCTACTTGTATCAAATTTCAAGAAGCTACTAAACTTTAATGTATCCTAAGCCTTCACAAGACAGCAGAAGAAAGAAAAATTGTAAACTTATACTGTGCTAAGTTCTTGTTTAGCAAATTCATCCTCTTACATTCATGACTGCCTCTGAGCTTTAGGTTGTGTGTTGTTACTACAGGCTCACC
Source organism: Mantis religiosa (assembly GCA_030765055.1). Classification (NCBI taxonomy): domain Eukaryota; kingdom Metazoa; phylum Arthropoda; class Insecta; order Mantodea; family Mantidae; genus Mantis; species Mantis religiosa. Next base: position 145,725,948 of record CM060951.1, read on the forward strand.
CTTAGAGGGTTTAACTGCAGAAAATTGTACAATTGTACCATTAATCTATTTATTTAAAAATGGTAGAAGAAAGTAAGAGGAAGTATGGTGCTCCTCAGTGCCTGTTTCAGGATGCAGGACTCATTACATCCTCTTGAATTTCATCATTGTCATTATGCTACAGTACAGTACCTAGTCCGCTTTTTAGGCACCGTTGTTCAGTTCATACACAATGAAGTTCCTCCTCATTTCAGACTTTCAGTCCTCAATTTCTGAATAACAGGTTTCCTAGTAGATGGATAGAAAGAGGTGGGCCATTTCCATGGCCTGCATGCTTGCCTGATTTAAACCCACTAGATTTTTATTTGTGGGGACATTCGAAATATCTTGTTTATACAAAATCAGTTCTAGTGTAGAGACTCTTTCGTCATGCTCGTATTGTGGAGAGCAGCCAGACAATATGAAATTCTCCATGCCTAATTCAGTACATTAGAGAATCCATGAGACAGCAGGTTGATGCATACATTGGAGGTAATGAAGACCATTTTGAACATGTGCTGTGATTTCCTGTTTTACCATTGTTCTCTCATTTAGTGTTATTGTAAGGGGATCAGCTATAGAAAATGTGCTCTAAAGAGGGAATAAGCAATTTTTGGACCTATATTTATATGACACTTTTTATCCTCTTCTGCAAGAAATGTTTTCTCAAATTTTTGAAATACCTTTTTGTTACATCCTGTATATAGTATATGCTTAATTATGCAACTTGCTAATAAATTTGAAAGCATCTGCTACTGACTCTATGATTACAAGTGCATGATTTATTATGGACATTAAACATATCCTAAAAATAATGTGGATTTGTACACCCATTGAACTCGCTCTATTAATATCATATCTCTATGTAATGCATCATCTTTATATATAATAGCTACCAAATTAATTAATTAATTAATCAATTATTAAGAAAATTTTCATCATTATCTTTTAAGATAAGTGAAGTTTTATGTTACAAATTATTATATTTGTATAGTGTTTGTTGCTTCACTGTAACTAGCTTCACATTTTACATATTTAAGAATGTACTTAGCAACCGCTTATTCCATATTGAAAGGAAACTTGTAAAGATGATGTACATTAAATATGAAAAATATGAAGCTATTAACAGAGAAGCAAATAAATATATACAACTATAATAATTTTTAACTAAGTAACTTCACTTATCTTATAAGAAATGATGACCGTTTTCTTAAATTGGCAAGGATCACGATTTCGTGAATCGAAATTCACATTGAGCTGACGATGTGAATGAGATTTCACGAAATCGCGATCCTTGCCAATATAAGAAAACGATCATCATTTTTATAAGATAAGTGAAGTTTTTCAGTCACAAATTATTATATTTGTATATGATGTACACTGTATGATTCTGACATGTTCTATATCATGTATATGATCTGCAGCATAAGTAAATAAATATAAAAACTGAAAATTAGGTATGTCAAAATTTCACAAGTACAATATACAGTGACAGAAAATCATAACTAAAACTGAAACTACAGTAGATTGGGTTAATCGGCATCAATGGTTATGAATAATACATTAGGTTGTCTCATAAGTAATGTCAGTTATTTGAATTTCGTGTTTTGGAAAATTTATTGGGCTTCTTTGGATTGGCAATGCTGTTTACAGGATTCCTTGGATGGTGTTGTGTACATTGCGAGCATGTATCAGTCTTCAGTTGTTAATAAACAATCACAAAATGGAGATAACAAAGTTTGAACTTAGAGTCCTCCTAAAACACTACTGGAAACAAGATTATAAAGCCGCTGCCGCAGCTCGAAGACTTTGTGAAGTGAGCATCTGGCACAATGATGGTTCCAACGTTTCAACACTAAAGATTTACCATGTTCTGGAAGACATGAAATATGAGCATACACTCTAAGTTTTGCAAGATAGTTTGCAGGAAAGGTACCCATAAGCTTTCAGAAGAACTTGATGCATCGCCACATTAAGACACTAGGAAAATCTTACAGAAGCTGTAGATCTGTACCTCATGAACTGACACCTCAACAGGCCAAACATAGATTGGATATTTGTTGTTAGCTTATTCGTAATCCCATGGATGATAGATTTGTGAATAGAAAAACTGAGTATATTACTTAAATGCTAATGCCTCAAAACAATGGCTTAATTCCCACCAACCTCCCAAAATCATTGTTAAAAAAATCAGTTCAGTCCCAAAGTAATGTTGTGTGTCTGGTGGAATTTTGAATGTATTGTGACTTTGTGGGTTCGTAAAATAACAAGACGAGGTTACAAACGCAAAAACTACACTTTATTTTCCTAGCAATACACCGTTTAAACTCACAATTTGCTAGATCACCTCAAAACTGTTTATTTTTCCAAACACTACACTCAACTGTCTGTCGCTTCCGGTAACGATCGGCCCCGAAGTTTCCCGAATCTCCACCGGCCATCATTTATTCATCGGCTTCGCGAGTCTACCGCCAGGGTGACACTGCTCCCTCCTCAAGGCTGGTCGTCCAGAACAGTGCCTTCGTAGCGGGCCAGGCGATCCAGGTGTACCACCAACATCTTTCATCGGGGCACCTTCTGGATGCGGTAGACCACGTCGTTAATCCTCTTCACCACACGGTATGGTCCTTGCCATGGCTGCTGAAGCTTCGGGCAGCGTCCCTTGGTCCGGGTCGGGCGGTACAACCAGACCAGGTCACCTTGCTGGAACCCTTGGCTGTTGGCTTGCCTGTCGTATCGGGTTTTCATGCGGTCGCTCGCCTTCTGGATGTTCTGGCGAGCCATCTCGTGCATGTCATGGAGGTGGTCCACCAGGTTCTCCACATCCCTCAAGAGTGGCCCCAAGTCTGCGTCCGCCAGCTGCTCCCTCCTCAGGTCTGCGCTATTCCAGCCATCCGCAGGCACTGCCGTGACTACTCGAACTGCTGCGGCACTCTCCTTCCCCTCCACTCTTGTGCATTGGCCGCACTCTTCTGGACAGGCTCTTCGGGACATAGCGTCCGCGTTACCGTGACTCTTCCCTCTGCGATGTTCCGAGGTGAAGTCGTACTCCTGCTGCCTCTGGATCAAACCTGCTGTCCGGCCTTCCGGTCGCGCCGTCACCATCACCTCGCTCCTCGCGGGAACAACCACGTCTTCGTTCAAGATGACCCTGCAAATTCCAAGGCGCTCTTCTGGTTGACGGAGTATAACCTCTTCTCCGTTGAGCCTCAGGACTTTCCTGCCGACGTCGACCGTCGCCTCGTGGCTCCTGAGGGCATCCAGTCCCAGAATCACCTCCTCAGCCACCTTCGCGACGAACGCCCACAGACGCACGGCACTCCGTCCCAAGGTCAGCTCCAGCAGGACCTCCTTCTCCACAGGCCTGGTGTCGCCCGGTGCCGTCACAAGCTCGTATGGTCGGTTCGGCTTCCTCGTCGGCAAACCCTTCGCCACGTCAGGTCTGATGATGGTCACGGCCGCCCCGGTGTCCACCAGCACGCGGCACGGCTTTCCTCTTACCCAACCGTCCGCGATGAGTCTGTCATCCATACGCCGGCTGACGGCGCGCAGTGTCACTCGAGGGGATGGTGGTGATGGCGCCGACGTGCCCCTCTCCACGACGGCCCTTACTCGTTTTCCGACTGCTCTTCCTGGTGTGGGCAGTCTCTCCGCAGGTGTCCGGGCTGTCCACACCCCCAACACAGGCCACTAGGTGTTCGCCGGCGTCCCTCAGCTGGTCTCCTGTCTCCGGTGTAGCGGACACTCCTCGTTCTCGACGTCGGGATAGATGCTACCTTGGCCGCCTCAATCCTTAATGCCGCTGTCAGCGCCTCGTGGATGGTTTTATAATCGCCGAGCATTAGGCGCTGACGAATCTCAGTGTCCCGTACCCCGTCGACAAAGTTGTAGGCGGCTTCCCGGGATACGAACTCCAGTGGCAGGTCAACCAAGGCCTTGCCAGCTAGCTGCTCAATCGCTATGGCGAACACCTGCAGCATCTCCCCCGGCTGCTGTGACCTTGCCTTTAGTTGGCTGCGGTACGCTGCGGCTAAGCGGTGGTTCCCGAAACGATTCTCCAGGGCCACCCAGATGTCCTTGGGCGCCGCCGTTGTCTGCACCGCGTTTAGGACTTCCGCGGCCCGTCCCTGGAGGTTGGCTATTAGCTGTGTGGCCTCCTCCTCCATCTGTTGTGCTTGGCCACTGTGTCGAACTGACGGCGGAAGACCTCAAATGTTGACGCGCCGTCATATTTCGGCGGTTTGACGCGCGCAGATGTGTCGCGTCCCGGCGCATCGGCCTTCAAATCCTTCAGTTTCCTGCCGACGACGTCCTCTACTATGGCGTTGAGGGACTTGACGCTGCTGTCGGCCTTTCCCTCCAGGTCGTCAACGTGGCTCGCCAGGTCCTCGACGCGCTCGTCCACTTGGCCCATCCGCTTGCCCAGCTCCGTCACGTTATCCCTCACGCCGTCCAACTGTTCTTCAAATTTGGCACCGAGGGCCTCGTTCGCAACCTTCATTTCTTCCAGCTTTGCGGCCAGGTTGTCATTTGTAGTCTCCAGCTTCGCGGCCAGGCTGTTATTTGCCGCTTCTGTTTTCGCTGTTATTTCCGCGGCCAGGTTATTATTTGCCGCTTCCGTTTTTGCAGCGAGGTTTTCATTTGCCGTCTTCATTTCTTCCATTTTCTCTAAAATCTTTGCCAATGCAGCTTCCACTGTCGTATATCCCACTTCTGACACCAGTTGTGACTTTGTGGTTTCGTAAAATAACAAGACGAGGTTACAAACGCAAAAACTACACTTTATTTTCCTAGCAATACACCGTTTAAACTCACAATTTGCTAGATCACCTCAAAATTGTTTATTTTTCCAAACACTACACTCAACTGTCTGTCGCTTCCGGTAACGATCGGCCCCGAAGTTTCCCGAATCTCCACCGGCCATCATTTATTCATCGGCTTCGCGAGTCTACCGCCAGGGTGACACTATGATTCACTGGGAGTTTGTTCCAAACTGGTGAGCAATTGATGCGGATCTTTATTCTCAACAACTGGGATGAAATCATGAAATTTTGAGACAGAGATACCCAGCATTAGTTAACCAAAACAGAGCTCTATTGCAACAGGACAATGCAACACCCCATATAGCACCAACAACCATGGAAGGATTATACAAATATAACAATTTGTAACAAAAACTTCACTTAACTTAAGAAAATGGTGTTAATTCTTCTTCCTAATTGACATCGATTTCACGAACTCTTGTTCGCATCTTCAGTCAAAGAAAACCACAGGAGAAAACAAATCCGTTGTTAAGGAAGTTACTATGTTCTTATGTTTTCTCACTATTACCAAAATCTGAAAACGGAACAAACTTATGAACAGAATCAACTGCTGGTATTTCAAAATTCAGTATGCAATGTTTATTTTTTAAAATAAATATATTTTCCTAAACCATTAAATCTATTGGGACATTTAATTGTTTTAATAGTTTAACTTCAGGATTAATACTATGGTTAAATGACCAAAAATGATCTGCTATGGCCAATTTATCAGTTTGTTTATACTTAATGTTACAAAAATGTTCTTTCATTCTGATTTCCAAGTTATGTTTTGTCTTACCAATGTAAACCCAATCACAATCTAAATAATCAAATTGATAAATACCAGATTTTTTTTTATTAGGAATTTCATCTTTTTTAGAGAAATGTAGTAAATTTTTAATACTATATTTGTTTTGAGGAACTGAAGTTATACCAAACTCTTTAAAAATGTTTAGAAATTGTTTATTAAACCAAGGATGGTAAGTAAATTTTTTGAAATTATTATTGTATTTTATTTTTTTAAGGGTTTCTAATAGTTTGATTTATAGATTAATAAATATACCCCTGAATAAAGAGAAATTTAATAAAGAATATAAACATATTATTAATACGGCTTTAATTAATGGTTTTAACAAAGATTTTATACAAAAGAAGATTGAAAAATTTAAATATAAAAAAACTGTTAATGATATTTCTACCCTTAAAAACTAAAAGACGATTAAAATTTTAAAAAATTTACTTACCATCCTTGGTTTAAGAGACAATTTCAAAACGTTTTTAAGAGTTTGGTATAACTTTGGTTCCTCAAAACAAATATAGTATTAAAAATTTACTACAGTTCACTAAAAAAGATGTAATTCCTAATAATAAAAAATCTGGTATTTATCAATTTGATTTTTTAGATTGTGATCAGGTTTACATTGGTAAGACGGAACGTAATTTGGAAATCAGATTGAAAGAACATTTTCATAACATTAAGTATAAATGAACTGATAAATCGGCCGTAGCAGATCATTTTTAGTCATTTAACCATAGTATAAATCCTGATGTTAAATTATTAAAACAATTAAATGTTCCAATAGATTTAATGGTTTGGTAAAAGATATTTATTTAAAAAAAATAAACATTGCATAGTGAATTTTGAAATACCAGCAGTTGATTCTGTTCTTAAGTTTCTTTCATTTTTAAATTTTGGTAATACTGAGAAAACATAAGAACATAGTAATTTCCTTAACAACGGATTTGTTTTCTCCTGTGGTTTTCTTTGACTGAAGATGCAAACAAGAGTGTGTGAAATCAATATCAATTAGAAAGAAGTATATCAATTAGAAAGAAGAATTAACACCATTTTCTTAAGTTAAGTGAAGTTTTTGTTACAAATTGTTATATTTGTATAATATTCATTGCTTCACTGTAGATAGCTTCATTTTCTACCTAACCATGGTAGGAATTCATAAATTGGGAGGAAACAAACTGCTACCTCACCCAGCATACAGCCTTGATCTTGCACCATCATCTTTTCCAGTCCATAGCCAATTTTCTATGTGGAAGAAATTTTGACAACCTTGAAGCAGTGCAAGAGGGTGTCACTGAATTCTTCGCATCAAAAACCAGAGACTGATACCACCATGGGATAATAAACCTTGCTGAATGATGGCTCAAAGAGCATAGAATTTAATGGTCTATACTTTGAAAATTAGTTAATTGCTTCTCAGAATGCATTCCAAATAATTATTTTTCTTAAAAAATGATATTACTTATGAGACAGCATCTATAGATTGAAAAGTGAAATATATGATTAAATTGCCATTAATTTAGGATAGTGTAATAACATATCATGACTTTCACTTGTTTTTTCTGTTGCTTCACTAGTTAATGAAACTTAATGTCTTTACAGGCTGGCTATATGATGCATTGCAAACATATGATCCAGCATTCTATGTGGCGGGTTTTGCAATAGCTATCAGTGGTCTCATGCTGTTTGCCATTCCATCACTTCAAAGGTATCTCGCAAGAAGAAAGAGACCCAGGGAAAAGCTAGGGCCTCCAACCAATGGAGCAGTCACACAATCTATTTCTGTATAGCTGCATGTGGAAACCAGCAGAAGTGCCAAAGCGAATGTGACTAGCAGCTTGTCAGCAAGCTTAGCAAGAAATGAGGCTCAATTTTATTATCATAAAACATTAAACTTATCTGAAATTATCTCATACACTTTAAGTTTGACCAGATGTTTTATATGTACTAAGTTTATGTACAACCTATCTTCATTATGAATGTTTCAATTTTAAAGTACTGGTATAAATTTTCTCTGGTCGGGCAGTGAAGTGCTATAGGAAAGTGTAAGAGAGAGACTTCTTGTGATATGAAGGTTATTTACATAAGGGTGTTTGTATTATGTGTTAATGAATATGAAGTAGTGGTGTCTGTGATGAACCTCTAAGAACTTATTTAGCACATTTTATGGAAAAATTTACTTATACTTTGTGAAAATATTTACATTAACTAAATATGTGCCTCTGGGTCATGATTCTGTGATGTTCTATATAGTAATCTTCTTTCATTTATGACAAAGAGTTTATGCTAAGCTGCAAATCAAGAATGATAGCTTTTTTACCTAAGAAGCAAATGCATGACAGCTTATGAGATTTTATTCTTGATAGTAATTTACATCACTCTGAAGCATCTGAAGCATCCTTGCTGATATTACAGCATGACAATTCTAAAACTTTTACATTTGACATAAAACCATTATTGTGCACTGTCAATTAAGTGAAATCACTAAGGTTTCAAACTTTTATGAGCCATGATATGTGCTACAAATGCTTGTTTAGCAGTAGGCATCTACTATTTCTGAATAATATAAAATGTCAATATGAAGTAAACAGTACCTAAAATTGGATATTAAGTAATGTGTGCTTTATCAAGAGGGCAGGTTTTGCATTTTTGCAGTCGAGAAAACTTTACATTCAGAATAACATACATCTAGAAATGCATGATACTACTTATTTTGGATGCTGTTTCTTGGAAATGTGGTAATGTCAACCAATATACATTTCTTATTGAATTATAGCAAATAATACTCCTGATAGGAAAGAAACAATATAGCTAAAGCAGTACCATCAAGCAGAGTAGAACATATACAACAATTAACATGTTTCTTGATACAGCACAAATGTATATAAAATCAACTGCATAAATGCAAAAGATTATGAGTATTTCTGTGTCTGATGTTGAATTACATTATGAAGCTCATAACAGTTATTGGATGCCCAAGGTAAAAACGTTTTAATATTTATTAATTTGTACTCTCCTGCAACATGATAGTAGATTAAGCTTCTCTTTAGAATTAAAAGCAAATAAGAGACTAAACATAACACTTCCTATGCCGAAGGAAGAAAATCCTTAATTTTTAAATTTCCAATGACAATAATGAACTTATTTGCCACTCTGATACACATATATCTTATATGGCTACTCTAATGCCTTTAAATCTTTAAAACAAAATTAAATATATCTTGGAATGAGTATTAGAAACATTAATAGTTGTGTGCAGGGAACATACCTGATGAGCCCAAAATTATAGATATTCTGATTTTTATGTAATTTAATAGGATTCTCATACATTTTTCCAAATCCTTTTTGAAAAAGACTTATCCTATATTTAAGCTTTCAAATACCAAATTTTGAATATAATTTTACCATAAAGTTGTACAGCAGAACCTTGAATCAAGTGAGGACAGGGCCAATCTGAGTTAATGAAAATTCGGGCTATCCAGAGAATGATGGAAAAATGATAAACATGTACATCAACAAAATATTTTTAATGGAGTTCAGAAATTACTAACAGCACACTTTCACCTAAAAATGCACACACTTTATGTACTCTAATAGCCTAGTGTATTTGCACTGTACACAATATAGCTACAAACTAAGGTAGCTACAAAATAGAAATGTACATAAGGCTGGTCTAGGCATAGCTTATCTATTGCTATTAGCCAGTGCAGTGCATGGAACGTTGTACAGTTAAGCACGCATACTGGCTCACTTTGCTGAACCATACGGCTAATTTCTTTGTGCACTTTAAAGGTACTAATTTCAGAATTATTTTGTTTTTCCCATGTTACAGAGCTATTTTTTATGAGGATGACTGTCCAAAACCCATTTTTGTAGAACATCTGGTTTTGGAGATATGGAAAGATAAGACACCTGACTAGAAAGAAAAGAAACATTAACTGTCAGTGATGAAAAGCACACACGTGCTATACTGCAATTGTGTTTTGTACCTTGTATTCAGGAAAGTGGTGATCTTTTAAGAGGGCGCACATGCTTTTCAATGTTAGTAAACATACCACTTAGCAAGCCTAGTACTGGTGTGCCTAGTAGTAATTGCGAAACAACTCGTAAGACTTTACATAAGCAGGTTAGAAATATTCTTGTTAATGTGTATTTCTTTTTCAAAAAGTTGTCAATTAAAAATATTTTCGAAAGTACAAATTTATCTCAGAATCGAGAATAATCGGCACTAGCTTGTTGCATGAGTGCTCATACTGTGACAAACATAGTTAAAGAAGGCAAACAGTTTACCAAATTAGGAAAGGTTTCCATATTCAGATCTCCAGGGAAACATCGAGCAGCTAAAAAAATGTTACCAACTTAGACAATTTTCTAAAGTGTTTTACATAAAACAATTTATGAGTTATAAAACAAGGACGAATATCTAACTGCCAAAAGGCTGACCAATTTAATGAGGGAGAAAATAGAATATTCGGACTCTGTATCTTCTATGCAAAATATTCTGAAATCTCTTGGGTTCAAATATAGGAGAACTAATGATGGTCGCAAATTTCTGTTTGAAAGAAGCGATACTGTTGCTGCAAGACTAAAATTTCTGTGCACAATGCACAACATTAGAAGTACAGGTGATTTATGGTGTGAAAATGCTTCATAAATATAGTCATATCTTCCATATTTATTAAGTATTTTAATGAAAAAAAACATTGGTTTAAAGTCCATTACAGGTAGTATACAAATATGGCATCATTAAAGTAGAAACTATATTCAAAAATTGTTGAAATGTTTTACTTCAGCAAATGCCTTTTACGTCGAATGCATCTAATTTTAGTCATTTTGTTTTGTGTGCATATGAACGATAGCTATGTAAGCGAATTGTACTCTGGTTCAAGGTTTTAAGGTTCAGATTATGCTACCATGCCATAATCATTGTATATGTTGTCACACATATGCTGAAATATCAAACGAACTTCTCTGTCAACATCTCAGATCACTTGCTAAGTGGATTCGGTGAGACAAAGAGAGATATATCTTCCATCTCTGTCATCCACTAGCTGTGGAACTGACAATGCCAAAACAGTACAATAACTGTATTGGCTGAACCACAGAGCTGAACCCATATTCATTCTTATATTGTAGCTACTCTAGTCTTTAATAAAAAAGGCACTGAGCTTCTGCTGTCTCAGTTTAGTGTATCGCTTACGAGCAGCATGATCCTGTATCCGCTTTAATATTAGAATGTTTTGGCTTGAGTCTCAAAATAAAGCATCAATTTCTATATCTTTGCTACTTCTTGTGCGTGGGTCATAACCACAGCTGGTTTATCAACACTGTCTGATTTGTTATTTTCAGTAACACTGAATGATGCAGTAATACTTTCCTCCATAATCAGTTTATAATCCTCTTAGTTGTCACTTTGTAATCAATTGTTAATGTCTTCTTCAGCAACATCTAAAGAGCAAGCAATATTTTTAAAAATGTCTATAAAATCTTCTTGCATGCATATACCAGACTGCAACTTTTTCCATGACTTAATCAAGTTTTTCTTTCATCCTTATCCCAAGCAGGTGAGATACATTCAAGTAATGCACCTACTGAGAATAGCAATTTATTGTCTAAAAAACAAGTCTTCATTTACTCCACTAAACAATATAATTTTGTTTTCCGAAACTGGTTTGGGTTTTCCGAACGTCCAGGCTAAGGAGGTCTGAGTTAATGAGGTTTTACTGTAATTGTTTTTACACAGAACTTTTTTCTACAAAATATAATGGGAATAATTTATATTTAATAAAAATAATTTTCACCAATAGGCTGTACATATCTCATGACATGCAGATCTAATCCTCTTGTTTATAAATTTCACAATTAAAATTGTGGACTGAATGGATTTTATACTGCCTACTGTTTCTCCTTGGGTAGCACTTTTACAGCTCAGCCCATTGTGAGTTCCTCAATTATACATTCCAAATCCACCTGCTACTTTTGTAGTTTTGACACAGCTGAGTAGAATTGGATAGATGCTCCTGGAGCATAATATGTAGAGAGGTGTAAAAGTCTTAAACAAGATTATTTGTTCAATGCTGTTACTCCAGAGTTTAATAAAGTAGGGAAAATAAACCAGATATCTTCTTCCTTATACTCTGAGTCCCAAAATATAATTAAGATTGAATTAATCTGCCATCACTAATATGAAACTCATCCAGAGACTAAGTTCTGATGGCTGAGATAGATAACAAATAGCCTCAATAGGTAAGAAATATTTATTGCAATATTTACAGAAATTGACTGCCTACTTCTCAACATAGTCACCACCATTGTCAACATATTATCATATTGGTGCACCAATGTTTGTTTGCCCATGTCATGGGAATCTGCCTGCAGCATAATCTGATCATATTGTCGCTAATGTTGTGTCTACATACATGGCATAATTGGTGGTGGACCTCTGCTGGTGATACAGAAATCAGCAGTTGGTGAGAGACAATATCATGTAGCTAGTTTTGCCTAGCCCTGTGTAATAACTACTCCATTATCCCCTTCTCTACTGCTGCAGTGCACATTCACATTCAACTACTTATACATCTTTGGATGAAATCAGAATTTAGTTTCTGGATGCACTTCACAATTCATCTTAGACCTCTTCCCTAACCTCAAAATAATTTTCTTCAAACAATATTACAATACTATCACCATGTGAACTTTTAGTGTAAGTTCCTGGTGCTCTGGATTATTATAAATGTCATGTGTGCCTTCAGTTTTTTATTCATATAAATATTCTGACTCTGCCAGATGCTACGGTCAGCAAGAAATAACTGTGTTTGGTAAACTCCTTCTCACTATTAATTATACTGATTTCAAAATCACAAATTACCCAAATGTAGTATTATATGTAAGATAACTTGGATTCTAAATTCAACATTTCCTTCAAACTGTTCTTCTGAGGTTTGATCTTTATTAGGCAATAAAGCAAACATCAGAGGCACATTAATTTGTACTTTGTCGTCATAAATATGTCTTTTTGTCTTGTGTTTAAGCTTAGTACCACGAGCGATTGCTGTATATACCATCAACGAACACTATTGTAAGTCTTTTGTTAACATTTACGGATTTTCTTAGTTACAAATATTAACATCTATTTTCATTGTTTTCTTTCTCATGATAGAAGTTATATAGTGAAAGCTTTTGCTTTTCAATATGTTTCATCATTTAGGAATTTCTCAATGCTAACTACTTACATGTGTTTCACTGGCTGATTGGGCATACCTTTTTTTGTGAATAGATTTTTTAAAATTTTCTTGTTCCTATAGCAGCACTAAAACTTCAGAAGGAACCTAATTTATATATAATTAAATCAGTATGAAAATCAGAGCTGAGTGCAATTCTGGATAGTCTTTGGTTCTATACTTGACACTAACTTTTAGTTCCTCTGCAGCATCCTCTTCCATGCTGGGAAGATTATGTTCCATTTCTTTATCACCTTCAGTTTTCTCCATAGCCAAGTGTAACAACTCGTGGAGAAAATTATTTTAACATCATTTTGTTGCAGTTCCAGTAAATGTTGTATTGTTTGCCAAATGTGGTTTTATAACACATAAAACCATTAAATAATAGCTTCATTCTTCCTCATTCTGTATTAGTAATTTTGCTTTTATGTCCATCACACAGAAAATTTAAATTGCCTAAATCTTGAGCGGAAAATGTTAATGCATTATATGGCAATGTACATAGGAGTGTATAATAATTCCTCAACATGCATATACTCGTGTATAATGTTCAGAAGAAATAAACAGGAAAAGTAAATTAAGATATATGAATTCAGAATAATGGACAGTGAAGAATTAGATCCAGAAAAACGGTCCAAAATGATTTAATAGTTCAACTAGCATAGTTTGACAATGTGTTATTAAAATGAGAAATATTCTGATGAATTCAGAGATATTTCAATACTAGCTGTATGAAATATATAAATAACAAGAGCTTCAATGTGCATGGGAAACAGAAAAATGCTGCACCAATAGAAAATAATGACTTATCAGGTTCTTACCCTGGACTGTTTAGTTTCTCAGTGGCAGTTAGATAATTCCAGTTTGATGAAAATCTTTGTTAAGAGTTAAGCTAATCTGCTATTATATCACTTTATATTTTGTATACAATTTTAAATGGAAATGAAAGGAAATTAATCTATTCAGAGAAGCTATTACTTTTCATCACTGGTAATACTGTGCAATTTGTAAAGTTATTTGTCTAGAATCAGTATCCAGATTTGATGTATCTAATATTGCAAATGGAAACAGATTTTGAATGTAACTACCTTATATGTAAAGCGATAGTAATACAGCATAAGTTTAAAGTACTGTTGAATATCATAACATGCTTTAAGTAATTAGTGTTTTTATTAGCAAATTTCCAGAAATAACAATGAAAATTATTTGCAAATTATTTGTTTAAAATTTTCTTTGGAATTACGAAAATATGTTTTATCTTTTGTAAGAATAATGTAGTATTTCACTGTACTGATGTATTGTAGCATAATAGATTTATGTAAGGTATATGAAACTACCTATAATTTTTAAATTCAGCGAAAGTTGATACATACTATTTTCTACTACATTATGTTTCTTGTTTTTCTACGTTGTGTATTGAGCACTTACTTGTTGTTTTTAAAAAGAAATAATACATAGTGCTACCAAAAATAAACCAAATATACCGTTGTAGACAGTTACCAAATTTTAATCTTGCTAAAATCTGCATAAAGCAAACAATGTTATATATATGCGTGTAAAATGTTTTCCTACATATCTTACTAAACATATCGGCTATTGTGCATCCCTCTTGCATCACTTGCAACACAATTATTGGCACATGTTCTATACACATCCAACTTCTAATAAATGGATATCAACCCTTTTTCCTCTCCTAATAATGCTACAAAATAAATACATCCAAAACTTATGACACAATATTTGACAATTGAAGACCTATAATCGTTATTTATGAAAATGTTTAATATTAAATGTTTTGCTCATTATGTTTTTGTTTTATAAAGATATACAGTCTGTTTTTGTTGTATAACAAATTACTGAATAACAAAAATATGTTGTATATTCATTTCTTAATGTTAATAGTATATTTGTCTGTAAATAATGGGAATATTGTGATATTTATAAAAAATACAACTATTTACAAAGTTGCAGAAAATATAAAGATTTTAACACATGTATTTGGTACCTTTCTCATGAATGTCAATATCAATTGGATCAATGAAAGAATATTTATTATCTGTTATGATTTTAATTATTTTAAATTGTGGGACAATCCTGCTCAGTAAGATCATTTTCTTACTTAAAAACTGAAAATGTGTGTTCAGCTATGCAGTCCATCTGTAATGGGTCGCAACCTAGTTTAATCCTGCTGTAAACATCTGGGCGGGAGGAGAGACAGACAGAGATATTGGGACAGAAAATGGTTAAGCTGTTGATTGGCTTAGCAAAGTTAATGCGCATTTTCTTTTATTTGCATGTGTACAATAAACCCCTCCTTTAAGTAGAGTACTGTAAGTAGTTTTCTGAACACTGCTATGTGCGAGCTAATTTCAGAGAGAGAAAAGTATGCAAATGTTTCGATTCTTGTAAACATAATAGTCCCACATTTTATCTTTCTGCTTCAAATACCACATAGATGTGTTCTGTATACTGTATACAGATTAGACAGAACACGGGTGAAATTATACACACTATCAACTTATTATGTTAAATTAAGCTGCATTTTATTTAACAATTACTAAAGGACACTGCTATTATATAATACTTTTTAATTCCTATACCAGGTAGCTCTCTCTCAACGAGGTCTTTTTTTTTTCTTTTCATTTACGTCCGCCCCAACGTTAAGTTATATTGGACGGTGAATGAATTGGGTGAAATGATGCTCGAATGAGTCCAGCATCCATTGAGCTTAGAGTTACCCGACATTCGTCTTGAAGGATAAGGGAAAACCCCGGAAAAAACCTTATCTAGGTAACTTACCCTGACCGAGATTCGAACTCGGGACCTCTTGAACGTGAGGCAGACATGCTACCATCTACGCTACCGAGGCGGGCTCGCAATGAGGTCTGTATCTAGTTTAATGCTGATTAAGATGTTATTGTTTATCATGTGGAGTTGCTTTTGATATTTAACACTGTATTTCCTGTACATCTCACGTACCTCACAATGCCAAGAATACTTAAGTAGGTATATTCAATTTAAAAACAGTAAGCTTTTCATCATGGAGCAGGCTGGTGCTTCAGCCAAAATGAAACACAGTCGAGGCAAACCTTTAAAAAGTGGCGAGAGGCGAATGATCACGCATTGTTTTGCAGTGTTGAAAGAAAGAAACCCGAAATCATCTATAAAAATATTGAGAAAGAAACTTGTGATCTCCATCTCTGCAAGTAGTGTACATAGTATTAGAATGGAACTGCAAGCATCTGGAACCCTATGTACGCTGGGAAAATCACGTAAATGCACACAGCACTTGGAGAAATACGACGATTTTACAAAAAGTGCTATATGAGTAAATTTCATGATTATTTTTTTCAGAAATGAACCAACTCATAGATTTAATAAGTTAATATGTAGCCCAACTCTATTTATTTATTGTTTAGAAGTTAGCACTGCTATATATACTGCTAGTGTTGCAAAACTTTGTGAGTACATGTAGCATCTAACATGTGGCAAGTTGTGTCTGCTCGCCTTGTTGTTTACAGCAGGATTAAACTAGCATGAGATAGAGTATAGTAGGTTAATTTTTGTGCTGCTCAGAACGTTACCATGGCTTTATCTTTGTTAATATAAACATCTCAGATAACACATTGATAAGGGGTACTGGCACACTTCTCAAACGACTGCTAACCACCGATGAATGCATCACTTCAGCCAGTGGAATGCACAGGAATCACAAATGACGGATAAATGTTATGTCCACATGGAGTAATCAGTGTGATATCTGAAAGGTTTCTATTAACAAAGATAAAGCCAGCGTAACCTTTTGAGCAGCAGGATAATACTACACTACAAAACATATGTTTGTAAGTATACCTTCTTTTAATATAGGGATGGAAGAGTAGTTGCTGCAACGTAGCCGAGTGGTTAGACTACTTGACTCTCACCAAGGCGGCCTGGGTTCTATCTCAAGCAACCCCATGTAAGATTTGTGGTGGACAACATAGCACATGGGTGTGTTTTCTCCTGGATCTCCAGTTTCCCCTGCCGTCATTCCACCAGTTGCTCCAATATCATCTTTCCTTTCATTCATTTTGTTCTTATTCTATATCTATTTCTCTTACCCTCATACCAGGCATTCTCTGTTTTATCCATAGTTTCTGTTCTAAAGGCTTAAGGGATTGAGGAAAAAGAATTCCCTAACACCATGATAGTGGTAAAACCAGAGAAATTGAAGAAGAAGAAGAAGAAGAAGAAGAAGAAGAAGAAGAAGAAGAAGAAGAAGAAGAAGAAGAAGAAGAAGAAGAAGAAGAAGAAGAAGAAGAGGAAGAGGAAGAGGAAGAGGAAGAGGAAGAGGAAGAGGAAGAGGAAGAGGAAGAGGAAGAGGAAGAGGAAGAGGAAGAGGAAGAGGAAGAGGAAGAGGAAGAGGAAGAGGAAGAGGAAGAGGAAGAGGAAGAGGAAGAGGAAGAGGAAGAGGAAGAGGAAGAGGAAGAGGAAGAGGAAGAGGAAGAGGAAGAGGAAGAGGAAGAGGAAGAGGAAGAGGAAGAGGAAGAGGAAGAGGAAGAGGAAGAGGAAGAGGAAGAGGAAGAGGAAGAGGAAGAGGAAGAGGAAGAGGAAGAGGAAGAGGAAGAGGAAGAGGAAGAGGAAGAGGAAGAGGAAGAGGAAGAGGAAGAGGAAGAGGAAGAGGAAGAGGAAGAGGAAGAGGAAGAGGAAGAGGAAGAGGAAGAAGAAGAAGAAGAAGAAGAAGAAGAAGAAGAAGAAGAAGAAGAAGAAGAAGAAGAAGAAGAAGAAGAAGAAGAAGAAGAAGAAGAAGAAGAAGAAGAAGAAGAAGAAGAAGAAGATATGAGAGTGAGGAAAGTGGATGGCAGAATAAGGGCGAGATGAAATGATAGGAAAGATGATGACGGAGCAATTGGTAGAATGCTGGCAGGGGTAACTGGAGGAAACCTGGTCCAGTCCATGTTGTCCACCACAAATCTCACTTTGTGGTTGCCTAAGATCGAACCTGGGCTACCTTGGTGAGAGCTAAGCAGTCTAACCACTCAACCACTGCATGGCCCACCTTTCCTTCTTGATATTTAAATAGTAAATGATAAGTAAATTATGTTTGCCTCTGTTTTCTTTTTTAGTAAATTGAAATAGTAAATAGAAATAGCCATCACTTTTCAGTGCAGTTACAATTGTTGTTATATACTGTGTTATAAACTCTCAAGCACGACAATGTATATGTGAATTTGCTTGAAAATATGTAAGGTATAAGCAGCAAAGTGCACACATAGTAAAATAGCTTAAAGTCAGTGATACCAACATAAAAAAGAAACATATAGTTCCTGTCCAAATTTACCTCTAAGACCTATATTTCTCCATCTTATGATATACTTTAGTACACTACTTTAATGGAACATGTGGGATTTGGCTGGCCCTTGTCCCAAATGAATCAATGTGAGTTAATAATACAAGAACTGAGGCAGTGGCAAACCATTGAATACCATTTGAAAAACACTGCTCACAAAATGTATGTCCATTGATTGGAAATTGGCCAATAAAAATAGAATGAACAGAGCATCATGCAGTGGCCTGAGAATATAAAACGATACAATAAGCTTGGGAAAAGTGGCATCACCCTCTTAATAAGAATACAAGTTAAATGTTGTAAATATGTTGAGGCCTCAAACTCTGACTCCTTCAACAGTATAAAGGACTATTATTTGAAACCGCTTTATCTAATATTTCATATTTAGAATATCTCTGAATCACCTCCATATTGTATGAATAGGACTCCTTAGAAGCAACATAAGGAATGACTAAAGCCAATGATAAAAGATCCGTGATGAATGCATAACTGCTTACTTAGTTCATGTCAAGCATTTGTTTCAACTCTTTTACTTAAAACTGGCTTTCTAGTACTGCTAAAGCTGTCATTGTGCAACAGATAGGTATATTCTGTACATTAAACTAAGATTTTACTATTAAATTTTAGATCAGTCGTATTTTTTACACCTATGCTTCACTTTCGTACCTATTTTGAGGATCTAGCTTCAGTCGCATAAGAGCCGTAGATGCAAACGATGGTTTGCGAAACATGTCCTCAAAATAGGTACGAAAGTGAAGCAGATGTGTAAAAAATACGACTCATTTAAAATTTAATAATTTTTCGCTTCACTGTGGTGTTCCAATACAGTTAAATCTCTATATAAGATTTTATTGTTCCATTGGTCTAGTTTTTGAGCCATGGTGTTTGTAGCAAATTTTTGTTTCTAACATTTGTTTTCTTTATAGGACTCAAAACATACATTTATAATAAAATCTTGTTTAATTCTTGATTATAATGCAATACTTCTTCTGTCTTGTGCAAACAGGTGATACAGAAAATTAGAACTTACATTGAGTTTAGGGCATTTTCAATATGAGGAAATAAAAAATAAATGTAAAACAAGTTTTTAAGACTTGCTGTTTATAGGTAGTAGCTATGTGATAATGTAAAAGGCCATAGTGTTTAGGGCTTTAAGTTCCCAAATACGGAAAACAGTTTATTTTACCAGGGCTTAAAATAAATATTATTTTATTATGAAAAATATTTTATTTTTGTGATTCTTCATAAATTTAATGTAATTTCACAGATACATCACCACAATAGTGGTAGCAGGAATAATAGTAGGATTAATAACTATTATATTTTCTCACAATCTCAGTACTGACTCCTATATCAATATACACACTTTAAATATCTACCTGTGATATAAACCAAAGCATATATATTATACAAATAATAACTTCTTTTCAGCATGGTTAAGCCTAACTCTGAAAGCTACCAATTTTAAACATAATGAAAGATTTAAATGTGGTACATCTTACAAATAGCAACTTATAAGGAAAAATGAATTGAGTAATATTCAGGAGAAAACTATTTTAAGCAAGCTTTGTTAATTGTTATCAGTCACATATTTAGAAGTCAATTTCTTGGGGAGGGGGGGCCAAAATATCTATGTTGAATTATTTGCTTTTAATAAATAATTATTCAGGGATGTGCTTTTATCATGTTAGTAAAAAATAAAAACACATGTAATATATTATATTCACATGACTTTCTCTACCCAAGCTTCTACAAATTGTTCTTAGAAAAGTTTGTTTTTGTCTTGTTTCTTTGGATAAAGGCCTTGCACATTGCACATTTTTTGTTCTTATATCTGGGATAAAGTGATATAAGCAATAATCTGATATTTAAAAAGCGAACCACTGATTGATGCATTTGAAGTATTAGTTCTCCTTAAATGAAAAAAATACACATTAACTGTGTATTTTGAAGAGTTCTACAGCTGCTGTGCAGTAACTTTTCGTTTATCTCTTAAATAACTTCATGTCTGCCTCACAGTGAATAGAAACGTTAAGATGAGAAGCTTGAATAAACTTTTTCGATTTATTTGAACTAAGTTTTATTTCAAATATTTATTAAAGGTTTGAAATGATAATTCATTTGGGAGAGTCCGGACCCCCTGGACCCCCTCTAAAATACGTCCCTGATTGTTATGTACATTATGACACACCATTTCTTTTCTTTACATGAAATTCCACATCTTGGCAGAATAATAGACCTTTTTAAATAAGACTCAAACAGATATCAGAAATCATTTATGTAAAGAAAACTGATTCTTGATTGGTGTAAAATACAGTCAAAAATGATTGGAAAACATATGAATGGTGAAGTTAAATATCGTACATTAATTGAGGGTCAGTTATGTTTTCACTAAACAAATACAACAAAAGAATTAAGGGAGGGAAAAAAGTCTCATCATGGAGACTATCACATTAAAACTCCAAAAAGAAATTTTACAATATAAGAAATTCACATATCTTCTTTGGTCAGCCCAAAGATTGAAAAAAAAATATTCAAAAAAAACGCAACATCAATCCAGCATCACAAAATAAATACAGCATACAAAACTATCTCTACATATGCTTAAAAGCCAGAATTACTTACAGTGAAACATTACATATTTATCAGATAAGTTGTGCAGACTTTAATATGAGGTTGTCTCATAAGTAAAGTTGGTTTTCTGATTTTGGTGTTTCAGAAAATGTATTAGGTTTCTTTGGTTTGGCAAAGCTATTTACAGGATGTCATAGCTAGTGTTCCATACATTGTGAACATGTATCAGTCTTCAGTTGTTATAAGTAATCACAAAATGCAGATAACAAAGTTTGAATTTAGAGTACCTCTAAAACACTACTGGAAACAAGATCATAAAGTCACTGCTGCAGCTTGAAGAATATGTGAAGTGGAAGGAGAATGTGTCGTTAGTGAGCATGTAGCACAACGATGGTTCCAACATATCAACAATGGAGATGAAAACACTAAAGATTTAATCAAAAAATAGCTATTTGTAGTCGGTTTATTTACAATTCATCACTTACATTTTTATATTATTATGGGACTAGTTTTGGAAGTCATTGCATCCATCCTAAACCTATTTCCAACTAGTGTCTGTTATCATCTGCTCTCTTCTCTCTGCCGGTGGAACTATGAACTTCTTTGTCAAATTGTCTACTGGTAAGATTTCAAAGTTTATTATTAGATCATTATTTTTTCCATATGAATATGTTCTCCCATGATGTCAGTTTATTTTGCTTTATCACTCCTTTTAGTAATTTTGGATTTGGATCAAAGTCATGATTTTCATTCCAAAAATGAAATGCTACTTCTGACTTTTCTTCTTGTTTCATTTTGATGTTTCTAAAGTGCTCTAAAAACCAGAGTCAAACAACACTTTTAAGGAAGACTATTTTTAGGATAAGTAAAGATATGCTGTCAAAATAAAACATGATCATGCTTTATTAATACCCGTTGTATGTAGGCAAGACAGAAATAAATTTGAAAATTAGACTAAAAGAACACTTCTGTCACAAAGAACTGAAAAATCGGCTGCAGCAGCACACTTTTGGGATAATCACCATGATATTACTCCAGAATCCACCCTTATCAGGATAGCAGGACACCCAGTGTAGCTTTTTATTTAGGAAAATATCCACATCACAAAAAATAAGGACAAAATTATGAACTTCCATCTCTACTACTGAACTAGCTCACCAAGTTTACCACCACCAGAAACCTTCATCATCAATTGAACTCAAGATTATACAATTACATCACCAGTCAGTTGAAAGCTGAGGATGGAAGCGAAGATTCAAACTGTCAAGTAAGTAAGGTATAATGTAAATACAACCAAACCTCAATTAATAAAATATAGTATGTCAATGTATTTGTGATATGTTGATAAAAATCATTACTGCAGAAGGAAAGGATTTTTGATACATGGTAAAGAATTTTTTATCATATGAATAATAATTAATATTTTAGTTCCTAAAGATAACTCACAATATTTATTTTACATTGGTTTATATTATTAAAACACAATTGACATAAAATTACAAAATTTGTGTCTCTAATACTATTCATTTTGTGATTATATGGCAATAATGGAGGTGGAAATATATATATATAGACATTTTGTCATTTACTGGTTTTGCTGTTTTTGCCTCTAATCAGAGTAACAATATTCTTCAGAATTTCCTATTTAACATCTAATAGTGTTACTTTTGATTTCCTTTTCTTCTTTTTGTTGGGATCATCAGGGCTGTTGATCAAACCTAAAAGAGCTCTGCGCATGCCTGGATCACATGCTAAACATATTAATGTGGGCATGATTGTAGATGTCTGAAACATTCATAGAAACAAAAATCATAATCATGTAGTGAAAACATTAATCAACATTAGTGTTATATTAGAAGCAATTCTCAGCAAACTTAAATAACATGCTGTATATGCTGTTGTGTTTATAATTTTGTAAAGTAACAGCAGATATTGTGATACAGATTTCTACAGTTATTACATGACCTAGAACTAATGTACTTTTTAAAATTATTAAAATTGAGCTGTTTAAATCCATATCTCCATTTCCTATGCTGAAGTCCAATTATTAAGAGCCAGGTGTAATAATAGTAAAGATTCAGCTGAATACAATATGACACCAAGACTTATATAAACAGTCACTTCATACACTTGGATTAACAATCCTAATTTACAATGATCT
Source organism: Mantis religiosa (assembly GCA_030765055.1). Lineage (NCBI taxonomy): Eukaryota > Metazoa > Arthropoda > Insecta > Mantodea > Mantidae > Mantis > Mantis religiosa. Next base: position 145,748,848 of record CM060951.1, read on the forward strand.
CCTCTATGCTATCAGTGTTTGTCTTTTAAATTAGAATAATGTTTAATAGCAATATTGATACACAAAACAAAATTATAATTGGGAACGAAAACATTTCAGACCTTTAGGATATCTCCCCAGCATTGTTAGTTATCAGGACTGAGAAAAATAAGAAAAAAGACTACATCCAGGGTGGATTGTCCTGGCAGAATTTGAACCATACACTCCCTTAGCAGCCTTGGTTACCTGTGTCAATACATAGTTTAGGGGTGACAAATAGCCAGGGTTTTGTGCATCTAAAGATAAAGAGAGGCACTGGATGGTTATGATCAGATTTGTTTTTGAAAATATGAAATGTCAATTTTATCTTGTTTTTTGAATGGTACTTTGCAGTTACCAGATCTCCTCTTACAGCAAATCACTGTACAGACCAAGGAAAGACACTAAGCAAGCAAGCAAATATACTTCTTCAGCACAGATTGTTTTTATGGTTCTAGATCCTGTATTTAAGGTCATTAAAAGGTCTAATTAATATATGTCTACATATTTTCTGAAATTAATTTATAACCATAAATAATCTTACCTTACTTGCAGTAATATGTATAAATTACTGAAGTGGTAGTAGAAGATTAGATATGGAGAGTACTAGTCGAGCAATGGTAGTAATTAGATACATGCAAATGAGAGCAAAAAGGTAACAAACAGCATGGCAATGAAATACAACACATATAAAGCGCTGAGAGAATTAAAAGAGCTTAATAATATGTTGAAGCAAAGAAATGGGATAGACAAAAGTAATAAAGAAGCTGAAGTAAGCAACAATTAGAGAAAATTATGAGAGAGGTCCTGTCGATAAAGGGAAGAATACAGAACTTAGAAGATAAGAATAGAAGATACAATCTGATGATTATGGAATTGAAGAGAATGCAGAAAGTGATGCAAGACACAAAGTAGAAGATAGTTTAGAAGGAAGACTAGTAGTAAAGCTGAGAAGACATGAGATATGTGACATTTTCTGTTTTTTGCACTTTTTTTTGTTGAGATGTGCACTTTCTCTTCCGTTTTCAGAAGAGAAATGGCAGAAGGAAAATATTAGCAAACTTCACCAGTGTGCAACTAGTTTTCAAGGTGATAAAGAAATTAAAAGGCACTGCCATCTGCTTTAATAGAGAGTTAACCAATGAGTGAACAGAATTATTAAAAAGGTTTATACTCATAGAACAAAGAAGAATCTCAAGAGAAGTAGGCAAGTGAAAGATATATATACAAAATTTTAAATTATCGATAGTGACAACTTGGCAGAGGGAATAATCAATGTTGAGCATTAGTTATGTGGAGTGAACCAAGAAATCATAAACTTGATGACAAATACACAAGAATTAATGGATCAGTGAATGCAGAATCAGCAGATTTACTCACGAATGGCATTAGCAGAAATGATGTCAAATGATACTGAAATAGAAAGAGAAGCAGAGGAATATGGACAGACAACATAGGAAAAGAGAAGGGATGACTCAAGATGGTGTAAAGCTCTTGGGAATAGAAAGTAAAAATGTTGATGCAATCCCCAAGGCACTTTGTTAAAAAATGTGGAAATGAAGAAGACCTAATATATGAAAAGTTCAAATAGGTAGATATGAAAATGGGAAAAATACAGATTTTGGATGGAGAAAATAATAAATGAGCAAAATAATGTTATGAGATATGGAGGAATGAAAAATGTGAATGGCAAACTGAAGAGGGATATGATATTAAGTTTAAAAGGAACCTAAGTGCACAAAGAAATGTGAAGGTGTACATCGTGTGGCAAGACAAAGCAAGTGGGGAAAGAAGTGGTAAAAGTAAGAAGGGAAAGAGGTGATGGGTGAATCAAAAGTATAATGCTAAGTGAATAATGGTATACTGTGATTGAGAAAGAAAGTGGTAAAGAAAGGAAATATTGTAGTACAGTGAAGAAAATGAAATAGAAATTAATAAAAGAGTATGGTAGAAATAACAGCATAATTATCAGGTAAAAGTCTTAATCAGGGAAAGATAATTTTGGTAGTTAAAGAAACATTGATGAAAAGCAGATAAAGGAAGAAGATAGATAAGAAATAACATGAGAAATTAATTCAAATCTGGGTAAAATTGAAATATAAACTTCAGAATTTGGAAGAGAGTTTATGGGAGGTTATAGTGAAATAATGAAATAGAGTTAGAGAAGACGATGAAAATGTAATAATAGCTAAAAAGACGGGATAAGCTGAGAAAGAGGGAAAGTGAACAAGAGGGGATATAAAATAAAAAGGAAATTAAGGGCAGATTAGAGAAAAGATAGGAAATAAATGTGACCAAATGGAAATTGCACATAATGCTCTCTCTGAAACTACATTGCATTTCAAGGATGTTCACGCTCTTCAGATACAAAACATAAAATGCAGGAAAAATTAGTAATGAAACAAAATTCTGTTTGCTACAATTGCAACACCACTTTTCCAGCGAATTTGACCCAGCTACATTGGTTACCTACAGGTGATTAGTTTTCAAGAATACTTAGCTAGTAACCCTCATACACTAGGACTGTAACCAGCAGCTACAGCAAGAAGAAGAAAAAGAAACAAGCACCATCACCACTATCACCACCATAATTCCATATCATCACATTGGATTAGTTTACACATTCATTTTAGCATGCAAAAATGCAGAATAATGAATGAGACACACATTGAAATTTACTATGATTATCTAATTAATTAAAGTGATTTCCTCTTTTATGACTTATAAATTAAGTAAGTATTTTATTTATAATATAATAAAAAGGTTTTTTGAAATCATATAATTTATTTTGCATAAACTGCATATAATATCAAAATTTAACAATGTAAGGTTACCTCTGAACTGAGGGGTGTGAGAATTATTAGTGCTACAGGAAGAGGTATTCCAAAAAGAGTCCAAAGAACTTCCATTGAATATGGCAGCCACAAAAGGAACAATGAAGGTACCAGAACTCCAACCGTCTGTGCATGCAAAAAGAGTGTTAGTCAGTAGAACTTAAACATAACATAAATAAACTATCAACATATGTAAGGATCCATAAAAGCTAAACAGTCAAATGTTTCACTACTATTGAACAACAATTCTCATTCCAATGTGTAATGACTATGATACAATGAAGCATAAAATTAATATAATTTTGAGTCAAACTGGTATTCAATGCTCCACTTATTGCTAGTATTTACCTAGAATGCGTTTTGTTAGGATCTTCCTAACTTCATCAGCTGTTGTCAACTAATGGATATTGGTTTGGTGAACTTCTTGGAGATGATAGGGATGTCTCTGTCGGTGTCTTGGTGAACTTGAAATTTGGGTTCTCTTCAAAGGTAGTGTCGAAATTGAACAATTTTCTTTCATATTTCTTTATGAAAATTATTTCCCATGTGGTTAATGCAGCTGGACTTTGGACAGTTTCTAATAAGTGGATATGTGGACGACATTTGGGCAAATAGTAAATGAGAAACAAGTGGATACTGCATCTAAACTACTGAATTTACAAAATCCTGCTGTAAAATGTTCTATAGAAAAAGAGACAAACAATGAAATCCCTTTCTTTGATTTGAAACTTATCAGAAAATATACAAAACTTGAATTTGGCATATGTAGAAAGGAAACACACACAGAAAATTTCATAAAATCAGTTGGATGTAACCCAAGACAACGCAAGCATGTTGTTATCAACAGTTTAACTTACAGGCTGGTTAATGTACCTTTAAACAATATAAAATATATTAAGGAGTACAATAATATAATTCACATTGCAGAATACAATGGAATCAGCGCTGAATTGGTCAAAAAGAAAAATGATAAATTCAAAAGACAACAAAGATGCAAACAAGTAACTACTCTTCCCCCAATAAGCAATAAAACTTCATATAGAAAATTTACATATTCCAGAGCTACACAACTTTTCCAAAATTTCTTCAAAGAGCACAACATCACTTTGGCCCCACAAAACAAATTCAGTGCGCACCTTTTGAAATCACATAATACAAAGGAGATACCCACAGACAAAAAATCAGGTGTGCACCGGATAAACTACAAAGGCTGTGACAACAACTTTTAAATTGGAAAAACTAAAAGTAATTTGAACTTTAGGCTTCAAGAGCATTTTAGGAAGATAAGAAACAAAGAGATATATAAATCAGCAGTAGCATACCATTTTTGGAAGGAGAATCATGATATAGAACAAGAAATCCACTTATAGAAACTGTCCAAAGTCCAGCTGCATTAACCACGTGGGAATAAATTTTCATAAAGAAATATGAAAGAAAATTGTTCAATTTCGACACTACCTTTGAAGAAAAACCAAACTTCAAGTTCATCAAGATACCGACAGAGACGCCCCTATCGCCTCCAATGAGTTCACCAAACCAACATCCATTAGTCGAAAACAGCTGATGATATTAGGAAGATCCTAGTGAAAAGTGTTCCAGGTAAATACTAGCAATAAGTGGAGCATTGAGTACTAGTTCGGCTCAAAATTATATTAGCAATTCTCAAATGAACACATTTTGCTTTCTTTCCTGCTAGGTACCGTGCATGTCATTCTGGTGGCATGTTTGGATAACAGAAACAATAGAATAAGAAACCTTCTGAAAATGCAGATACTACAAGAAGTAATTAATAATGATGATGATGATGATAATAATAATAATAATTAATAATAATAATAATAATAATAATAATAATAATAATAATGATGATGATGATGATGATGATGATGATGATGATGATGATGATGATGATGATGATGATGATGATGATGATGATGATGATGATGATGATGATGATGATGATGATGATGATGATGATGATGATGATAATAATAATAATAATAATAATAATAATAATAATAATAATAATAATAATAATAATAATAATAATAATAATAATAATAATAATAATAATAATAATAATAAGCCAACCCATGGTGCGACAGCCCATATAGGGCCAAGGCCTGCTAGCCCGACTGCCGGCCTCACGCCCACATACACAAGGTAGAGGTAGGCGATCATCCAACTGATACAGGGAGATGTGGTCAGCATTTTGGCACCCTGAGCCTGACAGTTGGCTTTTTTGTCCAGGGCCACTTACCTACCATAAGCTACTCAATTTCCTCACGATGTTGAGTGGGCACTGGTCCTATACCCAGGAATTAAAATCTGCAACCCCAGGGATAGGATCAAACTCGGGTCGCATTCTGTGGCAGGGAACCAATGCATGATGCCTATATGGTTTATCATTCATTGCAGGCCTTAATGTTTACACAGTACTTATGGTGACTATAAATTGTGAAGATGATATTGCATATATGGACATATTAAGTAAACATGGCCATCTGTAATTCAACGTAAGTTAATAACCAAGCAGGCCATATAGATGATGCAAGAAATGCTTAGGTTTATTGAAATCCCAATTTGGGACGTAAGACCATTCAGAATTAAGTATTACGGTAACTTAGCAACCAAAACAGAAAAAAGAACCAATGATTTTATTCTTAAAATTTTTCTTCTGGCTTGAACTCTCGTAGAGAGTAGATGTGTTTTCGGTAAAATACTTCTTGAAACTACGAGAAGTTATTGGAGTTCGTCATTTGTGAACGTTTAGTAAACGTTTAAAATACACATTGAATACACAACGCTACCATAAATAATTTAAGTAAAAAACCGTTACATCATTTATAGATAAAAGGATAAAATTAAAATATAGTAAAGGGCTATATACCTTAGTGGAAAAAGTCGTATGTAAAGGAGAAAATGATGTCGACAAATATAATTCCATGTAACGTGAAACTGTATTAGTTATTTTATTCCATAGTTGCCCAAAAGTGAAATCCCTTTTGTATCGATACCACGCCTGAGAAGTTTCACATCCCATCGCTCGCCACAGCGGCCGGAGAGAGGATTTATAGAAATCTTCGACATCATCTTCTCGGCTTTTAGACGAAAGGTTCATCGCTTCTACATCAAGGTAAGGTTTGGCTTCTACACGCGTTGTCACACCGAGGGAGCGCGAAACTTTAGCGCGTGTGGGGCGTAGACCTCACGACGGGGTGAATCCTACTTCAGATATGTCACCGCATCGTGTGATATAAATCACAACCCACACGGAGTGGAACCGCTCCAATTGTGAATAACTGTTTAAATTGTATATATTCTCACTGTTTATATGTCTTGTGCTCTTTGTGTTAGAACATATTGCATAATACAGTTAGATTTAGTAATGTTTGAATAAGTTATAACATTGCTTTTTTGGTTGACTTTATATCAAAATGTTTCCCTTTAAAGTTATTTTTGACGAAAGCATCTAGAAAAAGACAAGATTGCTGACTTCAATTTTTAATAGTCATCATTTAAAGGAACCTTAAATCATTTAAAGGAACAAAACACCACCAGGTTATTTTACAGTGTTCTTAAGCAACAAATGAGTACAATAGCAATGAGAATTGTGAAAATCAGTTTAGTGATATATTGATGTTGCCTACGATTTGATAGGAAATTAAGTTCAATTAACTTTAATTTTTATATACATATGACTTTAAATTTAAATTTGTGTTTTATGACGACAACAAAAATAACACACAGGCATACATACACAGAAAACGTATTACTTAAGAACAACTTATTAAACTAATAAGATAAATAAAAAGCAAAAGAATATAGAAGCAGAAATGAACTTATTTGTTTTACAATAATTATATAAGTTGAACAGTGGTTGCAAGTGGTTCCTAAAATCCACAGAATTAGATTCCATTATAATTTTACTGATGCAAGTTATTTAAAAGTTCAGCAAAATGTTTGGCTACGTTACCTTGGTCAGATTACGTTGTGCTGTAGGCTCCATCTCCACATGAGGACTTGGTGTAAAATTTTTGCCTACAGAATTAACTGCTCTCCACAAACATACGCAGCTAAGGAAAATTCAATACACATTAATGCAATTTATTAATTAGGAATCTTTACAATTCTATCAGCTGTACTTCCTACTTCTAGACTACAACCAATTTAACACTGTTTATATAGGTTAAGGCTGATTTTGGAACAAAATAGGATAGAATTTATTGTAAGTATCCACACTAATTTACATCTTACAAAGCTTTTACATACTTTTTATAGTATGTGTAATATGTTTTTCTTTCTCTGTTAGTAACCTGTTGCTTTGCCCTTTAGCAAAGTTGGTAGCTAAGTTCCTCCCTTTACACTCATATAGATATAGTATCCTTCTCTCCTATCTTTTCTTCCTTTTCTTTTTCTGCCTTCCTGATCCACTTCTCCTTGAGTTTCCCTAAAAATCTTCCCATAGCCTTTACTCTCATGTGTCCTTTATTTGCTAACGTTTTCCTGCTATCATTTTCCTTTCATATTGTTCCTTTCCCAGATCTCTTCTCTTTATTCTCTCATTTCCTCATGTTCTACTAGACAAAGTTCTAAACTTATCCTCAAATTCTTTTACTTAATCACCTCTTACTCCTTTTGTTAATGTTGCCCATGTTCTTGCCCATATAAATACTTTTCTCTCTCTTGTTTATTACAGAAGTCCACCTATCTTTCTGGAGTGTCGATAAAGAAGGGTAAGTGAATGGTTGTGTTTTGGTGAAAGCTCTGACAGAAAGAGGAAGAGTGGCATAAGCAGATATAGGTATGAACTTGGCAAAATACAGGGCAAGGATTTAGCTATTTATTTGGGTGAAATTTAAAAATGGGGTCCATGGAAGTTGTATAGTGATAAGCTATGTATTAGCTGCGAGTGCTATAATGCTACTTTTAATCATAGGAGGAACGGATTTAAATCCAGGGCTGGGAGATATATTCCTTCTTTCTGTGTTTTCAACGCATGTTTCAATAAATTTGTAATTAATTATGAAGAAATCTTTGAACAGAGTAGTCAGACACTGGGAATCAAAGGTTGAACCTCCAGAATGCTAGGCCCCACTCAGTGATTTGATATGAACTTTCTTATCCAGTTTATGTACTTACGTGATTGCTGTTGGCAATATGGCTCCCAGAATTAGCAGACACAAGTTGTATGACATTCCACGGCGCTCAGTGCTCCAGTCTAGCCCACACACCAATCCTGTAGCGTCGCAGCCATACCTGTTACAACAAACAGGAGCAATGGCATGGAAACCAGAAGATCCATGGTTTGAACAGCATTGAATTGTTCAGTCTTATTATATTATTGAAGTAATTACCTTCCCCATCCAACTAATGGAGGCATAGCCCAGATAATTGCAGCAGCCCAACATAGAACTGTTCCTAAAACATAACTCCTCAGTGAGAGTTGACTACCTGTAACACAGCAATGTACTGATAAGCATTTACATGTTTTAAAAGAACATTTTGGTAAATTTTAATTGCATTAAATATGGTAATAATTAAAGAATTAGAAAATGAACACTCTGCATTTTGACTAAAATGAATTTCATTTCTTTTCAAACAATTATGCCTGATTTTATCTCTGTAAGTGTCGTTATTTTGCTTTATCACATTTTAAATCTTCTTGTCAAGGAACTGGATTTGTTCTGTTTTTACATATCTGTTGCTCTTAATCGAATGCATATCTACATCTTTTTTTAACATATTCTGTTTAATGTAATGTATGGCCTGTATTATTTTCATTGGTAAGTGACACTGCAAAAGGGTTAATGAAGTTAATTTACTTACAAATAATTATATACATTTAACAAAGTTAACCTTTCTATATGTTTTGAAATGTAACAAATACAATTATTTGTAAAGACAGTTACAATACAGATTTATCTTGATGCTTCTTTCTGAACAATAAATTAAATGTCCTTGGGATATTGAAATGTTCTATGAGGGTGGTTCAATAAGTACTTATGTTTCAAAATATATGTTGTTACTAAGGAACGTCAGTATTATCATCATGTACTGGCGTTTGTTACACGTTGTCAAACAAATTTTGTACTGATTCATAGGTTAGTTTGGATTTTACAGACATTTCAGTAAGTTGTTCAACATGTTTTTGCTGAATTGAAAAAAATGCATTATCATTCAGTGATTCACTTATTATTTTTAGATGAAAAAACATGCGAGGAGATAAACGCTAAATTGGATGCTGTTTATGAAGACCTTTCGCCTTCTATGACAATAGTTATATACTGGTATATCGAATTTAAACGTGGTCGAACATCCGTTTTTTACGAGGAGCGCCCAGGATGCCCTGCAGTGTGGTTCCCGAAGAAGTCATTGAAAAAGTCCACGATATGATTCTAGTTGACCATCGAACGAAAGTTTGCGAAGTGACAGAGGCTATAGGTGTATTGACAGCAGCGGCAATTCATATTTTGCCGAAGTTGGAGATGAGAAAGTGGTCGGCCCGCTGGGTGCCGCGTTTGCTCACAGTGAACAACATGCGGGTGTGGCTTTCAACTTCGAAGTTGTTTAAGCGAAATCTGAGGGAATTTTTGCCTCGAGTTGTCACTGTCGATTACACCTGGATTTATCATTATACTTCAGAAACCACGCAACAATCAAAATAATGGATTGCTTCTGGAGAATCTGTTCCAAAGAAGGCAAAAACGATCCCATCATCCGGAAAAATGATAGTAACGATTTTCTGGATACGAAAGGAATAATACTCATCGAGTTCTTGGAAAAAGTAGAAACGATTACTGGAGCAAACTACAGTGAGTTATTGACCAAATTCGACAAGAAGTTGAAGGAGACACGGCCCCATATTTCGCAGAAGAAAGTTCTGCTTCACCACGATAATACTCCAGCTCATTCATCTGGAGTGGCCGTCGCCAAACTGCATGAGTTGAGTTATGAATTGGTTCCACACCCCTCATATTTTCCTGTTCCCAAACATGAAGAAATGGCTCCCAGGAATAAAATTTAGATCAAATGAGGTCAAGATGGAGACAGAGGCGTATTTTGCAGAGCTTGACGATTTTTATTTTTGGAAGGGTTAAAATGGCAGAAGCGTTGGGAGAAGTACATATCCTCAAAAGGGGACAATGTTAAAAAATAAATCATTTTTGTTTGAAAAAACTGTCGTCTTCATTCCTAACACGAGTACTTATTGAACGTCCTCGTATATGTGAGCACCGCACTCATAACACGAGTATTAGAGTAAGCTGACAATAACAGTTTATTGTTCATATAAATATGCCTTCCTTATCCCAGCAAACGGAATTACACCCAGATTACCTATTATTTAATAGTGAGTGTACGACCTTAAATTAATTTATGCAAACACACTAAAATCCTAAAATTCTCAATTTATTTCTGTATGGTCAAGAATTAAATTATCATGAATCAGAATAGACAAAAAAAAAAAAAAAACTTAAAATTCCATAACACTCTCCTTAGTACCTGCATCCAAATTAAATGTAAAAATCTAGTAACCCACTTGTGATCAATTGGCAAATAAGTGAAATAATTTAGAGAGGCGAATAAAAAAATTGAAACGTTCAGAAATAACAAGAGAGGCCGTTGTTTCTGCTTGAAATGGCTGGATTCACTAGACTTATATTGCTGATGCACAACAAATGAAGAGCTGGAGCACAAGGTGCTTTTACGCTAGCTGATCTCAGAGCAATTTCAAGACGCCATCTATCCAAAAAAAAAAAAATAGAAAGAAATACCGCACACTCCCTTCACCTGGTGCTAGCACGAAACACACAGTTTCCTGTACAGTAATTTGTGTTTGCTGCAGTGAGTATTCTTGATTATTATATTTGTTACTAGATGCTGATCAGCGTTTAGAGAAACAAATTTTTTACATAACCAGGTAGCGAAATGAAATGGTTTATTTTTGTGAAACTATAGCATAGGTTGTTAGATTAAGAGCGCAGAGGAAGCGAGCGGCAAGTCAAAACAAACCGATATAAATGCGACGAAACACTTGACATACTAGCTTACTATACACGCTTCTAAACGTTTCAGAAATAAAGTTGGTAATTTTTGGCGTACTTATCTTGGTTGGATATTTCATTCTTTAAGAAAAATAAAATATACGTACAATTGATTGATGAATAAGTAATATATACTTTTTACACTTGAAATTGCATATACAGGATGATTCCATGATGATATTAGACACTTTTAGGGAAGATTCAGGAAGACAAATGCATTAATCTGATGTAAAGAAAACCTTGGTGTGGAAATATCTCCTTCGCACGATTACAGCAAGAGTTGTATTAATAGGTATACCTGTGAACCTGAAATTGTGTGAATCTAGGAATATCTGTATTTTATTTCTCTATATTTGCATTTACACAAGTCATAATACGTTCAAAATAGCGTCCTTCAACATTAGTGCAGGCATGACAACGTCATACGATGTTCTGTCGTACTTGGACAAGGAACCTTGGGGTGTCTCCGACAATGTCACAGGTGGCGAGAATTCGTAGATCCTGTTCGGTTTCTACTGGTGTCTTGTCACACGACGTTTTACATGACCCCACAAGAAAAAGATGAAGTGGAGTCAGAACAGGCGAATGGGCTGGCCATGTAGCTGGACCTCCTCTTCATATCCACTTTTCAGGGAACGTCCTGTTCAGGCGTTCTTGAGCATGATGTGAAACGTGAGCTGGGGCTCCATCATGTTGGAACCACATAGTTCGACGTACCGCAAGTGGGAACGTTCCAAAAACCCGGGAAGTGTGTCTCTACAAAACACAGTGTACATTGCTCCAGTTTATCAGGGTAGAAGTAGAAATGGGCCTATTACATCATCATTGACTAAACCCACCCGTAAAATTACTGAAAATCTGTTTTGATGGCCCCTTAAAACTACAGTGCGGAGATTCTCACCTACCTATGACTACCTTTATATTGTGAAGGAGGCATTTCCGAACCAAGTTTCCTTATATCAGATTATTGCATTTGACCTTAATCTTCCATGAAAGTTTCTAACACCATCACGGAATCATCCGGTATATTCATATAAAATTGTTCCCATTTTATATGATAGATTTATTTCATTTATGTCTACAGTATCCATAAAAAGAAATACCATATGATAATTATGAAATACAATATTCATGAACATCAATTTTTTATTAGCTCGTTTCTTCTTCACGATATGTTTTCATAGTTTCAGAATTAGCATTACAGTGCACCACAATATACTTTCTACAAAGTCTCGAAAGTAAATATTCTGCAGTTTTCTCTCGAACACCATCTGTGCTGAAAGATGCTATGGGTCAAACGTAAATACTTGTATAACTCATATCCTTTATTATTCTCAGGTAGACAGTTCCCCTTTAACAGATCCTTTATTGCAGACAATTTTGTATATCTATGATTTTTATTTGGAATTTCAAAGGTGTAGGTTCCACATTTCGTACTGTAAGCAACGCTACAATCCTCTAGAATACAGTCACTTGTCTCATAGGTATTCAGATTTCTGCCTTATCATAACAATATAGTTCTACTTTGTTTCCATAATAGCCTAAAGAACAGCCTTATAGAGACGAATACACCCACAAAGTGTTAAACTTCCACACTTCACTTATATAGTCAATGTTTACGAAAATAGATCAAAACTGATTTCATATTGTTACTATTTCTGTTTTCCTTGAATATTATTACTATTTCAAAAGAAAATTAAAACTTACAATTGTATAAGTATTTTTAAAAGTCATTCTATAAGTTATCAAATTTGTTCACTTTTAATGCAATAATATTCTAAAAATTAAATGCCTGAAACCTAACTTGTATAGTTGGAAATTAAAAGCGAAAATCAAGTAGTATACTGAAAGACCGAGCAGAAATAACATTTTCATTTCCTTATTTGGTATTCACTGAGTTGGTAATAGTTAAGTTACGTCTTCACTAATACAAGAAATTCGCTGATTGAAACCATTACGTACCTATATGAGGATGACGTACAACCAGGAGACGCTCAACGGCCAGCATTGAAAGCGTAGCTAGCTGCGAGACGCCAAAGAATTGACGCAGAAATGCATAAAACTGGCAACAGGCTTCGCCAAATACCCACCTAGAACAGAAATTCTGCATTAGGGACAAGCAATAAGGTTTAAGACTGGTGACCAAACATGAATACAAAATCGGGAGATTAAGGACACTGAGAAATAATTCTGGTGCCAATGGTATTAGGTCTGTTATACATAATAATCATAAATCTATAACTTATAATATATATAATTTATTATTTTATAATTAATTATTCACTTGACTTTAAAAATATAAAATTTAATGACCAAAGTAAAACATTTTCCTGCCAAGTAAAAACTGCAACAAGTATACCTAAAACGTTCCTTTTAAATTAAAACATATCACCATTTAATATGATTCCTAATGTTGCGCAGAATTTGTAGTAAAAAGTGTATTGCATTCCAAAATGCTATTTTCATACATATCTACAAGCATTTTTTATATTTAAGTAACTACTTCATAAAAAAAGCGTGTTTAATAAAAATGTTATTTCTAGCATTGATGCTATATCATCTCAAAATATATGGCACTATATTTTAGCGCCGCATTTACATTCAAGAGGTTCTGAGTTTCATTCTCGGTAAGGATGAGTTCCCGAGTTGGAACCTCGGTTAGGGTGAGTTACCTAGATAAGGTTTGTTTCCGAGGTTTTCCCTTATTCTGAAAGACGAATGTTGGGTAGCTGTAAGTTCTATGGACCCTGGGCTCATTTGAGCATTATTTCAACCACTTCATTCATCGTCCGATATGACTTAAGTTGGAGGACATAAAAAACGCCGCATTTAAAGGTATCATATTGTGACTTTGTGGGTTCCTGAAATTAAAAGTCCAATTGCACCACTCAAAATGTTCTTTATTTCCACCGAATTACAGTTGGAACACTTGCCGATTACATAAAATTACGTAGCGCCACAATTACAATTCACCAGTTGGTCTGTCACAGGTCCACTGCACTCGCAGGTCCGATGCACGTTCACAGTCTTCTTGTCCGTTAGCTCATTCGGCGCTCCTCACGCTACTCGGCAAAAACTGAACTTTCCTCCAGCCCGACGCGTTGCTTATATAGGACCAACTGGCCAATGAAATGTGTAGTGTTTAACGCCCGCTTTTACTACATACGGCACCGCAGGCGGTGACACTGATGATACATGAGATGAAGATGGAGCATCGGTGGAATGAGATGGCGGGGGAAACTGGAGGTCCCGGAGAAAACCCGCCCAGCGCCGTGTTGTCCGCCACAAATCTCACTTTGCGGTCGCTTGGGATCGAACCCGGGCCGCCTTGGTGAGAGCGAAGCGGTCTAACCACTGAGCCACGACGTGGCCCAACTGGCCAATCTAGAAGGTTCCGGATTAGATGAAATATCCTGTATGTTTGAGAGCTCAGGGGAGGGGAAAGACGCACAGTGATGTTTTTCCAGCCACCCCTCGTTACCGCTATAAGACAAATGGGTCGGCGTGGTCGAGCGCCTCCCGTCCGGCCCCACCGCCAGCCGGCTCCATAGGAAGTCCCGACATTTGGGTGACAATATATATTTTAAGACCACACAATATATTTTATTGTGCAAGGGAAACGTTGTGTTTTTAACCATCTACAAGTACAAAATTCATTTATAAATATCACTTATTAGATTTTAAAGGAACATTAAATGCATACCTAACTACCTAGTGGTAATATCAGCGTATATACATTACAGAACAAGAACCGAACTTGATGTAAACAAAATATGCTTAAACATGAAGAACAGAGGTGCATAATACCAAAGAATTAAATGAAAGCTGCGGCTTCCTTAGTTTTACTACTCATATTATTTATTATTTCATATTAATCCAAATCTTTGAAGTACGCTTGTTTAGCATACTTTAAAATTCGCCGATAGTCATGTATGTGTTTTGGTTTATCGCGGACTGGCTCATTCATTTATGAAGTCATGTATATACGTGAAGCTGGATTCTAACAGTGCAGCGATTACAAATTATTTCTTCCTTCCTTCGTCTTACTAAGCAAAACACAATATATTATAATTTTGTCGCTTGTTTGAGATCAAGATCATGTGAAAAACAACGATTTTACAAAGGTTCTATTTTATGTTGGCAGTAGTATTTCAGAATGCTTGAACTAAATTAGAAATTTATTTCCAAATGAAGCATATATTCCTGAGATTCAGGGAAATTTACTCACATATTTTCAAAATTATGTAACATTCTACCTGACCAGAGCTATAAATGTGTTCAATGCAAGTATATTTAATAGTTTCTGAGAAAAAAATCATTTCACTTTTATTATATTAATAAATCAAATGTTATGCATAATGAAAAGATAGTTATTTTGAAAAACTAAACACATACCAAATAAATTAAGTATCAGTACACAAAACTACACATGGAAACTTTGTCTCTCTTCTGATTCTTTCAGAAAAAAAAAATTAAAATGTCTAAATATAACAATGTAGTCTCAGTGATCGAATTGATTGTGTCATTTTTTGAGCAAAGAACCATATTTCACACTTCTAAGTTTATTCTCTCTGAGGATTTGCTGAAAATTTGAACAAGACTGGCTTCAAACTACGTAGAAAAGCGTAGGAGAATCAAATGCGAGTAAAAGGTAGGCCGTTAGATCGTGTACTCTTTGGTATTTAAATTGACATGTGCTGAAGGTATAAAGCTGTAAAGCGTAAGTTGTGAATTTACCTTGCGGCCAGTATTGAAGTGCCTGCGAAGGGAAAGCCAGCTAGGACACAACGACCGAGGCATGAAACGCCCAGATTTAGAAACAGCAAGTGAGTTTTCATATTGAGCTGGGAACCAGTGTTAAACAGGAAAGTACCCACCAACCAGCCATTGACTGCTGCACCAATTGCTCCTGAAACATTGACATCATATTTAGCAACTTTAAAGATACACAGAAGAAACAAGTATCGGATATATTCATATAATGTTCTTACATACTATCTTTTATTTTTCTGTAGTTTTTAAATTTATTCTTATGTGAACTTATTAATTTCTGTTCCAGTTAAGAAGTGTTAGAAAACATCGCCATTCAGGTGATTTTCCTTTGCATAGGAAGCAGAAGATGAAGGTCTATGTTGAGATTTCACAGAAATACATCTAAATTCCCACCCAAAACTTAAAAAAGAAGGGAAAAAAGACTCCCTGTATGGGTTGTAACCGTGATTAGGAGGCAGCGAATTAATCGAAATCAGATAATTAGTAAACGAAGATAAATTAATAAAAATGCTTTGTTAAACTAATATAAAAATCTTGTTATAATAATATGAAATTAGAATGGATAGAGTAATGATAAAAATAGCGGTTGACCTAAAGAATGAGAAAGAATATAATTTAATATAACATAATACTAGCATCCAGGCAAGGAAGAGAGACTATTCTTGTAAACATCTGTACACTTTGGAGAGACAGGAAGGGAGGTCCGTTGCCTTCTTTGTGCTAGTAGAGGTTCAAAGTCTGAGAACTATAGAATGCTTCCAGCCAGGAATGTGTTGGAACAAAAGGGCTTTCAAAATCCAGTTGAGCATGAACGCTAAAGGGATTTATTTCGCTGATTTGATAACGATGTATACCGTTACAAAAACTCAGGGTAGGCGTTCCCCAACTCAGGGTGGGCTGAACGTTAATGGGTTAAATGAGTTTTGCGAGCCAATGCGAAAATTAGAAATAAATGAGAAACCAATAATAATGTAACATTTGAGAAGGGTGAGCTAGTTTGGTCATGTGATAAAGTTAGAGAGGGCATCAGAATAAGGTTCGAACTGAATCAAAGCAAGGAAAACTTACTTAAAGGTTGATACTACGACAGGAAGGACGTGTTCATGCGCTTTAAGAAGAGAAGCGAAGATTTATACGTCTGAAATGTAGGGAAGTTAAGAATAGCTCAACCAGCGTAAGTGGAAGCACGATTAGAAGTTTATTAGAGCAAAGTAGTCGCCGTATAAAGAAGAAATAGAAACCGCGCGGAAGTAACTTTAAACAAGTAATCCAGGGTTTCAATTAAAATTGAATTTATGTTTGGAATTTTATTAACAGGTGGTCACCGATCCAAGTCGATAAGCAAACTTAGTAGGAGTTAAACCAAATAATTCTGCAACAAACAAAGTGTTATTAATACCGCCAAAATCCATTTTCTACAACCATTCACCTGAGGATAAGAGAACTCATAGCTCCAATTAGAACCCAATCAATTTAACACTGGTATGCGGGCTTGCCGCAGTGTTCTTCTTTGAACTACATTACTCAAAAGTGAAAATTTGTTTAAAATCAAAGGTAAGGACAACTATAGAGGGATTCACATAACCGAGCAAAAGCAACATAGACTTCTACCGTGACCGCTGAGAGGATGGGATGAGGAAAGAGACCGACGTTTCCAGTTGGAATGCATCTGAAATCTCTGCAGTCTACCTACAGGTTCCTAACCTAACCTGACTGGGCAGTACCAACGGACGTCACGTTACCATTTAGCCATAACTGCCGAAGTGAGGTGAGTGCTCAAATTGTTATACTGAACTGGGCAGTATTCAACTGTACACCTGGATGAACTATGTGGAATACCTCTTAAACTTGAGGTAGACGTGCTACCATCTGCGCTACCGAGGCGAGCAGAGAACTTTGTAATTGAAATTCCAGCACTGGGGCGCCTAAAGCGCCATCTCTGTTAATTTCTTAGTATCAGAAATGAACCACTTTCAGAAACAGACTGAAAGAAGTGGTTCTGGATGTAACAATTTCTCAAACTTTGTTAAAGCAATGACCTCAAAACACCATTTTCTTCAAATATTCATCATCTCTATCTGTTCATGCTTGAATTTCTGTTTAGAATCAGAAAAGGTTTAGAAGAAATTGATCGGTAATCCAACACTTATATTGAATTATACAGGCAGGAAAGTCAAATTTCTAGCTGCTACTTTGTAGCTTATAATCTGTAAGACGCCAGAATAAATTCATAACAAGAAAATACTTTTAAATAAAGTTTAAGAGAAGAGGAACTGTTTGATGAAATAGACATTGGGAAAACTCGAACACAAACACGGGAGCTCAATAAACTGGTAATTATTAGGAATACCAGAATCTTCCAATCATAATTACTTATAAGGGAGTCAAAAGAGCATCTTTACCTTCTGTTCAGATTGTGACTCAAGAACCAATCTCGTTTATTCACACCTTCAAAATATTCAATGGTGGAAATACTCTGTATCTGTGATATACATTTTTACTTTCAATGAGCCCACCTCAGTAGCGTAGATGATAGCATGTCTGCCTCACGTTCAAGAGGTTCGAAGTTCGAATCTCGATCAGGGTGAGTTACCTCGATAAGGTCATTTTCCGGGGGTTTCCCTTATCCTTACAGACGAATGTCGGGTAGCTCTAAGCTCCATGGACCCTGGACACATTTGAGCATCATTTCACCCATTTCATTCATCGTCCATTATGACTTAACGTTGGAGGACGTATAATGAAAAAAAAACTTTCAATGTTGTACATTTGTTATAGAAGAAGACAACACTAAGTTATATATATATAAGAGTCATACCTTGAGAACATCTAAAATTGATTGGAAAATAGTTCGCTCAATTGCGAAAATTTTCAAAATTAAGTGATCTATAAATAAATTAAGCAGTTAAAATATCCTGGTAATGATATATTTCCCGGCATATTTACAGAAAGGCTTACAAAGGAACCATCACTATGCTCGTATCTGTACGCGCTTTAGAGTTTGATGGTATCATTTCTGCTCTATGTGAGGCCTGTGTGCCAAAAATTGGGAGCGGAGTATAGCTGGAAGTACCCGAAATTGAGCTCAGAATACATAGGAATATTTAGAATAATGACACAGCATTTTATGGGAGGAATTGTTTAACACTGAAGGCAGTGGTTTCTCATGCAATACGTAAGGAGCAACGTCCCCCACAATCGGGACAGAGTTGACGAGAGATGTCCAACAGCTACTTGCAAGTGGTCGCATGTGGCACTTTCCAGGCTTCAGTTTTGGGCATTTGGTTCTACTTCGCAGCAGATTTTTGGTGCACATGATTTATACACCATTATAACATTATTATATTATAACATTATATATTAAATTTATAACATTTAATTTTCAGGTGTGTAGCGATTTAAGTAGAGTGATAGTTCTCTTGTCAGAATTGCTACTGATTCATCTTGTTAAATAGTTAGAGCTGTTGTAGTTTTTGGTTACATTGCTGACTGACCTGGAAAATAAGCAGGGTAGTCTTTATGCAAAAGCATATACATATCTCAAAGCATTTCCACCAATTTCTCACTCTTCTTTTCTTAGGTGATACAAAGGGTTCTCAACTACGAGGGTCAGCAAGACTGTGTTTCAGCTGATCAGTACAACAGCAAATCGTTAGAGCACAAACAATGATTACTTGGAATATTTCTAGACATCCAGAGACTCTAAGACTCGATCGAGAGAAAAATAAAACAATGTGTACTACATAACCATCTAAAGATGGCTGGAGTCAAATAAGATTAATAATTTGGGGTAAAATGAAGATTTATCAGTTTTGAAAGATACCTCATTGCAAGAAATTTCCTCGTCTTTTAGAGAAAATATCTTGCAATATTTTGCATGGGTTACTCTTGAGATGTCATTTCCTATATGAAAATAGCAAGCCTAAGGTAACAATTGCGTCTAGCATATAATACCGGAGTAATTATTGACTAGCAAGACTAATAATATTGCAAATAAGTGCTAGAAAGGTAGATAATATTTGCATAAAATAATACCCTATGTTAAGATCAATGCAGATTGTAGGATGCAGTAATAATTATTTGTACCGTTTATGTTACTTAAAAAGAACAAAAAAAAAAAAAAAAAAAAAAAAAAAAAACAACAGAAAAACCGTTTGTAAACAACTAGTTTACTCACCCAGTACGAAGAGACTGGCACCCAAGTAGTTCCTGTGTAAGGCATCCAGTGATGTCAGCATACAACGGTCCATGTCTGCTATTTAAAGCTGTACAAAAATGACGTGTAGTCATCAGTGAAACTCATTTTTAAAATAAAGAATTAAACTGCCACTAATAGAATTTTCTCTCTTCCAGACATTAATATCCGATTTCCTGGAAACTTTAAACCACTTGGTTGCAAAGTAGAAAAGCATTCTTTATAAACCAAGTCAGACTTATATAAAACAAGCTTTAGCAAATCTTAAAAATTTGAAATAATTTCTTAGATAAATGAAGGTCGATGAGCGTTATAAATTTCTTCTGTGCAACAGCTTTCATAAAGTCATCTACTGAAAAGAGGCATCGGCATTCAGAGGTAAAGCTTTAAAACTGCGTTGAACCAACTCTTTAAAATAACAATTTCATTCATTTTCCAATTTAAAGATAATCTCAACTAGAATCAAGTTAAATGTTATTAACACACTCTTTAGTATAACTTTAATGTATACAAATAAATTAAAGAATTTAAGCTTTTGGTTTAGTTTTCAAAGCAAAAAATGAAGTGTATTTGTAAAAACTTTGTATTTCCTGTAAATGTATTTTTAATAATAAAGAAAATATTACGTTTAAAATATTTTTTTTTAGTGATCAATTCCCTGTACCTTCTTGACAGGATGTAAATTACATTCCAAATCTCATAATAACTTAGGATAGAATTGAGCCAACAGGCTTTGTGTTTGTTATAAAACTGAATTAATTTATTTTGTGGATTGATAGACTTACCATATTCCAAAATATACAAATAGAAAAGGATAGTCGAGGAAGAGTACCACGCATCCTTCATTCAAATGACAACTATACTATAAACATTCCTCATATTTACTTTCTGAAGAAAATATGTCTTTCCATATTAATGAACATTTAATAAAGAATATTTTCCACCCCTGCGTTGTGAGCCGAGGTTGAAGAGGAGAACTGAGACATACATTTTTATCATGATGAACACGAAAACCTAGATGCACATCCTGTCAAAACAATGCAAGCGATCCATTCATATTTATAGAGAAAACAAGATTTACATTTTATCTTAACTGTTTAAAATATGATTTTAGTGACCGTCAAATCATCTTAGACTCACTCCTAGCTTATTATCGTATGTTCCCAAAAGGTTCATAAAATAATCATTGCTGAACTACATATTTGGTTATTATTCTAAGCATTTGGAGATAATATAATCACACTTTTGACTTCATTTCAATGCGAGATTTTATAAAATACTATTATAATGAGTAATGGAATACTATTTAAATATAAGGTAATTGTGGTCAATGATAAAAAATTCACTTAATTCATTTGTTTTATATATCCCCGAATGTCTGTTAAAACAATAAAACAAAATAGCAAACATTTCATGTTCAAGACAAATCTGAAGAACCATATTAACGAAACTATGCATATATCATGACTGATAAATGGTCAGTGTATTTTGTATTTCTATAAATAAATACTACTAAACCCTAATTGAAGACACGACTTTCATAAGTGCACAAGTCCACTTTTTGTCACTATATCGGTTATATAGTGTTTATAGTTTATATATATCGTTGTAATCGTCTCACTGAGCTCTATCGTATGACATTAAAAACATCTCAAGTTTCAGGCAGTTCCACTTGCTACTGAGTTAGTGAGTTTCATTGCTACACAAGTCCAGGGACTTGTTCTGCAGCACAGGCATACATCGTGCGCATAAGCATAATAAAGCACTGATCCAAGAACTTAAAGTAATTGATGTTCAACAGTCTATGATCAAGAACTATAAGATGGCTTTCAGCAAGGTGAAGGAACCAATGCCAGTGGCCAAAAAAGCATGAGAAGTGGAAAGTGACTACATATAAGATTATTGAATATAGATCAAACATTTTGACCACTAGCAAGAACTCTAGTGGTTTAATGACAGAGACATTCCTATTCAAAAGAAACACGATGTTAGCTGAAACCATGCTGAAGAAAGCTTACGATAAAGACATTCCTCTGAAAGCTGCGGAAGACAAGGACGTTTCAAAGTATCTTGCTTCAGTTCTTCCTGAAAAAACCAACCGTATTTTGAAACTCTGTGTGATGAATATAGCAAGGAATAGATATGTAATGAGGGAGAACAGGAAGTGAGGTGTGGGATTCATATTAGTATAACTGAATGAGTGTAATGTCTATTTTTGTTATTATGGTAGAAATAAAACGTGGTTCAACACACATATGAGTACTATAAAATATTGTCACCATTCCTTGCATCTTTAGAGGTAATTCTTCTATTCATGTGATAATATAGTCCTTTCAATGTATTTGTACACCCAGATAAGTTTCATAGCTGCTCAAGTCCAACAAATTCATTAAAAATATTATAACAAAGTATCAATGGTAGCTAAAATTACTGAACAGTAAAACACATGCCAAAGTGCATGTGTTACAAAAATCATTATTGGCAGATCATTTTCAGAAGTTACGAAGTTTTTGTTGATTTTCTCGAAACTTAGCGACTGATTTGTGCACGTATGATAGTCATGTCTTCAATTTCAAATTTATATTACAGGTGAATAAGAATGAAAACCTTTTGTCCGTCCTGAAAAAATTAAATTTTGTGGAGGAGTATTTTAACAAATAATCATATTTAATCAAGTGGCCATACAATTTTCAACATGTTTCACCTCGGGTTCCTTAGAAGAAGCTAAACAACTGAAAACAGCGAATTCATTGTAGGGCCCCACCCATTTGTTTATGCAGTCGCTACAAATGTGTGATGTGTAAACACAACACCAGGTATGTATCCCTTATTTTAACTGGAGGTTGTAAGATGATATTAAAATCCAGGCGTTAGTCGATTGATTTTAACTCTATGCTTTGAGAAAGTCTAACTCAAGCACAATTAATATTTTAAGCCTAATTTTATAATACTGAACATATCATACAAATACACAGATCTAGCTTTGAATTTATGCTGAACTTCTGGTAAGGTGTACCTGCTACTTAGGAATTTACATTATGTGATTTGAAAAACACAAGCACTAATACAAAGAACGTTCTGCGTGTGAAAACACTAAAGACATACTTGTCAAAAGAGTGAATTTAAAAAATTCAAGTGGCACAACTGCAGTTTCATATTTTAATATTATGTTAAGATGGGTACTCACTTTAGTTGTTCCTCATCCAGAAGAAGCCTTCGGTGAAATGGCACACGGAGTAATCTAACACCCCCATTGTCGAGCATCGAGTCGAAACATAGTACACGGTTCGACGCTTCCACCCAGGAGCAAACAGGTTAAGGCCGCAAGAAAGAGCTCTCTGAACCGTTCCCTTAAAGCATTCATAAAGTGCACACTTCTCAATACTTCTACAGCTTTACCGAAAATTTTAATAATTATATTATTGTATACATGTATGAGTTACACATATGCATGCATACGTTCGTACATATGTACCTATGTGTGTTACCGTTGTCAATGAAGAATGTCATGTGTTATGAAACATGATATATAACATAGATATCTTATGTCAGGTTTAGAGAATATGTTATACGACATCTTAATTACTTTGCCCAAAGTGGAGGATTTCCACTGCGGCTAAAGTAAAATATCTGTTGTGTTGTAATCACATCTCTTTCTTACTCACTCTTTTACTATTTTCCTTATTAGAAATAAACTTACTGAACGTATTGGTTTAGACGGTTTCATCTGTGGCCCGTATTCGGGAGGCCCGGGTTCGATTCCCGTGGTCGACCTATCTGACTCATGGGTTTTCTCGGATGCTTTCCCAGGTCATCAGGCGAATACTGGGTAAGTTAATTACATCCCCGAATTTACAGACTCGCCATTATCATTTCACGTCATCTCTTATCCGGCAGTCTCTATCAGGGTAGAAGAGTCGGCGAAGGTGTCTCGGTGTAGCACATGTGTGTGTGTGTGTGTGTGTGTGTGTGTGTGTGTGTGTGTGTGTGTGTGTGTGTGTGTGTGTGTCTGAACAGCATAACTCAAAAATGGTAAATCACTTAAATACCAAATTGGGTATTAATCCAGCATCTTCCAAGGATGCCACACAAGGATTTTCAAGAAACTACCTATCTCTCATCGTACTTACTGCCTCTTAGATAGAGTCGTTTTCAAAATTTTGATTTTCTCAAAAATGGCTCTGAAAATTTTAATTAAAATAGTATGTGTTAGATATTTTTATAACAAATGAGATATTTATATTGAAGGTTTTGGGAATGTCCGTAGAAGTCCTCTTATTTTTTGGAAACTTGTGTGGTGAACAAAACATGATGCACAAACACTGTGAATCTTGTTAAAACACGTGATTAATTTGAAATACATTTTTTGTAGAATGAACCACCTTGGAAATATTCTTTGTTATTCGTTTGAATTTGCCAATACTTATAATTTTATCAAATAGCAAGCCGTTATTTATTTACTTCATTTCTTGACCACGCAAAGAGATTAGAGTTTAAAAGGCATCAGATAGAGATACCTGTACTTCCTTAAATGAAGGCCACGCCGTGGCTCAGTGGTTAGACCGCTTGGCTCTCACCAAGGCGGCCCGGGTTCGATCCCAGGCGACCGCAAAGTGAGATTTGTGGTGCACAACACGGCGCTGGGGCGCGCTTTCGCCGGGATCTCCGGTTTCCCCCTCCATCTCGTTCCACCGGTGCTCCATCTTCATCTCATGTATCATTAGTATCATCGCCTACGGTGCCGTATGTAGTAAAAGCGGGCGTTAAACACTACACATTTCATTTCCTTAAATGATTGACTGTTGCTTAAAGCCTAGTATGTTCCCATATTCTCCTTGCACCTACAAGAAAATTATCTATATGTTAGTGTTTCCTCGATTAATACAAACTAGATAGAATAATAAGCGCCCGTGTGTGTGTGTGTGTGTGTGTGTGTGTGTGTGTGTGTGTGTGTGTGTGTGTGTAATTTGAAGGTGGTGCAACATATCAGATATTTGAATTCACCTTTCGCTCTAAACATTTTAGTACATGACGTAAATATGATACAGTTTTATATATAGACACACAATTACCTTTATTATTCAACATTCTGTACGTTCAAAACTTCTGCCTCTATGACCCAAAACCGAGGCCTCAATACCCTCTCTAGGTATTCTCGGCAATGGAACAGGTCTTCGTGCCTGGAATTGTTAGCGACTTCCGCGCATATCTGTGGCATGCGAACTCTGCCTCCTGTGGTTCCTTCACTTCATCCCTTCCTTCTGCAGGTTACAGCCGCAATAGATGTATGGAAAAATTCTATAGGCATAACAATCCTGACACCTCTTGTTATTATTTATGGATTAGCGATAGGATGAGTAATCAAATAATTGCATCTTCTCCGCCCCTTCTCTCTATTTTGTGTCGTTTTAACTACATGTGTCGAGAATCTGTTAGGTATTTAAAAGGTACTCGTATTGACCTTGTGGTTGAGAGTTTGGCGGATATAACCTTCCAGGTATCATCTCTGTGACATACCATGTTGCTCAGTCAAATATCCACAGGGGCAAATGTCCACAGGGGTAGATGACACTTCAAAACGTTTCACAGAAGCTTAGGATAACCAATGTACGGCTTATATTGTGGTGATTGCAGGAAAACAAGCATAAAGAGGATGTTGAAAAGATGTGATCAGTAGAAGATTCCGGGCTGTAAGACCATGAGCTACGAAGAGTACGAAGAGTACAAGGAGGACTTTTCTACGCCACCGATGATGCTTGCCGCAGTCGCAAGCGAAATGTCTGGGAGAGAGATGAGAAAACCCAGTGGACCACGGCCTTATAGCCCGAAATCTTCTATTGATAAGACGCAAGTGAAAGCCTGCGTTTGTTATTGAAAATATGTGTCATATACACGCTGAATGAAGAAGAAACCAGTGCTTGGAGGATCTAAGGCGATTCTCTGATGTGCTGCAACACGCGCCTGTGGGAAAAGGTGTGAACTATCCAGTTACATGCAGCCTTAGAAAAAAGAAATAGTAAAAGAAAAAAGAGCAGCTATCAGAAACAAAGTTCGCTTCGGTAAATATCGGAAGCATTCGATGACGCGCGTTCACACTACACGCTTCGGAAAGGCAGAGTCAGAGTCAATTTGAACTCCGACTGTGTAATTGAATTTTTCAGCCTGACCTTTCCATACTTTGGCCTACACCCGGCTAGTGAGAAAGAACAATTAAGTTTTCTAATATACGCTTTAATACCACTCTGGCTATGGGATAGATAGATGTTTTGCTGCTTGGTCATATGCATGGTAGTCGAGCGTAGCCATGTGTCTCGTCAGTGGACCAACATGAGTTCGAATCCCTAAAGTGCATGTTTCTTTTTATTATTGTTACTTTAACAGCCATGTTTTTCTTGCAGAAGATAAATAATATTTTGAACATATTTATAAAAGAGCAAATAACATTTTTTGACGTTTTAAAAATAAATACGATGTTACTAGAAAATTTCCTTAATATTGGTTGTGTAAACGCTCGGGCTCATTCATCTGTTATGAATGTTGCTGACATATAATATGAAGTATCCTCTCGTGAAAATTTCATTAGGCATTTGTTCTCATTCATGCCCCACAGAATGAGGGCAGTAATAAAACCAGAAGGTTTACACATCTGATACTAACTTAATTTCCATTTTCATTTGATTTTACGTATAGGAATAAATCGTTTATTTAATTCAGTTTAAAAACTTATTAGAGTGCTTCAGTTTATATGTGTGAGCATGAATGTCACAAAATCATGTAAACCTTAGCAGTTGGAAGTTATATTACAATGTGCGTCATAAGCATTTCGTATTTCCACAATAAAAAGAATGAAAATGATGTTTGAGGTTAGAACCTTTGTAGATCTAGCTCCTAGATACTTGTCTATAACCGCTCAACTATCTGTGCACGTTTAGTAACTGAGACTCAATTATGAGAGAATTCAGTAGAACGAAGCTAAAGCGACGCGTTCGGTGACATCATTGTAAACCGGCCGTGGAATCGATGTGAGAGAAATATACCCTTCCAAAATCTGCTACCTTTTGTCAATGGGTGTATGTTAGTGCTCAAGTATCCAGTAATCCAATGGAAGTGTCAAAATCTGAAGAACAAGATTCCGGAAAGTAGCTTCAAATCCAGCAGTGTGATATTATTTTACTATCGAAACATGGATAAGCAGCAACAATAAGGTTGTTGTTAAAGACTATGTTATTATTCTATCTGACAGAATAGGACGTACAAAAGGGGCAGTAACTATCTTAAAAATCGCTTTAAACATTAGGTTATAAATATGTGTAGTGTTTAACGCCCGCTTTTACTTCATACGGCACCGCAGGCGATGACACTGATGATACTTGAGATGAAGATGGAGCACAGGTGGAATGAGATGGCGGGGGAAACCGGAGATCCCGGAGAAAACCCGCCCCAGCGCCGTGTTGTCCACCACAAATCTCATTTTGCGGTCGCCTGGGATCGAACCCGAGCCGCCTTGGTGAGAGCCACGGCGCGGCCTCATTAAGTTATAAATAATGTATTTACTTGAAAACTGATGATACATATTTTTCAGGTCTGGTGTCGGACGTAGGTCTTCAGTAACTAATTTATCAATTAAATTAAAAGAATTATTCAGCTTCTTTAAAATATTCTATCTTTTACTTCTGGATGAAAATAAACAAAATGGATGAAAATAAACAAATAGATTGATAAATAACTTCAGAAGCGTCCCTTCACTTAACAATATTAGACTAAACATTTAGCCTATAACTTCTCATGCTAAAACTTGAAATCGTGTGCCCGCCTCGGTAGCGTAGATGGTAGCGTGTCTGCCTCACGTTCAAGAGGTCCCGAGTTCGAATCACGGTCAGAGTGAGTTACCTGGATAAGGTTTTTTCCGGGGTTTTCCTTTATCCTTAAAGACGAAGCTCTAAGCTCCATGGACCCTGGACACATTTGAGCAACATTTCACCCATCTCATTCACCGTCCGATATGACTTAACGTTGGAGGACGTAACATTAAAAAATAAATTGAAATCGTGTTCCCTCACATCTGTCTCTTGTAGCGTTCACACTGATTTACCTCCGTCTTCTGCAACGTTAGAAGATAGAATGACCCCATTCCTTTTTGAAAAACCAAGATTGTGGATTTTGCGTTCACTATAGTAACTAACCATTTCCTAATGTAAGACTTGAAGCTTTATGGCGAGCATTACTAATCAAGGCTACGTGGGTGATCAGCCGTGTCAAATTAATAAACGTTGAGCTTTCGGCCATTGTAAACTCAGGATATCCTGAAGAAGGCCATGGAGTTTACAATGGCCGAAAGCTCGACGTTTATTTACACGGCTGATCACCCACGAAGCCTTGATTAGTAAACATTTCCTATTCGACAAATCATACGTGACGACCAATACAATCATTCTATTTATTTAATTAATTTTATATTATTTATTTAATTATTTTTTTTTCAAAACTTAGTTTCGAAAGTTTAACATTCAAAGTTTATTTCAAATAATTTCAAACTCCTAAGAAGATCGTTAAAAAAAATTGGCATTATTGATTCTTCTCCATTCATAACTCTCTATCGCACGTCTTTCTTTCACTCTCCTTCACTTCACAAACACTTCCAACAATTCATAAGGTTTTCTTTTCAAATATTTTTAAAATGAATTTAGAACATATAAAAATAATGATATTATTTTGGGGGTTGAAATTAACAACTGTTTCATACTTGTAATTGCAGCATTGAAACTTGTGTAGTTCTTATATAATGATAAGCTTATAATTGCTTTCTGTTTTAGAGCACCTCAGATAATGATATCAGAAAATGTGTGACAGGGTTATGACCCAATTCAAACGTCAGCACTTTAATAGCTGGCGACTGAAACTCTCACCCCTCTCTCCGTCGCTGCTGTCCAGAGGGTAAAAAGCTTTCAACGTTTTGGAGACAACCGTTGTGAAACTGATAAATGGTGAGAAACCGACATATTTGCTGACCAATACTCTTGTGAATCAGCGAGATGTAGCATTCGTCGACTACAGCTTTTTACTACATTGGAAATCGAGTGTGATAAATGATAGCTGGGTAGTGGAACTTTATAAAAACTGTTGCACTCATAGCAGTGCAACTTAGTTAACATGCAAGTATGAAAGTATTCCATAGAGCTTCTACTAGACTGTACTCTTGGCATAGTATTAATACTGAATTTGGCAGTCGAATTGGAAATATTAAAGAATTAATTTACGATACAATCAGTTTACAGAATTAGTTTATATATTAGAATCATTATTTGTAAAAAGGAATTGTCAGCATTTTAAACAAATAATAGTAATCATAAACATTTTGCTAGAAACATAAATAATATGCATTTAACCTTCATTGCTTGCCTCGGTAGCGTAGGTGGTAGAGCATCTGCCTGACGTTCAAGAGGTCCCAAGTTCGAATCTTGGTCAGGGTGAGTTATCTGGATAAGGCTTTTTCCAGGTTTTCCTTATACTGAAAGATGAATGTCTGGTAACTCAGAGCTCTATGGACCTTGTACTCATTTGATCATCATTTCAGCCATTTCATTCATCGTCCAATAATGAATAATACTTAAGCACCTGACTTCAAGTTATAGCCCGGTACCTTCAGAATGCGAGTTGTACACACATTACATTAATGTAGTTATAAATACTGTAAGTAAAACAGTTCTTTTTTCAAAACAGGCTAGAAATGAATTTTGGGCTAATTAAGATTTTTTGAGGGAGGTCTTTATTTAATTTTACTTAATTTTATTTACTGATTGGTTTATTTCTCCTTGTGGAAGTTTGTACCATAATGCAGTTTCACCTCGCTCTGTAGAAATTGTGGTAAAAATCATAGGAACTCTCTGATCTCTTTTTACTTTGCCTTATGTATTTATATCTATATTTCTTTCTCTGAGCTTTGAAGTAGAAATAAATTTCTCTATAACGCCATGTTATTTCTTATATATATCAATGATATATATATATATCATTGTATATTCCGAACGCTCTATTATGTATATTAAATTCCATATTTATTTGCTTATGTAAACTCTTCATTTTCTCCAACTCCAATGTTACCATCTAGACAAGTAGGGATCCCTGAATTTGCAACAACGGAAATTTTGGCGGCTGTATCTGAGCTCTATCAGGCTGGCTCAACGACCACTGAGTCAAGCGAATTGTATCAGCAGTGTCTCGCGCCTAACCGAATGACTGCGAGGAATCTATTCTTTCACTACTCTTTCAGTACTCAGATACAACCAAGGGGGCACCTCTTGCACTAGACCTACGTGGATGCATTGTAGCTACCATCGCCGGGAGGAAGGTATGAGGGCCAACGGGAGCCCACAGAGAGGCACGAAAATGTCCCTAACAATTTTTGGCTCGACGATCTATCACATTGCTGGAGCTGCCTAAAGAGGGCATGAACGATCCGTTGAAAAAGCAGTGTCTCATCAGCAAGCATCCGATTCATCTGTCCATCACACAACACGAAAGATGATGGAAATGAAATCATGATAGATGAAAAACCACACCAGCATTCGCCTACGACGAGGGAAAAGCACAAACACCACTTCAATGTGTACGTCAGAATAAAAACACAGTATCCTGCTATCCCGTAGGAGGGGGGGATCCGTCCCCTTCAGCTGCCGTGGTGCGGCCGCTGCGGACCCCTAGCACTCGTGGTAACTCTGACGTTACTAGAGGAACATCGGGCCGAACATTCGAGCCCCTCCCTGATAGGTAGTTGTTCGGATTGGGTTGGACTCGAGGGGGCACTGGTTCCTGATACCCGTGGGTGATCGGGTACGTCTCCGGACGGGGTTGAGGGAAGCCATCAATATTCCCGCGTACTAGCCAGCATAGCTAGTAGAAGGTGTGCTAGATCGCCAGGCGGCCCCACCGAGGTCATATCGGTAGCCTTCCCATTTTGGTGTTGGCGCGTAAGTGGCGTATCCACTTCCATCCCGTCTTGAGTCCACAGGACCAGATGGGCGGGGGGGGGGGGCTTGTTAGTCTCTAGGTCTTGCCCCAGGAAAGAGCCTCAAAGGCGCCGGGCGCCCTATTGGGACAGCTCGGTAACTCCCTGGTAGAAGGAGGCCCGGGTCCTTGGTCCTACGGGTCCAGGACTAATGGGAGAGGTCCTCTGGCATGAATTTATTTGACCGTTCCCTGCTAACTTTTACATTGCACACGTTTGTACTGTGGCTTATCTGTATTCTCAGTATAGCATATTAGTCCTGTGTGGGTACATTGGTACTACTGATTGACATGTGCTGCCAACAATAGACATGACAGGAACTAATCGGCACGGATTTCTCCTATCCCTTCGTCGGACCACGCCCCCCTAAAGCCAAGTGTAGCCAGACTCATTGTTAAGATGACGTAACTTGGTGGCCGATTTGAAGTGGCACGAATCTACTGAATAGTAACATAGGTATGTTGAAACTGAAAATTTATAGCGACTTATTTCATAGTTTGTTGATAGTCAAGATATTTAACAGCATCTAGTACAATAGTAAACGCATTAGGAGTGTACAAATAATTTAAAATCATGTGACCGTCGCTTTATGACAGTGCCATGGCACGGACGCACTATCTCCGGAGTCGCCTCTGCTTGTAACCCTGGCTCCAAGCTTATTGTCATTATATGAATTTTGTCCCGCACACTTATCAGTTTACATATGGCAGCAGTCGTTAGCAGATGAGATAAGTGATGAATTGAGGTCTGCAGTCCCTAGTTCTGATCCATTCTCAGTGGATTATACTCACATAGTTGACCATTATTTAAGCATCAAACAACGCACAGTTGCTTGACATGCACGTGATAAAGAGCTAGACCCAAAGAAATGTTCTTTCTATACAAGATTGTTGTCAAATATTCTAGAGACACCCTCCTAATATCTAAGCATTAAAAAATGTATATAAACATGGCTTTGGAAATCGAATGTAAGAAAGTTGTTAAGGGAGTTCCAGTTCCTCCTTCCTTTATAGCACTAATAATTAACTGAATTAAATTGTTATCTGCTTATTATAAAGCACAGAATGTAGAAGAAAATGTGTTACGTGAGTGAAACAAAGTGATCACAGCACCTTTATGCGGAATGATAACCCTGGTAGGCAAAGAACATGTGACAAATTTTCCATTTGAGAGAAGTGTTACACCGTTGGGAGAACAAGAGTGCTACGAAGTATTGACCGTGAAGAACGAGTGCGTGATGTGGACCCAAACTCATCAGATAACACAAGAGGTATTGCACTAACGGAAAACTTTACTCACATAACTATCTGAAGAATTTTACATGAAAATCTTATGTGACCCTATTACATTTGGCGGTAAAAGGATTAAATATTGTCGACTTTGAGTCAAGATAACGTTTAGCGATCATATGCAACAGAATTCTACTATGTTCATAATTGCTACCATGCACATTATTCACTGACAAAGCTTAATTTACTCGCGAATTTATCAATTTGCATTATGTTCATAAGTGAATACGGTTATATAGTGAGATCCATATAAACCTGAACCATTTCAATAGGCCATAACTTTTGAACCAATAATAAGACATACGTGCAACTTTGGGAGAATATAATGCACAATTTAGAGATTACATTACAATATTTACATCTCAGAGAAAATGTTGGAACTGTCCTCCATCAGCATCTATACATGTTTGCACTCGTCTCACCATATTCTCTGAAGCTTTAAGGAGAATATCCTCGCCAATGATACTTATTTCGGTTCGAATGGATTCCTTGAGAATATCAATTGTTCGTGGCCTATTCTTGTACGCTCTATTTTTAGATACACCCACAAGATAAAATCTGGTGAGGTTAGGTCAGGGGATTTGGGGAGCCACAGACCTTTTGAGATTATTCCTTTATCAAAGAAACTGGTTACAAGTTCCATAGTGTCATTAGATGTATGGCACATTGCTCCATCTTGCTGGAAATAACCTCTCAATTCGATATCATCTCCGTAAAACCTCAGAGAATATGTTGAGACGAGTGCAAACATGTATAGATGCTGTTGGAGGACACTTCTAACATTTTCTCTGAGATGTAAATAGTGTAATGTAATCTCCCAATTGTGTATTATGTTCTCCCAAAATTGCACTTGTGTCCTATTATTGGTTCAAAAGTTATGGGCTATTGAAATGGTTCAGGTTTATATGGATCACCCTATATAACTTCTCCTTCTACCTCACGGCTTTGGATTGTTTAACCCGTTCCGGCTCCAAATTGGTCTGCCCATCTTTTATTCGGTCTTCCCCGGTTTCTTCTTTCTATAGGTTTATAGTTTAAGGCTATTTTTGGTATTCTGTTATTATTCATCCTCTGACCATGTTCTTTCCATTGATTTCTATTTCTTTCAATAGTATGATTTATTTCTTCTATTTTTAATTCTGTCTACTAGGACAGACTACGTTTTTTATCAATTTTGGTATATCCAGCTATTGCACCTATGAATTTCATTAATGATGACTGCATTCTCATACTATTTCTTTCTGTTAGTGTCCATGTTTCTGATGCATAGATCAGAGTTAGTATTGCCATTGTTTTGTATAGTTTTATTATAGAGTCCTTTCTTGCTTAATTTGTAATGTTATTTTTATTGTACCTGTTATATAGCTAAATTTAATTATTTTCTCTATTATATCAGCTTCCCCTTGGTACGGGACATTACATCCTAAATACTTAAAGTGTGATTTCTGCTCAATTATTATGTTATCTAACACTATTTTTGATCTTACTGGATTAATTCCTTTAAATGCCATGGTTTTGGATTTATTTGCTAATATTTTCATTCCATGTGATTAACTTATTATAACCACAATTTAACCATATGATTAAATTATATATAACTTTATCATTTAATTTATATTATACCTTCGGAGATAATCCAGCCAATTTGCTTTTACACGATAGTGCGTGAGCTCATTTCAATCGGGCAGTATTTAAGCTCTTGAATGATAAATTTACGAATATTATTGGTCGAGCCGGATTCATTGTATGACCTGCTCAATCTTCTGATAAATCTAATAAGTTTCTTTGCCGAGAAACATTTGAAATATCTGGTTATTTCGACTCTTATACCGACTTTTGACACACTGAGAGAGTATCCATCCTGAATTTAATTGAATACGATACTTAACACTCCAGAAATTTGCAAGAGTGCTCAATAGCAAGAAATAAAAGCTTAAGACATGGGTCGAAACAGCTCAATGCCACTTCGAGAAATTTTCGTATCTTTCAATTTTGTCTTGTAACTCAGCAATTAATGATTTTTCAGTAACATAACATTCTTCTTTGTTTCGATGTTGGTAGGGTGTACCCAAAATATTTGATAACCATAAAGGTTAACAGCTGGAGGGTTCCTAAGCAATTTCTTCGGTTAATACTGAGGTCAGCCTTAGTAGTACACCTTTACAAAACAAGTAAGCAACTTCCAGAACCATTCTTAGGTCATTACCCCTCAAATCAAGCGATTCTACCTACCCACATACGCATCTGGGAAATAATATGCATAATCTCTAAACATAATCTCAAATTTCTCCCTAAATAAGGTTTGCCCGAAGTGCAACCTATTTAGGTTACAATCATCGCAATACATTACTTATTTTTATTTGCTTATTTTTACTCAATGGGTCTTAAAACACGTCTTGTAGGTAAAATCTTGACATTGAATTTTTGGATGGAGTGCAGTATATTTTGTATCTACTAGTTACGTTGTAGAGTAAGTAAAATGATTTCCTAAAATACTAGATTAAAGATAACACTGAAATCCAAATTACGCATTAGTTCCTGATGAAGCAGCTACGCATGTCATTGAGATGTTATAGAACGATAACAATCACTGTAATGACTCATAAACACATTTTTAAATTAAAAAGAATCACTTCAAAATAAAAAAGATAAGATTTATATGTTGAAGTCATCCGTTTTGGAACAGATACACTTAGAATCCTAGAAGATGAGGAATCGGAAGAGAGATGCGTGTTATTTCCAGACAGAACATAAATAAAGCTTCACACATCGAAGTTCTTTAAATGCATTTTATTTTTAATACATTAGAATGCAGAATATGTTATAAGTAACAAAGTGCATTACATACTTTCATACTAAATAAAATATATAAGTATACAACTTACAAATTACACTAAATAGGGTTACCATATAGTCATGCTGAAAGAAATATAGTTTTAAGACAATCATATTTAAACAATGAGTTTTAAACTTTCTAATTTAAAACTTAAGTTCTTGCTTTAACATTAATTTTAAAATTAATATTGTGTGAACTGCGTAGACTGAAAGTTTTAACAGATTTATTTAGTGGCGTACTTTTATTTCAAACTTATATTTATGCACTGGTGTATAATGAAGATCAGTATTTAATAATTTTTCTCTTGGACATAGTTAAAATTATCTAAAGACGTAATTGTAATCGATAAAATATTATGTGATAAAACTGAAAACATACAAAGACTTTCTAATTAAATGTTATAACACCAGACACCAGGGGTAATTGTTTTGTTATTGTAACTTATATATTTATTCAACCATGCTAACTCGTTTTCTGTGCATGTTTTCCTTCATAAGCATTACGATATGGTGCTCAGTGCCACATATATTGAGTGATACAAAGTTCAACCTTCAACATTTCAGGAGATACACAGGGACCTGTAAGAAGTCTTTGATACAGGGCAAGACAAAATCTACGAACTGGTTATTCATTTGAATAATCGTAGTTAAAACGCATTTAAATAAAGACTCAATGCAAACTTCATCCACTGTAAAATAGTTATTTTCTCTTCCATAAGGATAAACTATTTACATTGCGGTATTTTCAACGTTATAAGCTTTGCTTTTTCTAGAAAAAGTGATCCGCCAATAGCCACTTTACCACTAGTTTCATATAAAGAATCATATCAGAGAGACAACAGCTAGCTGTAAGTAGAAGTGCAGTCATTAGCATGCTCGACCGTCATGTAGTGTTGCTGGGTTTAAAAACCTTAAACGGTTATTTATTTATGGATCAAGGCAATTTGATGTTTTCGTTTCTTCTTCTTCTTCTTCTTCTTCTTCTTCTTCTTCTTCTTCTTCTTCTTCTTCTTCTTCTTCTTCTTCTTCTTCTTCTTCTTCTTCTTCTTCTTCTTCTTCTTCTTCTTCTTCTTCTTCTTCTTCTTCTTCTTCTTCTTCAACTTCCCTAGTTGTGCCACTATCGTGGTGTTAGGGGATTCTTCTTCCTCTATCCGTTTTAACGTCGAGCCTGAGGAACCGAAGCTTTGGATCCGATAGATATTCAGGATATGTGCTCATCCCAATGCCTGGTGTGAAGGTGAAGAAGTGGATGATATATATGAGGGCGAGATGAATGACGGAATGATGCTGATTATGGAGTAATTTTTGGAAAGCTGACGGGGGAAACCGGAAGACCCGGAGAAAGCCTGTCCCAGCGTCATGTTGGACTAAACTTTTTCTCGCATTTATTTCAAAATGTAAGTACCTACATGTTATAGAGGTATTCGGGTGGAATGTTTGGACACAACATGGCCGCGATTACCTCAGGTACCAGCAACTGTAGATAGTTTTATCAGTAGCTTACAAACTCCATTCCGAGCTCGTAAACTCAAAAATCACAAATTCTCGACATTCCATTCGGGAAACTTATTGAGTATTACTTCGCCGCAACCCCTGAAAGTTTGTTAGTTGAATTCTGTAAGTCTATATACTTACATTAGGAGTGTGGGGTGCCGTGGTAGCGCAGTGGTTTCGTTCGCAGCTCCCGTGCTAAGGGTCCCGAGTTCAATTCCCGGCTCTGGGGTGGCGATTTTAAGTCTACCCTATCCCCGCCTCCACCTCTGTCTAGCTCATGTGAAGTGTCCCCTATGCTCAACGTGGTTTGGAGTCAACGGTATAAGCTGTAGGTCCTCTCGTCTCACCGTCATCTTCACTATCACCCTACCATCGAAGGTAATGGACGGTGAATCGGACGGTGAATGAATTGGATGAAATGATGCTTAAATGATTCCAGGGTCCATGGAGCTTATAGTTACCCGACAAAATGCGAAATATACGATGTGACAGATACTGATGCATGATAACCCCAAGTAGAACTAAATAGTATTTCATATCTATTGCAGGCTGTTAGATTACACATAATCTCTATTTTCCTATTTTTTTTTAAAGAGATACTAGGTAGCAATCCATTCTGAAGAAATGTATAAGCTTATAGGTTACTTTTAAGAGAATCCGTTGTAGCTGTCTGCATGGTTAGCAACCAAATGCTCTTTCTTTCACTCGCTATATGCAAGCACTGAGATCGATGCTACTGCGCAACCTGCACTCACCCGACTACGTGGTTCCGAGTATAGGTGGCGCTTTTTTTTTCAAAATAAACCTCCTGTTTTAAAGGCGCTACGTGTTGGAATATATTGTCTAACGTGTCTTCTTTTAAATATTGCTTCAGCATACCTAATCGCAGTCATATTTTCTGAAACACTGTATAATATCATCATTAAATTTCCACTGTCATTTCCTCGTTAGGGAATAATATTAGTCATAATTTCCTTTTAATCGCATGTTTCTGTTTCAAAAAATAATTTGCACGTAAACAGTTATCCTTAAGAAAGCAAACAGTTGTAGTTGCTGGGAATTATGAGGCAAATATACAACTTTTCTTAGCCTGGTGGTATCGATTGGCGATGTCTAAAGGTGCGGTGAGGTCGTCACGAAGAATGCTTATGGATTCCTCGATGACATCAAGGGCTTCCTTCTTCATGACCTGTCCAACAATAAACGAAGAAAAGATTATGTTGTTGGTTTGAATAATAAGAGTGTTTTAGTCATTTTAAACTGAATGAGTAAGCGCTTTAAAATATAGAGGGTAGAGCAAAGGTAAGCTTTTCCTTAACACAAGTATTTTGTTGGTAAACCTTGAATTTCTATGGGAATTATAGGTAATTACAGGACACCGTGGGTAACGTGATATATCGGTCAGCTGTTCTGCGTATTGTTAATGTGATGTATAACTTTCTTTACAACGGAACATAAATTTACTAAGGAACAACACATTTGCATGGTTCAGTTATGGTAGAATTACGACGAAGTGGCGGACAGAATTCATTATAACTTCATACAGAATTTCCTGATGAACCGTTTAGCAACTCGGCAATATTTGCAAAAACTCAACATGACATTTGAAAAGAACAGGCAATATTACAGACGTTTTCATATCCAGTCAGCCACGCATTGTCCCTAATGATGACGAGCTTGGTTGAATGATCAAAGATCTGTAGCGGATCCTCACAAGTCAACTAGGAAGGTGTTTGTAAGTTGGGCACATCTCCAAGGAAGATACAGAAAATACTAAAAGATAAAAAATTTGAGCATTTTCGCCAATTTTTAGCCTTTTTCATGCATCGCATGAAAATGACTGGACAGATGATTTGTCTGTGAGATGTGTTTAGTATGCAAAGAAGCAGATTCTAGTTTTAGGTAGTCAATTTTATGGAGCAAGGAGGAAAGTTTCAAAGTAAATAGACGTGTTAGTCGTCCAACACAATACAATAATATAATGGAGAAAGAACTGCATGTTCCAGATATTAATGTCTGAGAAGGAATTTCAAGTATTGAATTAAGATGTATCATTTTTTAAAGTAGGTAGAGCAACTTTTATTTTTCGGAATTGCTGCATCATTTCATTCGGCAACAAGATGGAGCTCCACTCCTCTTTGGATGGAACGTTTAAAATTTTTCATTCACAGTGTATTGGTTGGAACTTTGATTGGCCACCACGCTCTTGTGACCTGACTCTATGTCATTTTAGTTTACTTTAGAATATGACATACTCCGAATCGCAAGAAATTAAGAGTAGAGAACTGAATCAATTCAGAATGTACTTCATATCAAAGACAAATGTAAACTTAAATATTCGGATAGGAAAGTGGTGCAAGGAGTACTGTCAGCTGAATGGAGAGTAATGTGGATAAATATATTCTGTTATACGTTATAGAGCTTTTCCTATGTAAAAAAAAAAAAAAAAAAAAAAAAAAAGTGTTTTACTTTCGGCTTCTCATGAAGAATGGAACTCGTTTCGCGAAATTGTTTCAGAGGATTACAAGCTTTTCTCGGAGGAGTACAAAAAAGCAGGGAATTGCCTCATGGCATTTTAACAGTACTAACATACAGTAACACATAGCCACACAAGATATCAAATTCGACATAAAGATTTAAGGTCAAGTAACTGGCGGGCATATGAAGAGCAAACCAACTTGGCTAGAAACAGAGCAGTGCAGGGCAAACGATTCTGCGTAACACGGCCACGAATGCTCTATAAATTACAAGTGGAAAACCAGAAGAATAACAGTGTAAGGAGAAGCGGCGGAAGAAACGCAAATGCCACATTTTCACCATCTTTGCTGTTAAGTGCACTTAAATTTCTTAAACTTTTCCCATATCCACAACAGCTAATAAATGAAGCAGTAGGTTTCCTGTAATATATGGCAAGAACGTAATGCGTCCTTATCTTGGTTAAGCTTAATGAATGAAAGGGATAGGTGCGACACCAATAATGAATTTGCTTTCATCGATAGCGAACTTTTATAAAGTTATGGAGACATACATTGACTGAATTTGCACAACGTAGTTTAAAATCGTACAGTACCTAGGCTACTTACTTTCCAATCATTAAAATGTTATAGGTTAATAAAGAGAGAATGGGGAAGAGCCAATGTAACTGGAAGGAGAGGGAAGTAATGGCTTGGATTAAAACAGGAACAATGTTCTTGAGGGGACTAAGGAGTAGCAGGGTAGAAATATGTGACTTATGTGGAGAAATAGAAAGTACAGTTCAAGTTCTGACAGTGCAAACAGCATGGAGACAGGAGGTATGGGAGAAAGGAAAAGATGCAAAATGAGTTGATAACCATAAAAATGGTTACGCGAAAAGATTAAAGTAGAATTAGAAATACAGGGAACCTATTTAGGAATACTACAGAGCAATGGTTCAGAAAAGTAAAGAGGGAGAAAAGAAAATATGCTGAGAGAACAAGGGGAAACACCAAGCTACATCAGAGGATGGAAGGGTGACTATGTTACTCAGCAATGCTAAAATGCCTGGAAACCAAGCAGGCTGAGCTAGCAAGGTTAAGATGGAAATCGGCACCAAATTTATACGAATAGGCTAAGGAATATGTATGTAATGTAAATAAAATATTGTAAATAGTTAATTGTATAAATAAATTCAATTCAAAATACTCAGTTTCCATCACATGTGTCAATTCGTATACAGTTTCAAATTTGTAGGAAGTTCATCTTGAGTTTTATTTTATAAATTATTTCAATAAAATTTCAAATGTGATGACAACTTTTTTTCGAACTGCTGTGTATAAGATTTTAACTCCATGCTGGCAGTGATTGGCGAACTGTTTCATGCTTACAGGCGGGTCGAATAATAAACCAATGATAATGGGTTATGCGTTCATTACATAGTGATGCATAATGATATTTCATAAATATTACCTACCTCAAGTAATTTTGGATCCCGATTCATGTTCTCGTCATTGGATCCTCCCTCGGTGAGCTTCCTGTTTATGATTTCCATTAAAACACAGTGCAGTTCATAAAGAAGCAGCCCTGAAAAAAATGTCAAAATTATATATTTACCAATATGACCACTTGTACTTGTTAACAATTGATGGGATGTTACAAAAGGATTTCTCATTATAACACAAACCTAATGAAAAGTGATATAGAGTGGCAAACATAGGTAGTTTTATAGCCACATACATATTTTAGGTAGGAGGTTGTGTTGTATTCCATTTTATTCAGCCAAATACTACAAGGGAGAATTGAACGCAAGTCTTCCAAGTTGAAAGGCAAACATGGTACCTCCACATGGTACCCGTACTCATCTCTGAGAATTGATAGCATCTACTACATTGCATTTATCTGGATTTCATTAGTATATACGTCGTTTATGCATATTACTTATAGTTAAGTTGGTTTGGGATGCATCGAGAGCTGGGCTGTGCACATTTTCAAGTTTTTACCTTTTTTGTAGTTTTTGATGTTTCACTTCTTACATTTCATTAATGTTAATTCCCTGACTTAACTTCAAGTAGGTATTAATGTAAATATTGATTTGAACTGTCGTTTACTGTCTATAATTACGCCGGCCTTAAAAAAAAAGCACGCGAAATACTACTCTGTAAATTGTACGAGTGCCCTGGGCGAAGCATACGCACTATACGAAGGCACATGCTTCCGACCTGAACCACCTATTGTGACTACAATAGGTAGTCCACAGGAGTAAGGGATCAATAACGGAACCACAGGAGGTTTCAGGCCGCAAGCAGCATATCCTGCCCAAATATACTCTTATAGTTCAGCAATAATGTAAAATTCCTTCTCAATGAAGAGAATTTTACTTCCAGTGATTTCAATATCATATAGATACATATTAATTCAATGTAAATCATTAAATATAATATATTTAAATGAATATGGTTAGATCATTTTTTAGGAAAATTCAAAATTATCGATCTTTTTTCTTGTAAAAGCTACGTTAAAGCCTGAAGGTCTTATTGAAAATCTCAATTAATTTTTATAATCTACTGAATTTAAATATACAGATTGGTGTTCACTTGTTTCATTTTAATATACGCCATTCACACTCTCCTCAATATACAAACAGATGTTAGTTTAAAATATTCTAGTTTGGTTCAGCTGGAATCAGAGCAAGTTTTATGGTGCAATTCGGTTTCCATTTCAGATGGAATGCAATATTTCCTCTACCCACGTACGTAGTAACTAAAGTAATAAGAGCGTGTTATAAATAATGACGTTTTAGATTAAAATAGCTTGGAATTTAAATGTAATTGAGTTTTAAAAAGTTATTAAGAAAATACAAGTGTCACCTTTCATCCTGCAGAGACCAGCTCCAAGTGTTTTTAACAATTGCAATAATTCACGACACAGTTTCTCCTTCAGCTCCAGCTGCTCCCATGTCAAGTCTGTAACAGATACAAATGGCGCACTTTAGTTTTACAGCTCAGCAATATCTGTCCCAGACACATACCAACCTAGTAATAAGAAAAGACACGACATGACTTACATCTAATCCTTACTTTCAAAATGGAACTACTGATATACACTAAAGCTTCATGTTTTCAGAAATTGAACAAAACTGACTTATCGAAAGTAGCTTTTGGTCATATAAGAAACGAGAAACATTTACCCATATCATTCCAATAAATACTTAATTTAGATTTACAGATTTAATAGAGTTCCTTGCGGTGATATATTTTGTGATGATACCTACGAACATAGATATTGCATATACTAAATATTTCAAAGCACAACAATGGTTTCACACCGACAAAAAATGAAAA
This sequence comes from Mantis religiosa, assembly GCA_030765055.1. NCBI lineage: Eukaryota > Metazoa > Arthropoda > Insecta > Mantodea > Mantidae > Mantis > Mantis religiosa. The sequence goes on from CM060951.1 coordinate 145,791,134, forward strand.
TGTGTAATACTCGTACATTAGCTGTAATTTATTAATTTTTTATTACTTTATATGTTCGGTCCCTTAAACTTTTATCTTCATATAAGGAGCGTTGTTGATAAAATCATTTAACAATAGGTTCTCTCATGTTGGATTTTATTTGTTTATAAAGCATACTTACATTTACTCTCACATACATACTTTTAGATCCTCCGTAAGAAAGGTAACTCAATTAGAGAAAAGTTCTTCCTCCCAGGACTGTCAACCTTTCACACTGGCCGTGTGTAGGCTAAAGTATGGAAAGATAGAGTCACACTGAAAAATTCAATGCCATAGCCGGGATTTGAACCACAGATCTTCTGGTCTCCGTCCAGCCGCTCTAACCCTTAAGCTACTATGGCCAACGTGCCGACATGACTCCAACTGACTCGTGTTTTACATCCTCTCTGGACAGGTTTATGACACCCCATGTCAGTACAGTTACAGATCATTCCAAAATATTCTGACGTCTTCTACTTTTGTGAATAAATATTCTCGGTTTTAGTGTACAGAAGGGAATAGGGCGTGTTTTTTTAACAGTTCCACTCCTTGCGTAGCATACGTTCTCTGTCACACACATTCACTTTCCTTCTCTCACTGTGTAAGGGTGGCACTGGATGGCACATTCCTTTCAGGGTCCTTCTTTGCTTACTTGCTCCCTTGAATAGCTACCTCTCTATCCGAGACTGACATTTACGTAACAAGAGTGATTCTTTCCCAAAAATGCAAGTGAAGAATGTAATTGTTACCAACCGGGGTGGCTCAGTCGTAGCCTCTCCAACCCGAATTAGGGAAGTCGTGGGTTCGATTCGTGTTGCCGAACTTCCTGAACCACAGGCCTTTTCGGTGGGTTTTCCGGGTCGCTAGGCAAATGCTAGGAAGGTTTTACCTCACTTTCCATTTCATTTCATATTTCACTCTGGTTAGTTATTTCAGAGTTCCAAGTATATCTGCGGGAGTATCTGCATACATAGCAGTCTCAGTTTCTGAAAATCCTCGTTCTGCGTATCGGCGCGGATCTTCCAGTCCAAGGCATCCCAGGGGATGTCTAAATCTGCAGAGGGCAGGAGAGCTGGTTGTACGAGCTATCACTGAGGAAATCAATTCTATAGTTAGGGATCCTGCCCTCAGCTGTAGTCAACCTAGCCACCCTTAGTATCCTCTCACCTCTATACTTGCGAGGCGTCCCGTCAGGGCATAGGCACAAAGGATTTCAATGTTCGAGGTACTAAGCCACTCCTCCCAAACTGTCATCATATCAAACGATGTATTACATTTCTCATATTTATCAGCTGAGTAGGAAGAGTCTGAAAGGTTATCTTAAGTAAAATTTCAGTATAATACAAATATTTATGTAATCAATAAATGAAGAAAATGACTAAATAAAGGAAGAAAGAGAGGAAAATAATTATAAAATAACTATTTATGCTAAAGAAAACCTATAACAGAAAACAGTATAAATGACCAAAATGAGCCAATAGTAGTTAAATATTTATTAATTCATTTATAATCTTGGTGATTGCGGTATGCGAGAATGTTTAATTTTCACGAGCATTTACAATGAAGGTAATATATGTGTTACATACAACGTTTTATGTATTTCTACTATTAAAATATACTCGTAAAAATAATTAATAAATCTGCTTATGGTGGTGTTATATAATAGAGATAAGAGGTATATAAAATATGAGGTATTATAGCTGCTGAGGAAGTGTTATTTTGTTGATTTAAACAATTTTAAAGAAAAACTACGATAATTATGAAACGAGTTTTATTTAAAGTATTGATTGTATTCTAATTCACATTTAAAGGGAACAGAGATTGCTGAGATTTTCATTAATTACAAAAAAAAAGTCAAAAGATATTTAGAAAAAGAATATGAGACGTTTTGTATATGGAGAAAACAAATATGTCTTATTTGGACGGCTGTGAAGGTGGTGATGACGTCACTCTTGCTTGTTAGATAATTGTGTTATTATTTTTGTAGCACATGTACCGGAATTACAATAATTACGCGCGATTTCAAGGTGTTTCATAAACGTGTTTAAAAGTTTGAATAGCATAAATATTCAATTTCATAATCCAAGACTCTTGATAAGGATTAACATAGTGATCTCTATGAGGCAGGAATTAAAATATGACATGTTATTATAATCCGGACGACGTTACTAATTAATAAATATCATTATGCTGTTTGGATGTTCGCAGTGCGTCAAATTAAACACGTTTTCTTATATGTGATGTTTAATTTTTGTAGTTTTCCTTCCTAGAGCAACAAAATACCATAATGTATAATAGTTACATCACTGTAGAGTGGCTAGTGTCCTAGTGAATTTTGACTCAGTGGGATTTAGCATTGAATTTTAGAGTTTTAGTCTCCGAGACTATTTTCTATATAAATGGTTCTTGTTTGCCAAAACGCCTCTGATTTTCATTGAAGAACTTTGGATATTGACATGGCACGTTTGTAAACTGTATACCACTGTACCGTGAATAGAAAATAACTTCTGTAGGATGTACTGTAGCTCAAGGAAAAATACATGCTTTTGAAGTTTTAGTTCGATAGTTTCCCATTTTAAAGTTGGCAACCATACTCCTATCCCATCAGGGAATCGACTCTGGGACCTTCAGATCTTCTGTGCTCCAGATTAAGAAATCAGAACACGGATCACTTGAACATTTAAATGAAAGGTGCGCAATGTATTTAGTCAAAAAAGACGATGTGCTGATATTTCTTTCCTTGTCTTATATAAGTAAAATTTAAGTACACTCCGAAAATGAATGAAATAAGGGATTTATTTCTTCATAGGACTCACACCAAAATAACACGACGTATTTATCCTTTAAATACGCAGTTGATTACTATTACAAACACAAGTGTGATTTATGATACTAAAATATCGAGTCGTTTATTACACCTAACTTTCGAGGAACATACCAGGGTCCTTACCTATAGAGCCATTAAATCGTTGGTCTCATTTCGCTCCATGTTAGAGTCCAGGATGCTCGTTTCCTTTAATTTATGTCTTTTTAGGGCTCTCATAATCCCCTCCCGCCTGCGAGATCTGGACCATGACCGCACAACAACGGTTGCAGAGCAAGAGTCTACGGCCGATCTATTGTGTATACCGCTCCATCCCTGTGAAATTACTACAAGAAAATCCATCCCTTTCATATGTGGAGTATGAAATTAGGCGCCGGATTGCAAAATCATACGGCTCTTTGCCATTCCGTCGGAAAGCCCTAGTTTGGGGTCTTGGGGATTATAATCCCAGAGCATGCGGCTTGAAGCGTTACCGGCTTCCCCAAATGAGATACGGGCACATCCTGTACAATCGGAGCATCTCCAACAGTAGCAAAGTTCAGCACCTTTACAGACCTATCAAGAGATGCTTGGAATTCAGAATTTAAAAAACAGTCCCAATAATTATTTGGATTACAGCGGTACACAAGAGCCCTCTAACCAGCGTTTGTCGAGGAGCATTCTTGCTTCCTACTTTTAAACCAAACCGAAGTTTACTCAGAAACCATTCCCGCCATTAAAGTGGCTAAGCTCTGACAAGATGATGGATGACACTCTCTAGACCGTCTTCACGACACGCTAGAACGGATATTGGGTGAGCAGTACAACAGCGAATACACTGCAGTACGGGAGGGGTGGAGAGAGAGGCAACCTGTTGTCTTATGCGGTGATCAGTATAGGCTCGTTAGTTACCTGTGTATGGACGTTGTGCACAAGATGGCTACATGTTCAAGAAGCTCTTCTACCCCTACGTTATTTAACCCTTCATAGGAGCAGGCATAAATTTTTACACTATTTGATAATGCTGCGCGATGTTTAATATTATTATTATTATTATTATTATTATTATTATTATTATTATTATTATTATTATTATTATTATTATTATTATTATTATTATTATTATTATTATTATTATTATTATTATTATTATTATTATTATTATTATTATTATTATTATTATTATTATTATTATTATTATTATTATTATTATTATTATTATTATTATTATTATTATTATTATTATTATTATTATTATTATTATTATTATTATTATTATTATTATTATTATTATTATTATTATTATTATTATTATTATTATTATTATTATTATTATTATTATTATTATTATTATTATTATTATTATTATTATTATTATTATTATTATTATTATTATTATTATTATTATTATTATTATTATTATTATTATTATTTAGTTGTTCTACATGGCACAGCATTACTAAGACTGTCCTAGGTATATTATATATTTATGTTAGCCTGTTAATTTCTTAAAAGAAACGGCTGAATAACTGGTATGCTAATTACATAACATATACTTATTTAAATACATGTGAACATTGTATGCATCAATTGTCTCTGAATGTGACCAAGGAGTTGTATGACAGTACGCAAAAACTGTCACTGCACCACTGCTTACCCGTCAACAGTTTCGAGTACACTAACGTGCATGCGGGTAAGAGACCGCAGCACGATGCTGCTGCTGATCACTGCTCTAGGCTGTTCTCAGCTTGCTCTTATCTCTCAGTGTTATCATCTTCGTCGCTGCTAATCTACTGTTAAATCCTGTTGCAATTCTAGGTCTTCTTCACACATTCGCAGAGTTTTTAATTTGTTTCTTCCGGAACAACTTAAAATAGCTATATAGAACACAATAAATCTTGGAAAAGAAAATGTGATGTGTTTCAATTACATAACTTTGTAAAAGCTACTTTTCGAATCTTTATTTCTTTATCTTCTCCATGATAATGGAGGTAAATATTTTATAAAATTATCTAATATACATTTTTCTTATAGGTGCAAAGAGAAAATGGGGCTGCAGTGCTTTTTTGGGAGGGGTCGTTATTAACTTTAATCGTGAAGGACGATTTAGCTATCCGGATGATGTCTTTTCCTATCAAATTCACACACGCGAGCGCGCGGATCCTTTTTCTAAAAATTCCATTTTTTGGAAGATTCAGGATGCACCAAAACGTATATTTTCTAATAAAATCTTGGTGTCGTATTTATGGATCGGTAGCCTTCACCTTTGGTGTTGGCGCGCGTAAGTGGCGTATCCACTTCCATCCCTTCTTGTGTCCTTGGACCAGATGGGGGGGGGGTTGTTAGTAACCCAGGTCTTGTCCTATGGAAAGCCCCACGGTGGACGCCGGGCACCCTTTGGGGACAGCTCGGATACTCCCTTATTTTTAGAGGCCCGGGTCTTGTTCCTACGGGTCCAAGACTGATGGGAGTAGAACCTCTGGACTCAACTGTCGAATTTATAGGTGGAATGAAATACCTTCTCTACCTACTTTGTACTTACATAATAGAGTAAATAAAAATCATTTAAAATGACTCATTCAGTGAAGATAAACAATGGTAGAATATTAATTAATTATGACTAATTGTAAGTCGCCTTTGGGATAGGTGTCATACCTGAAAATGAATTTTAGAAATCTACGGATTTCTTACTGTTAACTTATTTTGTTTTTACTTTAGTAATATGTAATAAAATTAAATATTGGAAGGGGGAATCATTTTTGAAAAGCTATGATCGTATGTTTTAACAGGTATTTTTAAACACAGCAAAACTATTTTGTTAGTAACGCGGATTTAATGGTGATGATAGATTTAATTCCAGGTTTATCCCTCGATCTGGTTTGGATTGTGTATTCGTATGTTGAGGATATGTCGTTTACAAATTTATGAAAATGAAAATTCAGTTGTATAAAAATAGAATGGATTTGGGAGTCACGATTCTAACAATATAAATGAAATTAAGCATGGAAAGTTCTAGGTTAGGATGAGAAATCAGGACAATGGTGAATATGAATGAATATCACCAGGGAAAGAAAATAAAGAGCAAAGCAAGAAATCTCCAACTAATGCTCCAAAAAAGTAGCTAGTTCTTTGTGTTGCATGGATAGTTTTCCAACCCTCAAATAGCGGATGCTTATGTTATATCTATAAACCAAAACGCAAATCCGCATATAAAGAATGTATTGAAGAAATGCCGTTTTCAATTGTTCTATTGCAAATAGTAACCGAGGGATTTAAAATGGATTTTGTTAATGCGTTGGATATTTAAGTGATGACTCACCCAATGAAAGCGAGAATAAGCATTTAACATCGGGGTTTAGAGTGAAACATTCAGATAGGTGAGTAAAAGGGAACCGTTATGATTACACGAAAAAAAGCACGAAAACTCCACAAAATTTATGGTATGAAGTATAGTTAGCCTACTCACTTTGCATAGATAGCTTTTTAAACCTCAAATGACAACCTGATTCATTTCATTCACATCCCCGCATTCTTTGTGATGATATATACAGAATTCACCAACAAATTAAGCTGCTATAAACAAAGCATGTGACACATAGAAAGGATATAAATACAGAATTGAAATTATGAACAATACAAATAACTATTAACAAAACTACAGTAGGTGTAAAACCTATCTGAAAATAATTATAATCTACAAATGCATGAGCATATGTACTTTATTTGTGTACACACATATATATATATATATAAACTTGAACATTATACTACTTACCCAACCACTCCCATCCAGCTTAATTACGCATATTCATATTTCAAGTAAGAGACAGAAATTATTCTGATATTAGCTCTAAATGGGTGTAAAATACGAGTGTTGCATTTCTGATTTACTTATTTTTTATTGTCATAGAACGTAGGTGTCCTCTAGACAGCGTAAGGGACAGAGCCGGAGTAGGCCCCAAGAGGTTAACTTCTGAATGTTTCACGAAACAATGGCATACAGTTTAGATATTCTGGCACTCCTTAACATCTTAAGAAAATTTTGGTTAAAACATTATTTTCTAAAATAAAGACTTTAGAACTTATGGAGTATTGAAACTTTCATTGACGCAGTAAATGAACCAGAGAATAAAACATTGGAATACTGCATAAAAATAACATTGACACAATCTGACAGCTCTGTAACCTTATGCAAACAAGCAAATATCGCAATTTATGATAAGTATGAATTATTGTTAACAGAATACAGTGGGTCATGAATACTACTGCCAAAAACTAACCTAGTCTTTATTTGTGTAGAATATTATGAACCCTGAAAAAGTCTCGGCGAAAAGCAAGTACAACTTTTAATTGTATTTTGGTGTGGTAATACATTCAGAACTCAACAATTGGTTTTAATATTTTTATTCAGTGATTCCAACCAGAAAAAATAACCTACTGTACATTGTCAAAAGTTATAAAGTATTTCAATAGAACAATAACCTGATGAACAATATCAAATATGGAAGAGCAAGGACGTTCTGAATAATGAAAAAGCTCTTAATCTGTTACTTTTTGTCTGGAAAATCCACTCAGATGTACAAGGAAAATGGAAGATTATAGAGGTATTCAAGCATCTGACATTGATACAACGGTAACTTAAAAATAAACAGGTGGCTTTGAAATAAACAGCTGTCAGAACGTTATTCTTATGCATTATTCAAATATTGTTTCTGCGTTCTATATGTATGTTAGATAAAATATCTATATCCTAGAAATTTTCAAGGTTTCAGTTTAGAAAAATGTTTTAAATAAGCCTTTAAATAAGGGGTTACTTATTTATTAAGTAATACCATATAATTTAAACTTTACATCATGGTTCCATATACCTCTAATATTCCAAAACTCATCCACTCACTCCACTTGAGGCAGAGTGAAGTGCTAATCCTCTGGACGGCTACAATATCCCATGAGAATCAAAGCAAGTCAGAAATAATTTCTGTGATCTATTTCAAAGTTATGGCCACTATTCCAAACTTTTTGTTCACACTATATAGTGCAAATAGTTATTGATGCATCTGCTTTAGATATGAAGAAAACGTTTCACAACATTGTTTTTCGTGGTCAAGTATGTCTCGGAGCCCGCCTCGGTAGCGTAGATGGTAGCATGTCTGCCTCACGTTCAAGAAGTCCCGAGTTCGAATCTCGGTCAGGGTGAGTTACCTAGATAAGGTTTTTTTCCGGAGTTTTCCGTTATCCTTCAAGACGAATGTCGGGTAACTCTAAGCTCCATGGACCCTGGACTCATTGAGCATCATTTCACCCAGTTCATTCACCATCCGATAAAACTTAACGTTGGGGCGGACCTAAATTAAAAAAAGGTATGTCTTGGATATTATGCGGCTATTGAAAGTTTGAAATCGGAAAATTTAAAAGTTTCCGTAAGGAAGCAATTATCACAACTGAAATCGTAGGCATTTAACTAACGCTAAACTAATTTTTCATTAATCTTGGTCGAATCGCTGTTAAGTCACTACTTTTTGTCAACATTATGAGATTTAGTTTTGAGCTGGAGAGTAAACCATTGTATTAGAGAGCTACTTTTAAGGTCAATAAACTATGTTATCATTGTTAATCTCGTTTGGCGGTCAAAGTTTGAAATTCTGTGGTTCACATATCTTACAAATGAACCTTTGTTTAACCCTTCAAACTTACACACGTTTGAAACTTTTGGAGGTCTCAGATTCCACTCGCAATCCAATTTAGTCGGGGGCGTACATGACCAATGTCGAGTTACAATTTCGAAACTTTCCACTTTTTCCTTCCTATTATTTAAACTATTCCATGGTAACTATATCAGATCACTCCTGGTTGTAAAGCCCCCTTGGGGATCTTTATTTTTCATGTGTTCCTTCCAGAAGTTATGCCTTTGGCAAGGGTGGAAAAATCCATCTCTATATAACCCCGTCTGTTCTTTAACATCTAAAAATGTTTGCTTTGCACAAGCTACATGTTCCATCAGTGGCAAGTATCTCATCTTCTTTTGGGCTCCCAAATTTCCCTTTTCCTGCTTCAATTTCTCTTTGGATTCCTATTTAACACTACATTTTAATTGTAGTTTACTGATCTACTGTAGAGTGGTGTATTTGCTAATATACCTGTTGTGCTACTGCCTTCAAGCTGGAGTGAAATGGTTTTCAATGTAATTGATGATATGATTTTGTTTTCCACTTTCTACAGATTTTTATATTACTTTATGTACTTCCGTGTATTTTATTGAATCTTTGGTTCTGTTGTTGATAAGAGTCAAATCTTTTGAAATATGCTCAGAAAGTTTTGCACGATTGCTTTGTTTTCTGTGTTTGAGATTAATATCCTTTAATCGGGCAGAGCATATTAGATATATGCCGTAGAATGACTTAATTGGATTAAATTATGCTATAATGAGTCCGAATCTATACAACTTAGAGATACTTGAAATATAAGGAATATACAAGAAAAAAACTTCAGAAAAACTTTCGTCAGACAACTCATTCCAGCGAAGCTTTGAATTCACAACATTTTGAATGGTGGGCGAATAGACAGCTGTTGAGTGTTTTCCGGGACTATTCTGATCTTTTCACTCTTGATTTCAAATAGTGTATTAATGAAAAACTTTGACTGTGGTAAATACACAAGTTACTTGATATAAACTGCTATACATTTTTCTGCATTATGTAGTAAATAGTGCTAGTCCTCGTATGTGGTCATTTTTCACAGAGTACTGCCCCTGTAATACGTATCATTTATGAGCCTTTCCTTTCATTAACAATTAATTTGTTCACTATTTTAACGAACTTAATTCGTTCTCTTTTATATTCTGTCTGCTCGGGCGTAATACAGAGTGAAATGAGTAAGTCTAATATCTGATCTCTTTGCACGAAGGCAAAATAGAACTCCAGTTACTGCTAATTACAGTTAGGTAGTGTTGTTACACTTAAGTCAATGTGGCACACACTCAGAACTAACAAAACCGACTCATTGAATCGTCAATCCTACCACAACTCCACCAACTGAACGGGACTCGACGCTGTCTCACTGAACGTTCGCCGTGATTGTCTACTAAAAGACGAACTGCCTGGTGGGCGCGAGCGAACTCCTAATACAGTACCCGTTACAAGACAGAAAGTTCTCGAAAATGAACGTTCTGGATCCTACTAAAAGAAATTATCTAGACTTGTGATACTGCAAGCAATGAATATTGTATTTATTGAACCATTGTTCGGTAAGAGGACCGGTCTTAGCACAGGAACCCGGCCGTTGTATCTCCGGCTCTGACGTTTTGTGATTGCAAGAGGTGGAGAGGGAAAGTTAATAGTACCAACATACAGTAATGAGCAATTGAAAACATATCCTCATAATTATCTTTAGAATGAAAATATAGGACTATATTGCTATAAAACGCTGAAATACAACTTACAATTTCATCATCATGCAAGATATTTATTACAACACCACTCTATTCGAATATTTCGTTCACACCTTTCACACACAATAACTGCATCTGTTGGTAGTATTGGGAGTCTCTACATCGGGTGTTCTAGTTAGAAAGTTAAAACTGTCTGCTAGCGCCAATCAGCGTTGTCGCTGCTAGGCGTGGCTCCCGAACCCAACACGGTGTTGTCAGGTTAAATTTGTTTTTATCCACGTGGGTTTAGTTGCTTGCGCTGGTGAAATTTCTTTGGTATATTTTGCGTGCGTGAATTCCGATTTTTAGTGTTCCTAAGCACCATTATTATCGCTATTATAATAATATGGCTACTGGTTTGTGAAATATGCAAATACATGAAATATTTAAAATACGCATTGTTCCTCTGCTTGAAATTCCCGCTAAAGAACTGGCAACAGCCTGCTTCCCCCTCTCGAGAAATGTCAGAGCCGGAGAACGAGCGGCCGAACTGTAGAAGGCGGAATCGGGTCTCTCCCGGCAGGTCCTCCTAACCTATTTTCATTTGTTTCATTATTGTAATTCTTGTACTCTAAAATATTTTATGCCGTCAAGTATACCTCTCCATTTGTTCATATTGTAGTAAAGTAGTTCTGATGATAATTCTCATGAATGTAGTGTTTATATTGTTGCATCTTCTTTCAGGGCTTCCATCTAAGTTATTTGTATTTTGTGGTTGTGAGAAGTGCTGCACAACCATTAGTTAATACCAATATTGCATAAGTTGATGGTTTCAAATTAAAATTTGAAGGAGATCAATTTCTGAAATTTTCTCTCTGTGTATGGTGTCTATCCTATGTTTTCTTTAAATTTGTATTAGCAGAGTTTAAAACAAATTGAAAATTATGTAGATATACGTGGGAATGTCGTAAACTTTTAATTATCACCCAGTAGTTTTCATGCTAGAATAATGAAAGTTTTTCAGTGTCATCATTGGTCCCTCGGGACATAATGTTAGTAGTTTCAGTGATTTGAGTCCTTTTGTCTTTTTACTGTAAGTGCCAGAAGTAACTGAGGTGTAAGATGGAGAAAATAATTGAGGTACGTAGTGTGATGAAGTTCCTGCATTTGAATAGCAAAACTGCCCGAAAAATCCATGATGAGATGACGGCTGTTTATTAAAATGATTTCCTATCATATGACACTATTGTGAGGTGGAAAAGGAATTTTCAAACTATTCACATGCCCTTGACAGATGAACGAAAAGCTGGTAGACCATCAATGACAGACGATGCTGTCACAGTGAACAAAGTGGAGTGTCTAATACTGGAAGATGACGAGAAACCATCCAAATGATCATGAATGGAGACACGTCTTAGTTATGGTAGTGTATGGAAAATTATTCATTACGAACTGCACATGTCTAAGGTGTGTGCACGGTGGGTTCCACGTTTGCTAACCCCTTTCCAAAAGCAAACAAGGCGTGACTTCTCAAGACAGAAGTTGATGCTGTTAGAACAGGATGAAGAGGATTTTTTATCATCTGGTAACCATGGATGAATCCTGGATCTATCAGCATGATCCCAGAGACAAAAACATGACCATGGAATGGATACATGCCGATTTCCCCCTTCGGAAAGGCAAAGATGCAAAAGTCAGCTGGGGAGGTCATGCTTTCAGTTTTCTGGGACTGTCGTGGAGTCATCCTTACCGATTATCATGCCAAGGGTCAAACCATTACTGGCAAATACTACTGAAATCTTCTGGACAAGTTACGAGCAGCTCTGATTAAGAAACGACGCGGTATGCTCTCCAAAGGTGTTCGTCTTCTGACTGACAACGCACCAGCTCATCCATCTCAAGTTGCAGTTGACAGAACAAGGGAATGTGACTTTGAGACCTTACAGCATCCACCTTATTCGCCCGATCTCGCAACAAGTGACTTTTCCTTGTTCCCGGAAATGAGGAATCCGTTTCGTGGTCGCCGATTTGATAACACGAATGACGTCATTAATGAAGTGGAAGAGTGGTTTAAGCAAGTTCTGCAGACTTCTACAACCAAGGTATTCGGAAGGTCAAGAAACGCAGGGAAAATGTGTAAATCTGGATGGTGACTACGTAGAGAATACCTAACAAGCAAATATCAACACAAACTCTCTATCACATTTTTTAAAGGCTGATCATTAAAACTTTACGACACCCCTCCTATGTGTGTGCAAAGCTGTTGTCCCACTGCTACCAAATCACTTCAACATACACACAGCAAACCACTGTTTATTTTATTGGATCCACATCATCCTTTACCAAGACTTGGTAACATAGCGACAAGGATTCGAAGCTAATTAACCTCGGAAATTGAAATCCTGATCGCTGATGTTGAGTGCTTAAGTCAGCTGAGCTACGAACCAAAGATGAAGTAAGGCTAGTTTCAAAACACATAGAATTCTATTGTGTGCCATCGGTTACAAACCCCTGATTTAGCTGAAAGTTGATTGGGGTACACAGGAATAACTTTTTAAAATTAGGTACCCGCGAGTAGTTGGTTGTGATGTAACTACGGTTACCTGGCAAAGTATACTTTCTGTTTTTGCACATCGGTAGCGAAATTAAAAGTCTAACTACAAAGGAGAAAGAATGTGCTACTGTGACAACTTCATTTTAGCGTAACCAGCTTACCTAAAACTGACAGTGATGTATTTGGGTTGAAATATCGCCAAAATGATATTCATAGCTACGTAAGACAAGAGATGAGTGAGAGATGGGTGACAGCCGTCACTTCCCAAAACTAACGGATATTTTAATTTGATAGGCATTATGCGGTGACTTATTTTTAGCTCCTTTCTGAAGGACATAAAACTATCTAAAATTATATTCAGTTTCGTTGAACATATCAACAATTGTGCTAATTTATATTCAACGTCTTGTTTTATCAGGAAATAACGCCCGAAGGTATGAGTTCAGGAGTACAATTATATTCTAGATTGTATTGAACTTTGAGGTGATACTGCAAACTACCATTTAAATACACAATTCATTCTGTGTTTCTGTGTAAGGAAACTATTTGGTTCATATTTATATAACTCCGCGATATAAGAAGATTACGTGCCTGGATGTTTTCTCTTGTTGAAGACTACTCGAAACTAGTAGCAATAAAATATTATAACAAAAGACTTACTGTATTTTGTACTTCGAGAGAAATTCCTGCATGAACGATACAAAAGTATCTATAATGAATATTTTAAACTGCACTGTAAAACGTATTCTAAAAACCGTAAATATGAACCTCAAAAATATATGTGGGGTATCCTATACTTAAGCCTGGAAATTCTCCTTCCCAAATTTCCTTTGCCAATTGTCATTACATTTCCCGTATCACGAGTTACCAACACATTTAGCGACATCTGGAGTACGAATGGAGGCTGAACACGTACACACACAGAGAGAGAGAGAGAGAGAGAGAGAGAGAGAGAGAGAGAGAGAGAGAGAGAGAGAGAGAGAGGAGGAGGAGGAGGAGGAGGAGGAGGAGGAGGAGGAGAAGACACTTTATATTGAACTCTGAAAATAAACTTAAAGAGTTTTAAGAAAAATGCATTTCTCCCTACTATAAGTAGTAAAATAATAAGTAGCAGCAATGTATCAAACAGAAGTTTTCTTCTTGTGTTGTAAGGAACGTTATATATTACATCACAGCATAAGTGTAGAGAGGAGAATATATCTGTGCTTAACGGAGCATATCATTGTGTAGAAAAACGGCCAGTGTTAGCGTGATGCTTCCCTTGCCTTTTCTTTCACTTTCTTTACTTCTTTACTTTTATTACACGGCTGAAAACATCTTTTAAAAATATCGGTTTGGTTAATAATGCTATACGTATTTAAGTGGACTCAGTTACTAAAATAAAATATGCAAGACCTGACTGTAACTATGCATTGTTTATATATATATATATATATATATATATATATATATATATATATATATATATATATAATATCGTATATTGAGGAATACAGGATATATTTTCTTATTTATGTAATTGTATTTTAAGTAACTCACCAAGTATTTTTAAAATACCAATGAAAATTTGTTCTTTTCATGTCACTAACATTTCGTTGGCTCAAAAGTCTGGAGAAAATGTGAAGATTTACGTGGACCATTTCAGGAAAAGCTGTTTAGATTAAGAGTTGTGAGAACAAACTCATTAGATTAGTTTGAACATTGGGAAGCTGCCATAATTTGCGATAATACCAATATGTTTAGCCAGTTTTCCCCCAGTGACTGCTGACTAAGGGATGCAAGATAGGTCGGACCTCCTCCTTTTGTGATAGTGATGATCATACGTTTACAATGAACCTTAATGCAGTTTTATCATCCCTATCAAATACGACAGTTTTTGTTATATTTCCGTCTAAACCACAGTACTGCTCTCAAAGGAAGCTAAAGAAGTCGAAGTGCGAATTAGGCGCTGAAGCCCCGTGCAGGCCTCCTTGTCTTCAGTGCTCTGGAAGACCAGTTATTGCGGTGTTTCTTCTCTAGATGTAGATACCTCCAAAGTAGTTGCCCCTCGTGTACCAAATATGGACCTTGTGCAAATATTGGTATAACGCTTTCCTTGCACGAGACTTCTTTTGCGAGATGTGAAACTGAACAGCATGAAAAAGGGACATTCCTGCTTCCTTCCGCCGTACACGCAAGCGCACCGTATTTCTGAATTTCTTGACAGTGTTAATAAACGCATTTCTATAAATAGTGAAATGAAATGGAAATGAAATAATATTTTACAGAATAATATCTGCCATTCTGAAAACCATATGGGTTTAATTGAGATACTAGATGAAACAATTGACTATGAAATGAGCTACAAGAGATGTTTATGGTTTCAAAAGCAACCTCCTAAACGTCTTGTTATTTTTCTCTTTTCACACCATATTCTTATAGACTGAATTGCTGCCCTAACTTAATAAAAGCGCAATGAGGTACAATTTTTTCAGCAAGTTCAGTCAGGATGAGTAACATAAATTAAATACTTAAAAAATCAAGATAAGTTGATTGAGCTTCGCAAGTCCAACGAAAAACAGAGTAATTCGTAAACTAAAGTTTCGATGAATAGATCTGAACTGATAAATGCATACATTGGTAGTTCACTGATGTCCGAACAAACGAATTAACCTCGATACGTTGCATAATGCATGATACGAAATATTTGAATATTGCGATGTACCTGTTCTTTCTTAAATAAGACGATACTACTTATTTCGCCAATGATAATAAAAAATTCTTTACAGATCGTCTAATTTATTATTAGAAATGAATGGTGTGCCCTTCTACGGCTTACAATTGCTTATAGAGCTGGAGACCAAGCATAAAGATACATTTTACTTTGTGAGTTGGAAGACTTAAATGAATGAATAAGAATGAAACGGATCAAATTATTTCAGAAGCTTTCAAATTATTCAGCTGTCATCCCTAAACCAGTACTTCGGCTGAAAGAAGTTTACTTTATTTTAAACACGTGAAAAGCTATTTGAACAATTTCCCTTATCATTTATCACTTTCTCCTTGTGCCTCAACTCGGAAACCAATACTGAAATATCTGAGAGCCAAAATGCGACGTGGATTTGTTTTGCAAGTGACAACCCTCTCAATGCTCAATCTACAGGCCAGTTTTTAAGCAAAAGTGATTTGGCCTCCCGAGAAATTAGACTGATCCGCTCCGAGGGTAGCGACGTCGCCAAGGGTTAAACTGCTCGCCTCTCACCAAAGCGGCTTGGGTTTTTATAAGTTGTTTCTTAGATCTAGAACACCAGTGCGTTTCTGCTATAGGAAATCTTTATAGCGTCACGCATGTTAAATTTGTTGAATTTGTAATTTCTTTAGTCAGGTACAACAATAAAGAACTCCTTCTTAAATGTGTATATGCGTAATGTAATCTTCCCTCCAAAATGTTAATATTAATTAAAAACTTTTAATTAATAATTAATCATACAATTAAGTAAAATATATTACGTTTTGCTCCTTTAATATTTTTAGTTAATATCTTTTTTTAGAAATATTAAGCTATGTAGTATGTAGATATGTATGTGATGATTGCCAGCATTACCGTAGTAGCTTAAGTGACTACGAAACAATGAAACAATACCTAGTGAAGGCTGGCCCCGTAGCTCAGTCCCGGGTTCGATTCCCGGCGGTGGTGGTGGGGATTTTTCTCCGACCAATATAATTCCTCATTTTCCCCAGAGTCTGGAAGTATGAATGAGAGTGTGAATGTGTGCGTGATCTAATGATTAAAATCCAACGAACAGAAGTTAACATCTTCGATATGTTCCAAAGGAGAACAGCCGCCGCGATGACCATTGGAGTTAAAGGCGAGGTATAAATGGGGGGGAAAAATCTAGCGAAAAGGTTATTTAAGAACCATTTATGTTCTCGCGTTCGTAACTCCCAAGTCGTTTAGAGCAGAGCTAAGTAAATAGTGAATAGCATCGAGGGGGAATCAGTTAAATGTCACTTGTGTTTGAGAAACCCAATTTAAGCCACTACTACGTATCCTGGTGATATGATGTGGTATTGCGGAGGCCGTATTGTCTGTTATCGAATATTTAAAAGGAAAATTATATTAAAACTATTTGCATTTGGCTGCTGGACCAATATGTTTAATGAAAGATCCGCCACTGCTTAGCGGCTAATGCCAGGTTTCTTATTGACCCCATGCAGGAAGGTGAGATGACATTGTCTCTAGTGAACAGCCATTCTTGTCACACTATGTCACCCAATGGACAGCTCGAAACTAATTACTCCTGCTTGGCTCTAATACCGAATGTACTCTTTTAGAGCGCCTAACGCATTAAAATTAGTGCAGTCAGCGAACGCTCTGGCATCTTCAAGTTTCTTTGTTTCTTCAACTTTTAAATATACTGACATATCAAAATAGTAGCGAGCACGCTTCCAAATTCTTTAAATCAATATTGTGTTGAAATTTTCAGGTGATATAACCAAGCAGCAAGATCCTTGCAAATGTTTATACAAGTACGTTAAAATCACCATTATTTATGTGATTTCTTTCATAATTGCTTCAAAAGATGAAATTAACTTACTATAGGTTATACCGTGCAAAATATTTAAATATTTTATTCTATAAATCTATTAACATGTGATACTGCTTTTAAAAACCTTTGGCCTGGTCCAGATTTCAACTCACCTAGCTACCCAGATTGACTATAAAGAGGGACACACCGCACACCCAGACCTTCATAGATCCATTGCGAATACTATCCCCAATGGAGAAAGGGGTGAAATGAAGCAACCATATGAGTCTATAGGTAGATAGGGCAAAGAGACAAATTGTTAAAGAGAAAGTAGCAGAAATAGGAGAAAGTCCTCAGAATATACAGAATAGATTAGAAAAGACAATGGAAAGTAATAATGCTCAGGGTCTAGAAAATAACGTAGGAAGGGATACAGAATGTAGTAGTAACAATCAAATTGTACAGGTTAGTGTAGCTAAGGAAACAACTAATAATAGCCAGGGAGTAGATGTAAATGACTCAGATACGAATATGAGTATGGTAGCCATGATGAAAGCGATAATGGAGAGGTTAGAAAGTAATAACCTAGAATTAAGTCAGAAATTAGAAAGTACTAACCAGAAACTAGAAAGTAATAGTCAGAAATTAGAAAGTACTAGTCAAAAATTAGAGGCAGGACAGCAAGATTTGATTAGGAAGCTCGAAAGTCAGCAGAAAGCATTGGAAACCTTTCAAGCAGAGGTTAGAGGGAAAATCAATCAAGTTAGAACTGAAGTACGGGGGGAAATAGAAAGTATAAGAATCGAGGTTTGTAATCAAGTAAGTGAGAAGTCAGGCAGAGAATACAAGAAATTACGAGAGGACGTAGCAAAGCAATTTGAAAAAGAGAGGGAAATAGTTAGCAAGGAATTAGACCAAATTAGAGAAACGGCTAGCAAAGAATCAGGGGAAAATAGAAGTAGATTAGAACAAGCAGAAAGGGAAATTAGAAGGCAAGGTAGGGGTGTAGACGAAATAAATGAACAAATGAAAGAGGTGGCTACAGAAATTAATGGAATGAAGGAAACATTAGAAAATTTGAGGTTGTGTCTAACTGAACCTACTTCTAATGCTAGTCAGATAAGTGAAAGCTCTGCACGAAACGAAGCGAGACAAAGTGCCTCAGCCGACATTTCGATGCTTAATATGGGTCCAAGTACCTCCAGTTATGAACCCAGAGGTAATAATGTACATGTTGAAAGGAGTGGTGGTCAAATGCAATGGCCAAACCACATCTTAAATGAAATTGTGCCACCTGTGTTTGAACATGAGGATTCTGATAATCCTAAGGATTTTATGAGGAGTCTGCATGAATATTTTTCTGTAAAGTGTATTCCTGAACAGTATTGCATGACAATTGTTAGGAAATGCCTTAAGGGGAATGCAGCTAACTGGTTAGAGGTATCAATGGGAAACGATAATAACTTCAAGACCTTTGAAAGGTTATTTATGAACAGATACTGGGGACATAACAGGCAGTCTAGCATAAGATTAGAACTGAGTAGTGGAAAGTATGACCCAAGAACTGATCAGTCGATGGTTAAATATTTCACGAAACTTGCTAGGAAATCTAAAATGCTGGATCCACCCATGAGTGAGCAAGAATTAATCGCCATTATCACGACACACTTCCCAGAGGCACTCCAGAACTATTTAATTATAGCTAAACCCGCAAACGTCGCCACCATGATCGATTTGCTGTTGGCATTGGAGACAAACAAATCAAAGAGTAAAAATGAAAGTTTCGCTAGGCCTGGAGCGAGCAAAGAAAGGGAAATTTCAAATAATTTCGGGCAAGGGGCACATATCAATTACAATCAAAACCAGGATGTCCGAGATAGATACCGAGGTCCCGCACCCAGAGGAGGAAATTCGCAGTGGGAGAACCGAGGCCGAAATAATTTTGACCGCAACCAGAGGAACCGCAACGAGCACGACCGAAACAGAAATGTACAAGTAAATTACGTAAACGCGGCGAGACATGAAAGGAACCGAGGAGGATGGAACGAGAGAAAAAGAAGTCATTCAGGAAATGACTACTGGAAAGTCGACAATATACCAGAAGTTAGGCCGAGGTCACCCAGGCAGGGAGAACGGAGCACGGGAAATGGTTACTGGAGGGTCGACAACATTCCAGAATTTAGGCCAAAGTCGCCGCAGCACGGAGAAAGGAGCAGGAGCGGTAGAAATTCGCCGATAAATGGAGAAAGGGCCGAAGCCCTACAAGTAACCAGGCAAGTGTTCGAAAACCGCGGCCATCCTTCTCAGGAAGCAAAGTTGGAAGGAAAGAATGCAACGAGAACTGGAGCTTACAGCAAGACTCAGGAAAACTATGTACCCAGTCAAACGCGCCTTCAGTGAAGACTGGGAGGAAACTATGTGAACCGTATGCGAAAAATAAGATCGTCAGAGGGCAAATGATGTTACAGAAGGAAACCAATCTGAGGAACAGAAGTGAAGACAGTGACAAAGTGTTCGAACCACCACGAATAGCAGTTGCCATTAACGGAATTCCGGACACTGCAATAATAGACACTGGAGCTAACAGTACAGTGTGCTCACAAAAGTTTTATGAAGAACTAATCAACCGGGGTTTGAAGATAATGTCTTTATCAGTAAGCGGTATATTTTGTTCACTAGCTGTAGGGAAGAGGAAAGAAAGAGTGAAATTTCAAGTCACGCTCAACGTAGAAATAAATGGTAGAATTATTGAGGTTTTGTTCCTGGTCGTACCCAGACTCGTTACCGACATAATTATAGGACGTGATTGCCTGTATGAATGGAAAGCCATTGTTAATTTCGAGAATAGATTTGTCAAGTTAGAAACAGGGCAAGAAACAGTAGTGGTGCCATTTGTCGACGAAAGCGGTTCAGAGGAAGTTGTACGAGATGAACGTGAAGATGAAATCCGGGGAGACGTATTCTTTGTTGAGTACATAAAAATTGCAGCAATGGAGCTTGGCGAAATAAACGTCGAAGAATATGCTGCCGAATCGAGTAACAATGAGATGTATGATGAAGATGTTGGAACGATTAGGGAATATGTGGAAGCTGAACCCCGAGAAAATCCCGCCAGGAATTGGAATTATGAGACCACAAATTTGTACCGCAAGGCGCAAAAACCACGAAAACTTGGAAGATTTGTTCAGAGAAAAAGTCAGTCAGGCTAACTACCTGAATACAGCGCAGAAAGAAGAATTATTTAGAATTTTAGTACGACACCAGGAGGTATTTTCGGATAAACCAGGAAGATGCACGAAATATATTCACTCTTTCGAAATGACGCCCATAGAGCCGTTTACACATAAAGCGAGACCCATACCATCCGCTATTCGGGAAGAAGTCGATAAAGTGATAGAAGACATGCTAGAAGACGGGGTTATCGAAATTTCAGACTCCATATACGTGAACCCCCTGTGCATAGTAAGCAAAGCTAGTGGGAAAATTAGAGTAACACTAGACGCAAGAAAGCTAAACAAGCATTGTAAACCAGACAGATTTAGACCCAAGAGCGTGGATGCAACGTTGAGCAAGTTGCACAAAGGAAAATTCTTCTCTACCTTAGATCTGACCGCCTCCTTCTGGCAGATTCCACTTAAGAGAGAATTGAGAAAATTTGCTGCATTTTTACATTCTGGAATTCTTTACCAGTTTACCGTCTGCGCATTTGGAATGAACACAAGCGGAGGCGCATTGTTGAGGGCATTGTATGCTATTTTTGGAGAAACCATAAAGAAATTCGTGGCTCAATATGTGGACGACTTTGTCATATTTTCGTCAGAAATTGGTGAACATCTGAAGCACCTTGATTACGTTTTAAACCGCTTAAAAGCTGCCAACATGACAATTAAACCAAGTAAAACTGCCTTCTTCGTCAAACAAACCGAGTTCCTAGAATATGTCATCTCCCAGGAAGGTATTAGACCAAATCCGGAACGGATAGACAGCATAAATAAAATTCCGGCTCCGAAGAATATAAAGCAGTTACGTCGATTCCTCAGAATCCTCAATTATCAATCCAGATTCATTCTCGACCTCGCAACTGTCGTAGCCCCTTTGAGACAGTTGTTGAAGAAAGATGAAAAATGGCGATGGATGCAGGATGAAGAAGAGGCGTTTCGGAGTGTTAAAAGATTATTTGCAGCTTCCATTTTGCTGGAAAAAACCCGGGAAAATCTGCCGTTCATTATTTTCACAGACGCGTCGGGATTGGGATACGGAGCGATAATGACCCAAAGGGATGAAGATGGAACGGACCACTTAATAGCAGTAGCCTCCAGAGGAATATCCAAAATTGAAGCACGAGCGTGCACGACTGAGAAAGAAATAGCTGCGATTTATTTTGCCTTGGTGAAATTCCAACAATATGTTTACAACAACCCCATCATTGTGTATACCGATCATGTGAGTCTGGCTTTTATGAACTCTTGCAAGCTAACCAGTACAAGAATATCGAGATACGTGCACGAGATTACGTCACACCAAATAGAAATCCGTCATGTTCCGGGGAGACATAATATCTTCAGCGACCTGTTATCCAGAATGAAGACAAACCACCCAATACCAGACACGATCGACGACCACAAACACGATGTCACGATCTTGTACCTAGACACAATGGAAGGAAGATCACTCACGAAAGAATTGAGAAACTTGGCGAAGCTCCAGGAAGAAGACGAAGAATTGCAGAAACTTCCAGAAAAGGCGTCCCCGATCACAGCAGAATTAAAGGAGAACATTGGAATATACAACGGAAAAATTTACAAGTTCCACGGACGGACAGAACCGAAGTGGAAAGTCATGATTCCGAGAGGGATCGAAAACCGGTTAATTACCGCATATCACAAAGCCTTAGCACATACCGGCAGTGAGAAACTAAATTTGGTAATAAGTGAACACTGCTACATAAAACACTTAGCCAGAAAAGTGCGGAAAATATGTTCAACTTGCGACATGTGCCAACGAGCGAAACCATTCAATGTGAAATTCGATACAGAACCTCAAGCGATTTTAAGAGATGAAAAGAATGCGCTAGTCACAGTGGACGCTCACGGAGAATTACCTCGAGGTCAATTTGGGTGCCGATACATTTTTGTACTTCATGATGTCTTCACCAAATATGTAAAAATATACCCCGTAAGAAACATAAGCAGCAGGACTTGTGTAGGGAAGATAGTGAATGATTATATGCCGAAATACGGACCAGTAAAAGCGGTCTTGTCTGATAACGCGACCGTCCACCGGAGCAAATACTTTAAAGGAACCCTCACAGATCACGGAATCAAATTATATTATTGCTCATCCTATTTTCCATCAGGAAACCCGACGGAACGAGTACTACGCGATATTGGGATCTATTTCAGGATACTGACACATAAGAATCACAAAGATTGGGTAAGATACTGTCCAGTCATTGAAAAGATAATAAATAACACCATTAATGTGACTACAGGATTTGCACCCGTAACACTTATGTTAAACGAAAAACCCGAGCCCATCTTTAAGGAAATTGAAAAAAAAAGTAAGTATTGAATATGAAACCCTAAGTGAAGAACAAAGAGCTAAATTAGCTTTCGACAGAATAAAAGAGAAGGCCGAAAAGAAGAAATCGAAGAGAAAACGAAGAAGGCACAAATGGAACCCAGATATAGGTGATCTAGTATTAATTAAAGATCACAAGTTGTCCTGCGCCTTGAAGAACAGAAACAAGCGCATGGAGTTACTATATAAAGGTCCTGGGGAAATTATTCAAAAATTTGGGGAACATACATTTGAAATAGTAGATGCGGTAAATAGAAAACTCATGGGTAGGTGGCACAAACAACTTCTCCGTCCGTACCGGACATAAACAAATAATCATGCAGAGGCATATAGGATAAGGTATAGATGAAAATGTATACAACTCAATTAATGAAAATGAATTCAGACGAACAAATATATATCATCTTAATGGTATCCAATCACAAAATATCGAAATTGTGAAAAAAAAACTTGTGGTGATAAGTACTTTTAAGACTTTAAAGTGAAGTGGAAGTGCAGTGAATCCTATGAAAATAACCAACTCAAAGCAACAAAATTGAGTACCAAAACAATTTACAAATCCAAGAAGGTGCAAGGACTTTTGGCAAATTACACCCTTATATAGAATCAGAAGACAAACAGATTTTGTAAACTATCTTAAGTTTTACGTAGTTCATAACTAATACGATGTAAACGTTCGTGGTATGACGCAAGAAAATGTAAAACTTTCAGAAGTGGAGTGTATATAGCGTATGGTAAACTAATATGTATTGGATTATTTCAGATGTTTATAATGTGAAGTGTTGAAAACAAAAAGAAATTATGTACTAGTATTATAAATTTTGTCACTATGATTGTATGTAACGCAGCTGAAATGCAAAGAAAATTGTAAAGTGAACCAGAGTTGCCGACGTGTGGAGTTGTTGACAATAATAGTAATGTTATTCGGGCAAGGACGTTCCATTCTTAAATTATGGGATAATTAAATAATGAAACGGGGGCAGTTTGATGCCATATTTATCAGCCGTATGATTGAATACGATTTTAACAATGAATAAAATGATAATTAAATTATAATGAGGAAGTAAGGTGAAAGAATTTAAGATAATGAATATTACAGATGGATAAGTTCATGAAACGAAGCAACAGCATTTAAATTCAATTACTAGAATGCGAATAAGTATTTTAACCCAGAGCTATGTAATAAAGTTGCTGGTCTATATGGATGAAAATGTTCCGTCGAAAGGCTGTGGTCACGGGATGGGTCGCTACCTGGGTCATTAGTAGACCGGTCCAAACCTGGCCCAAACCAGTATTTCGGGGAAATGTCCGCGTGGTTGTAGCTCGCTAACTAGAGTTTTTCAGAGAAATCCAGCTGGAGGCGAGGCTATATCTGTTTTGGTAAGGAATATTAGGTTTTAGCGTCGGTCTTCTAGTCTGAGACGTGATACCGTGTAGACGTGTTTTGCCTGCCGGGGACACAAACGTCGGATTGCGCCGAGAAGTACAATCAGTAATGAGAATCTTATTAAGGGAACAAGATCTCCCAGCAGTGAATTAAGCGGCGAAGTATACTTTCAAAACAGTGTTAGTAATTTATTCCATCGCGATAGATTTCAGCAATTCAGTATAGTTTTAACGTGATAGTGGAAATCTAGAGTAATTCGATCTGAACGCGGCGGCAACTCCTGGTGAACTGTGAGCACGAAACGAAGTGAATAGTAAAGCTGATACTATGAACTGTGTTGTTTTTATTTCGTAAACCTATCTCACGCATACCCTGTAGATAGCGTGGTCTCAGCTCTAATGACTAGCCAGGGCAAAGAATAGTCAACTCATAGAGCAATCTACTAGGCGACCAGACCACCGGGATCCAGGCTGCTAAGGTCACATCCAGAGTGGCTGATACCCGAGACAGAGTATCAGCAGACGCAGCGGGGGAGGTAGAGGCCACAGAGTGTGCAGAAACAATTTTGTGTGTGTATGTGTGTGTGGTGTGTGTGTGTGTGTGTGTGTGTGTGTGTGTGTGTGTGTGTGTGTGTGTGTGTGTGTGTGTGTGTGTGTGTCAAGGATGCATAGGTAGCGTGTACGCAAGAAAAGAAATAGTTCATCGTTGAATCTACCGTTGCATTTACATTGATAATATTTAGAATTGTGTCAAATTTTATGAGGAATTAAATTTCCGTCTTTGAACAAGAAAATTATTGTTCATTCTTCAAAAATAGTAATATTAATTTTATCAGCCCCGTTACCGCGACCCTGGGAAAGAAAAAAGAACTCATCGCTCAAGAAGTACAGATGCACATGCTTATCCAGAGTTGCAGGAAAAACTTTTCTTCAAGATCGTCACAAACGGTGAGAAATTCATCTGCATCCACCTTCATCCCAAATAATACTGCTTCAAGATGGTGCTACAACGTGGTGCATCATCATAGCATCTTCTAGCATCGCATGTGTATAAAACATTGCTTCACCATTATCCTTAAAGAGTTTTAAAAGCGAATGTAAAACCACGTCTCCATGATCATCGGAGTATGCATCAGCAACCTGAAACGTTCTATTTTACAGAACGTTTTATTTTATATTTCCATTTTATACTTACGAAGACCTTTAAATATATTGATCTAATATAAATTATTAAAAAAGAACATTTTACAACATAGGTTCAGAACAGGAAGAAGTGCAACAGTCGTTTCTGAGAAACGATTTACTCTTAATACATTTATCCTTTGATATTCAAGTTATGTATAAGTGCACAGAATTTTATATTAATTCTTCTTCTCATAACCTTTTCCACTACACAGATAATATTTAAAATCACTATCATCATTAAGGTAAACAATGGTGATGTGACGCACTATTAAAATGGGTGTACTGAACGGATAAAATGAAAAACGGAGCTGAAACTGTAAATAGATATTATAAGTATTATTTTCTTAGCAATAAAGTGAAAAAGGCAGGCATAGACTGATATTGATGTTTATAATATTAAGTTGGCAATATTTCCACTTATGATATATGACAGGAGAAAGAAATGTGCGTGACACGCTTATATTGTACGGACATTTTTACAAGTCTACAAATTCTAAACAGAACATTATTTTTAACCTTTGGATTTTTTCTTATATAGATATTTAAACAAATACGTTTATATATTTTGTACCTTTTATGCAGTCACCTTTTACAGTCATTTCACAGAATCAAATATAAATTTGGAAGCTGTAAATTTCAAAGCATTTGTCTTCACGTATTCTTGGTTTTATTTACTATATTTAATCGTAAATAGCCCTAAAAATACGCATACAGTCTCCCACCTTGCTGTTCTGTTATTTCACAAAGCCATGACTGAATGATGCACTTGGTAGGAAGCAACCAACTTGGCTGCGTGAAAGTAAACTGTAACAAACGAACTAGATGGCTTGGTATTAACATGTGAGGCTCACATTTACGGGTTGGGTTTCCTATAACCGCCCACTCTAACCCACAGATAGTTCACAGTTTCTCTGACAGGTAGGCAAATACTAAAGCGGTTCCTCTTCCACCAAAACTTTCCTGTAATTCGTTTACTACACCCATCATTACCGCCATTGGTACCTGTTTCAGGTTTCTAGGACAAGATAGTTGAGCGATGGAGGTGCCTTTTATAGGGGTTTCATCCTGGCGTTAGTCGGCTGAGTTAGGTCCTACTTTCGGATGCTCTTGAGCGATCGTCCCTTCCGAGAAACTCAGGAGTTAGGGTCAAGTAGGTGGCTTAGGCGTGTGAAATGTATTCGAACTGGAAACATTAGAGACCCCGTCTGTCTGCGCATGGCATCACCCATTAAGTCACTCCCCTCATCCCTCCCTCTCGGAAGTATGATAGAATCATAAAGGGTGCGTGCTCTGCCCCATTATGCGGGGCCCCCGTTTCCTGTAGCTTTGACCGCTCTTCCTGCGCTGGTGTGTCATTAATATAACTGCCACCCTTGTACTGTCTGCCCACCACAGGAAGGCAAGCGGGGCCAGTGTATCTGTTTACTACGAAATGAGTGTATGAGAGTACATATGAGTCCCCAATGCTGTCTGATCTAATGCTCATTTCAGTAACTGCAGTGATGGGAATTATGCATGGGTAAATTATGTGAAAACACTGCGTATTTTACATGAACCTAACGTCCTTAACATCTCCGGACGACGAACATAAACATCATGCGGACAGCAAAAGTGATTATGTTACATATTCCTCTGCCTTGCCTTCTTGTGGTGGGCACTGAGGACAAGTGAGTGAACAAGCGAGAGAGTGAGTGAGCGAGTGAGTGAATGAGTGTGTGAGCATGGAGGAAGGTTCAAGGGCCCGTCAGCAGCTAGGAAATTTGCGCCTTGTACGATATACAAATATATAAGGTAAAGCTTTCAGTCCTCACCTCTACCTGTTTCTTAACATTTTACTACCAATTGTGGAAATAAATAATCAAAACGTATCAAGGAACCTACAGTATACTCAATCCCTACTAAAAGATCTTCTCCTCAACTGTTTGATCGGTAACTAAGGCTACCCATGCGTAGTATTTCCTCTTAGGGCAAATCTACATTAGTATCTTACCTACCTCTAGCTATGGCATGATGTTGAATAAAGCTTTTGTAAACTTGGAGTGCAACATACTCAATGCAATGTAGTTTTCAAATATGTGTACAACGTACGAAGAGAATTTACTAATTAAAGTTTAGTAACTAAAATTAAATTAATTTTTAAAATGTTGAAATATTTTTATATAGTTATACATTTTAGTAAACGGGTAGCGCGGTGGTTTCGTTCGCGGCTCCCGTTCTAAGGGTCCCGAGTTCGATTCCCGGCTCTGGGGTTGGCGATTTTAAGTCGGCCCTATCCACGCCTTCACCTCTGTCTAGCACACGTGAAGTATCCCCTATGCCCAACGTGGTTCGGAGTCCACGGTAAAAACTGTAGGTCCTCTCACCTCACCGCCATCTTCACTATCACCCTATCATCGGAGGTAATGGACACCGCCCTCTGGGTGCCTCCACCTGAGAAATGGGTCCGGTCATCACTTGGTGGGGTGAGGTTACCCCGAAGGCCAAGGTTGCCATGTGGGGAGTGTTAGTAACTAACTAACTAACATTTTAGTAAACTAGTCGGCTACAAAAGCCCTGCTGTTTATTATTTAGAAACAAATATACGTAAGGCTATACTTGTCAACAAGGTATGCGGATCATGATAATCTTGAGAAAATTAACATAGAATAGTTTTGCCATCAATAATAAACAGCAATGATGTGATATTAAGAGTATATAAAAAAATTCAATTACTTCTTTCCCAATGCTTTAGACTTGAATGTTCTTCTTACATCTCTGAACAGTACAGGAAGGGGAAAAAGTATCCTAATTAATAAGCAAGTAGGCATAACAGTTAGTGAATTGCAATTTACAGTGCACCAGACTGGACGTTCTGTATTGGAGCATTTCAAATGTCATGCATGCCAATGTTACGGAGGGTAAGAGGATCTTAATGTAGCGAGGTTAGGGGTAGCCTTTACGACCCACTGTTTTAATCTAATCTAAAACTAGCTCTCACAGTCTCTCTTATGTCATCCGTCACTGTTGTTCCGCTTGTCGACAACAATTTAGAACAATATAAACACTCAAAGAAGACACACAGATTTGGCATACTGGCGACCGAATCTAATCTGTTAGAACGAGGCCAGATAAATCTCTTAGATCACATTCTAGAGCTACAATGAAAATCAGAGAAGTTATACAAACGTGAACAATATTGAAATCAGTACTACCATCTTGGAATGAAATTCTAAGCTTATTAAAAAATTAAAATGTGTTGGAATCTCGCGACTTCCTCAACTCGATGTTCTACAAACTGTTTCTAAAAAAGCGTATTATTATATTTAATTCTAAAATGAGTATTGCAAATACGAATTTATATATTCTTTTTTAAATAACGTCTTCTCACGTAGCTCAGGTGGTTTAGTCTGTGGCTCACATTCGGGAGGTTCCGGTTCGATTCCCGTGGCCGGCCCACCTGACACAGTTTTTTCGGAGGTTTTCCTGATCGCCAGGCGAATGCTGGATAGGTTAACTACATCCCCGTGAATTTCCTGACCCTCTATTTCACATCATCGCTCACCTGGTGATCTCTTTCAGAGTAGAAATGTCAGTAGGAGTCTCGGCGCTGCATGGCAGGATGATATGCTCTTGATTAACAATTCCTCCTCCGCTAGGACGGTCTGTGGGCCGTTTCAAGATCACAATAGGGTGGGATGACGGTTATTCCAGCCTGCAGGGAAGTTTCCAGCTGACCAATTTTAGGAGCTCTGCTTTCTGTACTGTTGTGATTCTTTGGGGAGGTCACCCTCTGTCTCCTCTCGGGGATACCCCACTTGGGGGCATAGCTACAATAGCTACCGTAGCATAATCCAGTCCAGCCCTCCCACGTAAGTCACATCGGATGATGAATGAAATGGAGAAATAACTCTCAAATGAGTCCAAGACCCATAGTGCTTAGCTACCCAATATCCATCTTTCAGGATGAGGGAAACCCCCAAAGAAACACTTATCCAGATAACTCACCCTGACCGAGATTGGAAGTGAATTACTATTTCCTTGTAGGTTTAAAAGGATTACATAAGGACCAAAGCGATAGTAAGCTACATAGTTTAAAAGGTTTGTTGTTATATGAGGCTTTTAGATTCCATATCTACATTGCGTACGAACATGAGAACAAATTTGAAAGCAACATAAGGTTCGAAAATTCAAAAATATAACAATTCCTCGGTAATTGTAAACTAAAAGACACGTTTATTTGACATAAATTGTGTGCTTTAACAATACCTACAGTTTTGTGCAGTAATGGTTTTTATCTCTTATTTCGTAACAGTAATACAAAATGTATTCAGAATGAAGGCGACGTCACAGATATTCACAAAATATTCAATATATAAAATTTATTTGTTATGCAAATAATTTAAATAAAGGCTGTTTATAAACTTATCGATTTTGAGTTTTTCTATTCATACATACGCATGCGAACTTTGTTCTTAAAATACTTATTGTATTTAATGTGCTTTCAAACGTGAGTGTATAGTGAAATATCCAATACGAATTTTTGGGTAGAATACAATATTTGCTCACTTTGCTATAGATAAGCAGCAAGAAAGTAAAACGAGCAAAATGAAGCGGTCTTTCACGCCCAGTATTCAATGGGACGCTAAGAATCATAGCAGTTAATGAGCGTCCAAAATGTATTTTTAAAAATTAAAGAAAGTAAAAAGACATTAAAGCTACACTACAAAAATATAATTATTTGTAACGGAAACTTCACTTATCTTTAAAGAAAATGATGTAAATTTTCTTATTAATTGAGACCGCGATTTACTGAACATTCGTTCACATCTTCAGTCGAAAACAATTACGTTGTCAAGGTTACGATCACTATAGGTCACTACATTTCTGCCAGTACTACTAAAATCTGAAAATGAAACAAATTAAAAGAGATAATTGATTGTTGTATTTCAAAATTCAGTATGCGGCTTTTATTTTTTTAAATAAATATGTTTTCCTCCAAACCATTAAAACTATCGTATCATTTAATTGTTTTAAGAATTTAACTTCTAGGTTTATTTCATGGTTAAATGGCCAAAATGATCCGCTACGACTGATTTATCAGTATATTTATACTTAATGTTACGAAAATGTTCTTCCGTTCTGCTTTCTAAGTTATGTTTGGTCATTCAAATATAAATCTGAACACAATCTAAACCAATAGATTGGTAAATGCCAGACTTTTTATTATTATGAATTTCATCCTTTTTTTAGAAATGTAGAAAAATTTTAATACTATATTTATTTTGAAGAACTACCGACAACCGATTCTCTCTGTTTATTTCATTTTCAAATTTTGGTTGTACTGGCAGAAACGTAGTGACCTTTAGTGACCGTAGCGTTGACAACGAGTTTGTTTTTGACTGAAGATGTGAACGCATGTTCACGAAATCGCGATATCAGTTAATAAGAAAATTTACATCACTTTCTTTAAAGATAAGTGAAGTTTTTTTTACAAATAATTATATTTGTGTAGTATTGATTGCTTCACTGTAACTACGAGCGCTGCTCAATAAATAATGATCATAACTTTTTACGGTCATAATTTTTCGCACTAAAATTCAATCTTGTTATATTCTGTTAGCTTAAAGTAAAACAAACACGCCGTAATAGTTTCATTGTTGGTGCACCTGGTTCCCGCCTGTGAGAACCAGGCAAGTGCAGGCATGTTCAGTGTCGCCTACCGCTGCAATGGAGGTAACATGCAGTTAAAGTTGATGTTAGAGGAAGATCCGGAGTCTCTTTCAAACGTAATCACTGCTGATGAAACTTGGCTATACCATTTTGACCCTGAGAACAAACAGCAAAGCTCAGTGTGGAAATCGCCTTCATCACCAACCCCCAAATAAGCAAATGTGGTTGCTTCTGCTGGGAAAGTTATGGTCATCTCATTCTTTGATATTAATGGAATGGTTTATCAGCATGTTGTACCTACACACACCAGTAACTGGACAATAATACAGAGATGTCCTGAAAACATTGCAAGTCCATATCAGGCGCAAAAGACCACATTTCCATAAAGCAAGCTGGATGCTGCACCACGATATAGCGCGGTCGCATATTGCCAATGTTGTTGCTGAATATCTTGCAAAAATTAACGTGAAGTGCATCCCTCACACTCCCTATAGTCCAGATTTAGCCTCATGTAACTTTTTTCTGTTCCCTAACTTGAAGAAAGGCCTCCATGGGAGGCATTATCTATCATTAGAAGCAGTGGTAAAGGCTGCGGAGGCAATTTTGAAGGATATCTCAAATAATTGTTTCCAGCATGTCTTTGAAGACTGGCAGAAACGCTGGGACAAGTGCATCGCATTCAGGGCAGACTATTTTGAGAAGGACCATCAAATTTATGAGGATGAGAAAAGGTAAGTGGTCAAGAAAAATTGTGATCATTCTTCGTTGAACAGCTCTCGTAGCTTAATTTTTTACGTAAACATTAAATCCATTTTAGGAAGACAAAATATCGAAAGAACATCTATTTAATTGGTAGTCAGCGTCAGCGAATTCTCTTGAAAATCTTCATGAATAATCCTTGGAAGATCCTAAATACAAATATCAAGTTTTCCGGTTAGAGTACTTAAAAAGATGTGTTCCTGTGCAGTTTTCATAGCGAATTTTTGGATAGAATGCAATGTTACCTCCATCTAACACAGAGATGGTAGAAATTTGATATGTTACCTTCACATGACTATCTACTTAAGAATGCTTATTTTTTCCATCTACTTAATTTAGAATGAGGTAAAAGTTTTCAGAGACAGCTAATTACACATTGCTTTACAGAAACAAGCCACGCCGTGGCTCAGTGGTTAGACCGCTTGGCTCTCACCAAGGCGGCCCGGGTTCGATCCCAGGCGACCGCAAAGTGAGATTTGTTGTGGACAACACGGCGTTGGGGCGGGTTTTCTCCGGGACCTCCGGTTTCCCCCGCCATCTCATTCCACCGGTGCTCCATCTTCATCTCATGCATCATCAGTGTCACCGCCTGCGGTGCCGTATGTAGTAAAAGCGGGCGTTAAACAGTACACATTTCACACATTTACAGAAACAATGGGAATAACGATATTCAAATGACGTTATCCACTGGCCTTAAAACTCCATAGTTACATCACAGAAAAGGTTTAGATCATAAAAACGATTAATTATAATATGGGTGTTTTAAAGAGACCTAGTTTTTGTGTAATGAGAACATACAAAACGCCTTCCCAATAAAGACGACCTCAAGAAAATTAAACACAAACTTTTATGACTCATGTAAATATTTTTAATATATGTGGTATGTTGATCAAAATTTTTGTAGCTATTTTAGAGAAAATAAAATATGTTGAATGTTCCATTTAAAGTACGCTTAGGAGGGATCTTTTCTTTTTTCTTTTGAAAATCTTCGTGTCGCAATGTAAAAGGTACTGAACTTTGCCATATTTGTACTTCGTTTTTCGAGTTATTCTATTCACACAGATATATACACACAAAGGCGTTTTTCTAAAAATGCTCCGTTTTATTTAGTCTCAAAATATCAAATCTAGATATCGAATTGTTGGATGAAATACTAAGCCTTCTCTACTTACCTACTATAAATAAGCAGTAGAGAAATTAGGATTAGAATTACTAAGAAGAGATTCGGCTCTGCGACCAGTCTTGATCTATTGTACCTTTGCCCCAAGTGGGACATCACAGTGAGGAAGGATGAGGCGAGAGAAGACAGAGGGCGGCCGTCCCAATTAGTACAGAGGGCAGAGACACTGCATTTTAATTATATGGAAACCTCCCCTGGTAAGCTAAGACAAAGGACATTCCTACTGTGGTTTGGAAGTGGCAATCACCTAACAGAGGAGGAAGTGATTTACTCTGAGCATATCATCCAGCCATGCACCACCGAGATACCCTCCGACACTTCTATCCTGAAAGAGACCATGAGATAAGAGATGATGTCAAATGATAATGAAGATGAAATGGATGGACAGGAAATTCGGGGAGTGTAATTAATCTACCCAGCATTCACCTAGCGACCTGGGAAAACCCCGAAAAATCCCATAGGTCAGGGAGGTCAAACCCAGGCCTTCTGAATGCGGACCACAGACGAAACCACAGGAGTCATGCCGCTCGGTAGTAGAGAAATTAAAAATAGAGATGAGTAAAATGTATGGATAAAAGCTTGTAACTTTGCTTGAAAATTTCGTTTAGAAAAGCCTAATATATCAACATGTGTGACTTCTTTTTAATGGCAACATCTTTTTTTGGTCCTAACGTCTCGACACGTACAGATAGATGCTTTTTGTACCTTAATTTAAATTTATTAGGGCGTATTACACCACATGAAATTTAAACGCAGAAAACACATTCATAACAAAATTAGTGTTTTTGTGTCGTAACACATGATGAATTCACTTCAGAAGGTGCTCGAAATGGCCTCCATTTACTAAGAAACAATGCCAAAGTCTGCTTTGAAATTAATCTATGTATCCGGCAATACTGTTCTCCTGAAACCTACTCAATTTGAAGTAATGATACGTTTTCCTTTGCTCAGTGCACATGCAGTGAGTCCTAATAAATTCAAATTGTGATTTGAAAGGGTATTTGTACGTTCTGAGACTTGAGGACTGGAGGAGTATAGCAAAAAGGATATGTTGCCATTTAACAAACAAACAAAAATATCCACACCTTTATTTGTAATCATAGTGATGTAAGCGCATGCTGATATCTTACAGCTTTTCTAAAAAGTATCACTTCAGAGTTGCAGCAGTGGAGTTACAGACATTGTTCCATACTGTTTACTCACCCGGTATGTTATATAATTTATTTCTTGTAAATCTAGTAAATATTTATCACTAAATTTTCATTTTTTTTAAATGTGCAGCATTGTAAAAATAAATAATTACATTTACAAGATATTGCTCATTCTCAGCGCGTTATAATCAATTTTCTTATACTGTTTAAATGTACATTTGGCATATCAGTTCGAAACCTTATCAGTTATCTATTTTTCTACTATCAGCAGGAATTTCCTGTTTCTAGATTTCCGTTTTAGACAATAACGGAATGATGTTCCATATATTAGTTTTGAATATTCGCCTTTTTAAAGAGCATAAGAGCTGTATTTCAGATGACTTTAAACATATTCATTATTTCAGTTTTAAATTAAAAATGACAATGCGGCAATAAATTACTAACAAGCATATCGCAAGGAGGCAGATAAAAATGTTTTTCTTACAATATATTTGTAATGCCAAACAGTGCATATGCAAATGTTTAAAAAAACAGCTGCGATTTTGAATATCAATAACAGCGGAAAGGATGTGATACGTATTTGGTTTTATGTGAGAATAAATATCACTTCATACCGAATTTAAATTTTCTAGGAAAGAATACATATCCCCAGATGCCCTATGACATGCGTGTACTCTGCTCTAATGGTATCGCACAAAAAATTATATCAAATGCAATTTCAATGTACACCAGCCCTGCTTAATTCCTCCTTCTCTTTCACTTATCAGATCCTTTTAATGTGTTAAATCGATAATCCCTTGTATTTTCGAAATGTTCTTGGTATTTAATAAAACGCCATCAAATATGAAAATATGATAGTTCAGCCATCATCCAGCTGCACTGATGAACACGTTGAAATCTAAGAAAGAGGAACTGGAACTGCTTCAATGCAGAACTATAGCTTCAGAATGGCATCAAAATCATATATATATAGAAAAATGGCTGAAGTATTAGCAGGTATTATCTTAATTGCTAGCTTTCCGTGTTCATGTTCTTCCTAACAAAAATAAAATTTTGTTTCATTTTAGACACTGTATCTGTCCAGACGAAGTAGGTTTCGTGCTCCTGAATAGGCAAGAAATACTTATTTTAAAAATTACTTGAACAATATTTTTGTAACTTTCCCAAACATATTTCACTTACCTAAATGTTCAATCTAAATATATTTCCTTTCATACAGCAGCTGCAGAGCTGAAGTCCTTGTCTGCGTACGTCATTTTTATTCAAGGATATAAGATTTTTAAGCGATAGTCAGCCCTTTTGTAGTTTTGATATTTCCTAGATTCTGTGTGACCGCGACAAATTACAACTATAGCACTTTTAAAAACTATAATTTATTTGAAAATATAAATCATTATCGACAATGTTAACTTGAAATTGTTAATGCCACAAAGAAATGTAAGTATTATACATGTCTGTTTTAACGACATTTATCTGTTTATGCAGTACTTTCATTTTTAGCTATCTCTTAGATTTGCCAGTTCAAAATCATTCATAAAGGAAGAGGACTTTGCTGGCAGGAAATTTAAGATGTGACAATTTAAGTGCTATAAACACATGGTGTCTTAATAAAACACAATCATTCTTGAAATAAACAAAAATACCTCTATATTTTCAATGTAAATAGTAGTTTGGTGTAGAGGAATTTTCTTACTGTAAATCTATTTTTTTTTCTTTTGTAATTTACGTCCTTCAACGTTAAGTCATATCGGATGATGAATGGAATGAGTGAAATGATGCTCAAATGAACCCGGGGGATCCATATAGCTTAGAGTTACCCGACATTCATCTTTCAGTATAAGGGAAAACCCCGGAAAAAACGTTATCCAGGTAACTCACCCTGACCGAGATTCGAACTCGGGACCTCTTGAACGTGAGGTAGACATGCTACCACCACGCTACCGGGGCGGGCTAACTAAACTTCAGTGCCAATTCTTTTTCGAATTATAGGTTCACATTCATACTGACATTCTTTCCCCTTTTCTAACATGTACGTCTTTATAGAACTGTTTATTTTTATTTAGAAAGTCTCCTAACGTGTATTTTCAACATCTCAATACCCAATTTTTCGATGGAATTCAATACTTCTTGTATCGTTTAGGTATGTGGTAGATCAAGAAAAATGTGTTGTTTTCAAATTAATGTGAGTTCAATAGCTTTATTTCCCATGAAATCCCGATGTGAAATTTCTAAGTGCAGTATAATAGTCCTCCCCTGCTCCGTGGCATAAAATACATCCGGGATCGAATCCCGTCATAGGGCTCGGCTTTTACGTGGCAGGGCCCATTCAGCTACGACAGACAGTAATCCTGGCCAAGAAATTCAAAATTT